>QLNU02014802.1:57054627-57064750 GCA_006491805.2 Dysdera silvatica
AGAGAATTGTCAGGAAAATTGAAGTTGCCCAAAACGTCACGATTTTGAGACATCAATCCATTGACATAATCATGTACACAAGGTAGTGTTGCCAATTTTGTCCTGCCAAATTTGATTTTGCAAGGAAAAACTTCCAAAACTAAAATCAGCTAAATTTAGCTATTTTCTACTAGATTTACCAGTTTTCTCTCCTTTTAAAGAATATTGCCATGGCTCACCAATTTTTTTATTAATCATTTTAGGATACAATAATGACAAAAAGGTAGATCTTGTTTATCTGTTTTAGTGAATGTAATATTTTTCTTTTGTGTTAGTTGGGATTGTATATATTTTTGAAGGTTTTTTAGTAACTTCAATTTCACTTTTCAAGTGTTTCTACCCGCTTTTGTTGTTAACATATAGAAAAGGCAAGAACCTTTAAGGGTAGGCATTTAAAGAAACAATCTCAATAAAACAGTTAAGTTCTTACTTCACATGGTTGCAAATTCTATCCACCACCGGTGAAGCGCTTTTTTTTTTTCACTTCCGAATTTTAATTTTCCACTTAATAAATGCAGGCCGATGCTGTGAAATGAAGGTAAAGGAAAAAAAGTTCAATAGCAGGCATTCTGAAAAACAGTGTCGATAAAACGGTCTCTTCCTTTCAACATAGGACAAGTTCGATCCCGACATGGGAGCACTTTTCTGCCCTACAAATGCAATCTCGTTCTGCAAAATGAAGCGAGACAGATACATAAAGGAGAACAACATTCAAGAGCATATATTTAAAAAAGCAATGTCTGTAAATCAGCCCTTTGCTCTCCTCACAGGGTTGAACGTACAATTCCCGACAAGGGCACATATTTTTTCTTCGGGGGGGGGGTTTCAGATTTTAATTTTCGCCCTAATTAATGCATATGCTTCTGTGAAATGAAGCGAAACATACGTAAGATGGGAATAAGCGTTCAAAGTCAGGACTTTAAGGGAGCAATATCTGTAAAACAGGCTTTAGTTCCCAACATGGAAACATTTTTTGTCTTATAAATGTAGTCCAATTCTGTGAAATGGAGCAACAAACATATAGAAAGGAAAAAAACTCAAAGAGGAGGCATATAAGAAACACTAAATGAAAAAAATATTGGCAAATACAATTGCCTACCATTGGAACTTACGTTTTCTTTCCAAATTTTAATTTTTGCCTTATAAACAGTCTGGTTCTGTAAAACAAAGATACATATTGAAAGGGAAAAAACGTCCAAAAGCAGACCTTTCTATAAACAATGTCCATGGAAGTCTTTTTGCTTTCGACACAGAGTAGCAAGTTCAAGTCCCGAAATAGGAAAGCATTCTTTTTTTTTCAAAATTTCTGTTTTCGGTCATATAAGCGCCATTTGGTTCTAATTTTTTTTTTTTTTTCTTTATCGAATTTTAATTTTTCGCCTAATGGTTCGCATCATAATTTTCGTACCTGGTTCTACAAAATGAAGCGACACGCATATAGTAAGGGAATAAACATTCGAGATCAGGAATTTAAAGACGTAGTGTTGATAAAACAGACTTTTGCTCTTAACATGGAAATGCATTCTTTTTTTTTTAAAGATTTTCTCCAACTTTAATTTTTTGGCCTAATGCAGCTTGGTTCCGTGAAATGTACTGACACATGAAAAGAGAAGAACGTTCAAGATCGGGCATTTAAAGTGGTACTAAAACAGAATTTTGCTCCCAACCATTGGCATACGCAGGGGGAATTGATGGGTGCTGTAACTTCCCATTGCAATGATTTATTGTATATTTACATAGGAATATATGGAATTGTAGCTCTGTAACCTCCCCCAATTGAGCCTGTAACCGCTCATTATGAACTTTCTGCGTACCCTATGCTACCAACACTGGATAGAAAGTACGATTCCCGACATAGGAACGGATTTCTCTTTTCTTTTTTTTCCAAATTTCGATTTTTCACTTTATAATCGTGCATCCTTATAATAGTGCGTCAGATTCTATGAAATGAAGAGGGACACATAGAAAGGGAGAAAAACGTTCAGGCGCATGTATTTTAAGAAACAGCGTCGATAAAACCATCTTTTGTTTTCAACACAGGATAGTAAGTATGATTCCAGACATGTGACCACTTTTTTTTATTAATTTTCCGCCTAATAAATTCAATTTAGTTGTGAGAAATAAGACGGTACACAGATAAGGAAGAAATTTTCAAAAGTAGGCATATTACGCTGGCGGATTCCAAGATTTTCCAAGGGAGGTGCGATTTGTGTCCAAGTGTCTGGTACGTTTCATTTCATTTTCCATAATATAACAACAGCCCAAGGAGTAACGATCGCCTCATCGCTCCATCCTTTGATCCGCCATCGATATTTTAAGAAGCAGCGTTGGTAAAACAGTCTTTTACTTTCATCGCATGGAAACGATCTTTTTTTTTTAATTTTAATTTTCCGCCTAATTAATGCAGTTTGATTCTTAGAAATAAAGCGGCACATATATAGAAAGGGGAGAATCGTTTAAAAGCGGGAATTTTACATTGGCTGATCCAGAAACCTTTCCAAGAAGGACAGAATTGTTCCCGATTCCTATTTTCAGCGAAATAACTTGAACTTTTCACTTTATTTTCCATAATGTAGTCCCAGCTTGTGGGAGGCGATCGTCCATCCCTTGCATCCGCCATTAACAGAAATTGCCTTGCAGTTTTCATTTATGAAGATAGGTATGTCTCTTCTGTTTCACCCTTTGAAATTTCATTGAAGAATGCACTTTTCTTCTTTCGAGATTCTTCTCCACTACTGCAATAAAATGTGAAATAATTATATATAACGCATTTAACGATAAAGAATATATTGAACACAACCCTTTCATAAACTAACATCGATAATCAGTGGTGTATCAATTCAAAAACTATGAGAGGCTCAAGCAAAGGCGCAAATTGAGGGTAAAATATAGCCTAAACTGGGGGGGGGGCAAAGAACCCTCAATTTTGGTGATAAAATACGATTTTCTGTGTTTTAAAAAACTGCGGGCATGTGCCCCCTTTCCCCGATTTTGCTTGTGTGCTCAAGTAACTTAAAAAAGATCATGTAATGCAACGTTGAAGAGAAAAATATGCCGCGATATCCAATGGAGAGGGCGGGGCTTGAATTCCCTTTACTGCGCTACTATTTATGGCTACCAATTTTAGAAAAGGAATTTAAGAAAATAAAGAATTATAATTTTAGTTATTTAATAATAATTTAAATTAAAGAATTGGAAATTTAAGAATATATATGTATATATTGAAATAGTAGAGTATTCATTGAGCAGATGCCAATACGTATACGTGAACAGAAATAATGACAAAGCACTCCATCAAGATGGATGAATGTAGTAAAAATAAACAGGTTGAAATGAAATGGGCAAATTTTCTTTTTTCCCCGACTTCAACCATTGGCAGTTATTTAAACGTATTGTCTTGTAGTTTGTTTAATGGTATCAACTGAAGATTAAATGCGTCTTTTCATAGGGAAGACTCAAAATAGTTGTTTAATAAGTGTACTACACAGGAGACTCGCATCACCCCACGATACGTTTACATGCGTATCAAGCTTTCTTGAGAGTTGAACATAAATCCGGCGAGTCAGAGGGCGGTAATTATACCCTGTAAACCACTGAAGTGCAAATAGAGAAAAGTAGATGAATATAAATATACAAAAAAATGGATGATGAAGTACTCAACAAAAATAAAGAACTCAGCAAAGGAGAGTGAGAGAGGAGGGAGAAAAAAATAATGCGAACTGATATGTATAGTAAATTTTCTAATAACCCAAGTTTGCGTTATATGAATATGACACTGATAAAATAATCAATGAATTTTTGCTTTTTTGTATCAATACACATCGAATGAGTGATGTATAATTGATTGAATGATTATGGAGGATAGTCAAGTTTTCAACAACGTAAAATTAAGTTTATAAGAAGTAAAGCAATTTTTTTTTATGTGTTTCCTGTTCAGTAGCAAAGTTATTTGTATTGACAAATTTAAAAAAATGAGTAAAAGTTAAAAAAAAAATAATAATTTTTACGTCGAAATGAAAATTGTGAGCTAAGTTTAATTTGAGCAGTTTTGACAATAAATAAATTATAACGTATAATTTACTTATATCATTTATAATAATAACAATTTATGGTGACAAATTATAAATTAAATATGGTGGAATTAAGCCAAAAATTACTTCACAACAATGTCACTCGATTTGGAATTGTAACAATATATCTGGATATTTATATAACTCAGTATGAGCTGAATTTGTCATTCTTAATCTAATCTGCAATAAAATAGCATCAATAGCACAAACTCTCTTTCTAAGGAATATGTGTTTCTAATAATTGCGATGTGTTTTGTTCTGTTTTCTTGACTCTTACATCAAAAGTCGGTAAAGTATCCACAACGTGAGTTCATTTAAATGTCGATAAAAATTTTGCCCTATATTAAACAATTTTTACTTTAGCATTTAAATAAACTAAATGTCATGTTTTTTACGTCAGTCTGTATGTTATTATTTACTTCTTGAGAAGCATGCATTTGATAAATGATGTATATCATGTTCTTTGCGATTTTCAATAAATTGCGTTTATAAAATGAAACTTCGCTAAACTGTTAATTAATCCCTACTTTTTTTTACGATTTAATGTATTAAATCACAGAGATAAAAGAGCAGCAATAGTTTCATACACGAGTTCAATCAAAAAAAGTTCCTCATGAGGATTTAACCGACAAGCAATTCGTATTAAATTTTAATCGACAAGAGTTTCATGCAAAAGTTAAATCAATAAGAGTCTCGAACAATGGTTTAATAAAAAAAAAATCATACAAAAGTTAATCAACAGAAACTTCATCCAGGAATTTTATTAACAAGACATTCATACAAGAGTTTAATCAACAAGAGATCCATACAGGAGTTTAATCAAGAGATCCATACAGGAGTTTATACAAGAGTCCCCATGTCAAGAGTTTTATACAAGAATTTAATTTGCAACCATTTCGTACAAGAATACAATCAACAGATGTTTCATGTAAGTTTTTAATGAAAAAGATGTTCATACGAGAGCTTAACCGACAAGAGTTTAGTCAACAAGATTCTCATATAAGAGTTTGGTCAACAAGAGATTCATATAGGAGTTTAATCAACTAATAAAAAATTAGCAAATAAGAAATTAATAAAAGATTCATATAAATGTTCAATTAACAAGATATTCTCATATGAGAGCTTAGCTGACAAGAGTTTGTTTAATCAGCAATAAATCCATACAGGAGTCTAATCAACAAGAAATTCATGCAGGTCTAATCAACGAAAGATTCATGTAGGTCTTAGATACAAAAGATTCATACAGAAGTCTAATCAACAAGAGATTCATACAAGAAGTCTAATAATCAAGAGATTTATACGAGAATTTAACTGATAAGAGTTTAGTCACCAAAAGGTGCAAACGAGAATTTAATTAACAAGAGTTCAATCACCAAAAAATTCATATAAGAATTTAACTGACAAGAATTTAATCAATAAAATATTCATATGAGAATTTAACTGACAAGAATTTAATCAATAACAGATTCATATGAGAATTTAACTGACAAGAATTTAATCAATAACAGATTCATATCAGAATTTAACTGACAAGAATTTAATCAAAAAGAGATTCATACAAAAGTCAAATCAACAAGAGATTCATACAGAAGTCTAATCAACAAGAGATTCATACATTTCTAATCGATAAGCAATTCATACGAGAATTTAACTGACAAGAGTTTAATCACCAAAATATTCATACGATAATTTAACTGACTAGAGTTTAATCACCACGAAATTCATACGAAAATTTAGCTGACAATATTGTAATTACCAAGATTCATAGAAGAATTTAACTGACAACAGTTTAGTCAGCAAATATTCATATGGGAATTTTTAATAAATAAGAGATTCATGCAAGGGTTTAATCAACAAGAGGTTCGTTCAAAAGTTCAATTAACAAGAGATTCATTTATGTTAAGGTATTATTACCCTCCGCAGGGATAACACAATTGCCAAATATGGTCAACACAAGAAAGCCTCCGGGGCGAGATTTTTGTGAGTTTTCGTGGGGGAATTTATTATACTATAATTTTTGCCACCCACGTGTTAATTACAGCTCAAACTCCATTAAAAATATAATGTATCATATGAACTCATAAACGAACTGCATCTGACTCGCAAAATAAACGTGGACGCCATGGTGAGCTATTTAAACCCTATAAAACTCTATCTCAACATTCCAAATGATGGTTACAGACTATGGCATACAGCTTCATTTAAATTAATTTAAACTGTTCAATAAAATTTAAATATGCTAAAATTTACTAACGTCAAATATTCTGGTTAATTCCGTTTCCTCAAAAGGCTGATATGTTGACCTTAGTACAGCTATAACTTCGTGTTTGATTTTTTAAAATATATTCGGAATAAATATCAAGTACCTCTCAATTCATTTGGGTGAAACTAACCCTTCGTTTTTTGTCCGCCCCCAGTATATTTATGATAATGATTAGGTCGTATGTTATCAAGTTCATTTTAATATACCAAAATCTGAATCCAAAAATGTGAATTGTGAAAACGCTTTAGTTATAAATATGAATTACAAACATTTGCTCATAAGCTGAAAAAGCCTTCGGTGTAGCACGAGAAACATATTATTCGTGTAAAGGAACGAAAACGCAAGGTCGATATTGATTTGATGCTGCAAAAATAAAAGCAGTGAATAAAAACTTGGGTTAGATATTCAAGAATTTCAGACTGGAATTTCAATAAAGAAATTGAACAACATGGTAATGAAAACTCAAATTAGAAAATATGTCAGAATTTTGACCGCACAAGCGATTAGAATTCAATGTCGATCGATCAAGACTTTAATAGTGAGCGATAAGAAAAGGAATATCGTTCGACGTGCTTTAGATAATGACTGATAAGAAATCTGAAATGGGGCCAATGAAAATTTCGAACTGAGAAGATGGTATAATTAGAACTTATAAAGTTTTGAAGGGTGCTGATAGAAACAGGTTAGAAATATGACAATAGCTTTAGAGAAAGTTTTATCATACTCTCAAAATTAGAAGAATGTCGTCTTAAAACTAAATAATTTTTAAAAGATGGCCATGACTATGCAACTGTTTTCATCCAAACGAGCATTGAATATATGCAGAATTATTTCTAATAGCTTCTTGTAAACGCCCTTGTAAAATATAACCATGTTATGTAAAACCCAACGTGTCAATCTGTTTCGTAAAATCTAACTTGTCGATCTGTCATGTAAAATAAAACCAATTATACACAACCATAACTTGAAAATATTAATAAAATAGTAGTTCAATACTTCTGATTCCTTTTTATTGTGCTGTGTATTAATTAAACATAATATCATTCAGTAATGTAGCAAATAAAAAATTATGGAGGGGACTCAAGTGGTTTTAAAGAAGATTGTATATGCATTCCTTAGGCTTTCGGAGGTTCTGATCCCTTGGAAAATTGTAAGTTTCTGAATAGCAAGACCTTTGCTGTCCTTGAGCCGTAAAATTCGGAACAAAAATCAAAAGTTTCCCCTCTATAACATTGATACTAATATTCAGGGGCGGACTGGGTCCTCTCAAAGAGCGCATACCTTGGATTTTTGGAAGAGATGAGTCCTTGCCCATTCGGAGGAGCGAATCCTATCGTCCATGAAGGCGCAACGACTCAGTCCACCCTTGGAAATATTTAATACATTTTACTTATTGACTGATGACTTGGGAGAGCGGATTTTTTCTTATAACAGACAAACACGTTTCTAACACGCTACTGCAGGACATTTTGACTTTTGAAATCGCATGAGGCGAAATTTTGTTCATGAAAACTTGCATACACTACCTGCAGACGAGATCATATTTTCCGACTCACCATGGCCCTTGCTGTCCTTACGCCATAAAACTCACAACCAAACGAATTTACTGTAAACAGTCATAAATTTATTAACGTTAGAACCGGGTTTTTTTTTTATGTGTGTGCATATGTTTATTTTATGACGCAAGAGAAGATAGAGGGAGAGAGAGAGAGGGAGTGAAGGGCGCTTAAGGTCCTGCTGCACCAGAATCTACAATTTTCCCAGTAATTCGAACCTCTTTTACGTAGGGGATCAAACCCCAGACTACGGATCTGTTCAAAAAACGGCAATTATGGGGTACCCAACAATTACGGAGTACCAACAATTATGGAGTATAATTACTGGATAATTATTGGACAAAAACCCAGATAATTCACGTGGCAGCTAACACACTACGGATGAGACGGGCTCGGGTTCTATACTTCATATATAGCCCTTGTTGCCGCCTCCTCGCTTTTCTGCGATTTTTCCTAATTAATGTTATCTTGGGCTGCTTTCGTCCACCGGTGCCATTAACGGGGACAAAGGGACCGTCCGCCCAATGTTGGTATTAGAGTTCCATGCCCCTCCCAATTTCAAACAAAAATTTTATAATAGGTAACGTCGTTCAAAATTTAAAATATATTTTTTTTGTTTTTTTTTTCTGCATGGCAGCGTTTCATTAACGTGCTATTATTTCAACTTTCAAGTGGAACGTTTTTAATAACGTTACAACCACAACTACATTTTCCCAATTTTAATTTCGCAAGCTCAAGGAAATTTTTGGCCCTCTACGCTCATTATCAACGACATAAATTAAAGGGACTGTCTACACCATCACTATTAGCATAATAAATACGAAATTTATTAAGGAGCATTGCATGTGAAAATGAAACTAGTAATGCAACTACAATATTAATTTTATGGTAAAGTGAACGTTATCAAGCAGAAGCACATTTAACTTAAACACTGCTTCGTTGGTGTCTGTTATCCTTATAAAAGTTGTTAACAACAAGGCCTTAACTAGACATTTTTTCGAAGGAGGCAAAAAATATTTACAACCTCACTAATGAATAAGTATTGGTAGCAAAAACATTTCGGAAGTGGGGGGGGGGCAGGCCCTTGGGACAACTCGCTGGCTACGGCCCTGGTTAACAACAAGCTGCCTTCTACTAGTATATAGAGTTGTAAAAAACCCGGGAATTTTGGACACATTGGAAACTTTGATGGGAAGAAACCAAGATAGCTAGAATAAAAAAGGTAGTCCCGTCCTCACCTTTCTCCCTATTGGTCGATTGTGTCGAATCGACCAATAAAAAGAAAGGCGCGGACGGGACTACCTCCTTTATTCTAGCTATTTTCATTTCTATGTTCAAAGTTTCCAATGTGCCCAAAATTCCCGGGTTTTTTACAATTCTATGCAAGAGTAGCTCTGTTTTGTTTTTTCCACTCTATGAGGTTGGAAAATCTTTAGAAATGTGCTCACCATCGTACACTAATGGATTGAACAGCAACGATTGAACCCAACTCAGTTCCTGCGACTGCATCTCTAATGAGAGTACCTCCTCGCACCGGGGAGTTGAGTCTCTGTTCTACATCTTTTGGAATCGTTCAATCCTTCCAAGTAATACAGTGCGGCCAGTTCGGCCAACTTTTCCAATCTTTTCCAACCAAAGCAATTCTTTTTCTTTTCTTTTTTTTCCTTTTTGTTCACAATTAATTAACTGCAGATGGGATGCAAATCCAGAATTCGCTTCTCGCATTCCCACATTAAACGTTTCTCGCCACTTTAATGAAAGTAAACCACTCCAAAACGACTCGCATTGCAGCGCGTCTGCTCAAGGTTTTTGAATAAGCGTAAAAAAAGCGCTTTTGCCAGTTTTCCGCATGTACCGTCTCCCTAAACCAACAGAAATGTACTTTCCTCAGAAAAATTCTAGAGAATTGAGTTTCTTTACGTACATTGGAGCTTTTTTTGTTTCTGTCTGGGTCCTGAAGCTTTCTTGGAAACTTTTACATAAAAGTTACGAATACATATGCAAATCATTTAACATGAGTGTGGATTGGAAAACTCTGCCAAAGTGGGCAGGTTTGTGAAATTTTCTTAATAACGTGCAATGATATATATATATATATAATGGCGTATGCAGGGGTCATAACCCCCATTAGGATACAAATTTGTATATAAACATATGTTGTAGATTTCTCCCCCCCCCCAAGCCTTTCTATGTAC
>QLNU02014802.1:57073941-57105133 GCA_006491805.2 Dysdera silvatica
ATACTAAGTTAATACAATTATTATTATTATGCCGATGGTGACAACTTTGCTATCTCAAACTCAGATAATTTTCATACCCAGCTATGCCAACAGTTATCCGGTATAGCTTTGCAGATAATTTGATTTAACGCTTTGAGCACCAGTATAAATGCACAGAACTCAAACACGACCTGGTATATTATACTCACTTCCTTTTCTTTTGTAATTTCTTGAATCTGATCTTGAGTTTTGACAAATACTTTATTTATGTCTTTTTGTGTCTATGAAAAATAAAGGTCATCAATGAAAAAATAAAACGAAAAGATACAAGTTCATTAACATACATAGGAAGTTCGTAAGTGAAGGGTTACAGAGCTACAACTCCATATATATAATTGCATTATGATGGGGAGGGGTTATGACCCCATTCAACCCACCTTGCATAAACCATTGTATCTATTACAAGTAATTCTTAAATCCCTTGGCACATCCTAAACTAAAATGCTTAAAATAAATAGTTAGGTGTCTCAAACAAATTAGCCTTTTCCTTAACCTTGCACTGGTTAGGTGAGATTTTCAAACCACCAGACACGAACAATCAAGCTTGCTAGGAGACAGATCAGACTCTGTCCCGTAAACTCAAAGAAATGTTTATAGGGACTGTAATCTAACTAACAGAGGTTCCTTCGTTATAAAGTTTGCAGTAGACTAGCAGACTGTCATAATTAGACTGTAACCCCACCATAGCTAGATTGTAACCTCAGCATAGCTTGATTGTAACTTCATTATAGCTTGATTGTAACTTCATTATAGCTTGATTGTAACTTCATTATAGCTTGATAATATTCATTATAGCTAGGTCGTAGTTCGAAATCAGCAGGGGTCACTTTGATAAAAAAAAATCTTAAGTGTATTTTGGCAATTAAAAAATTATACAAAAGCACAAAAATATTCAAATGTAGAAACATTAAACGAACAGAAGATGATTAAACATATCACTTATATATTGCATATAATATTGTTGACATAGAACCATTCAAGTTTCATAAAATGTCATTTTACAAAAGGCAAACATAGGAAAAAAGATATTTATTTTACAAACAGCACTAAACACCAAGCCAGAAGAGTTATATATTTAAATATAAAGGGTGGACCATGGGAAATTGATAATATAAAGTAACTCAAAAAATTAGCACTTTCAGAAAAATGTTTCAAACAAAAGTTGCTGGTTGCGAAGAGGGGGGAGGAAGAGTTTTTCATTATCCATGTTTTACTTTCGCATCGTTTTCAATGTCATTTGAAGGTCAAATTCGTTTTTTGAAAAGGGAAACCCTTTTATTATTATTCCTCGTAAAAAATATATATAGTTCATAAAAATATAGGCTTCCCTTTAAAAAAAAAACACCTTTACCTTCAAGTGACCTTGAAAACGATGCCCAAGTAAAGCATGGATAATGAAAAACACTTTCTCCTTTCAAAACGTGTAACTTTTGTTTTAAACTTTTTTTTTTATAAAATGCTTATATTTTTAGATATTTTGCATCATCAACTTTCTGTGGTCCACCCTGTAGATATGCAGGACTTGACAAATCATGGTGAACTGTACTACACCCCTGCATAAAAAAACAAGAAAAAAATTAAACTACAACCTATATTTCAAACACACAGTAACATTAATAAAAAACTTTTTGATACTTTAAACCTAAAGGTTCAAATTTTCATCTAGTTCTCACTCACATTGGACCAAAAAAAAAAAAAATTCTCCGACTATCCTATGAAAATTCCCTAACCAAACATGAGCAACTTTCAACCGAACTTTGGTTGTGGAGAAAATGGCTTCACACTTTATAGGAGGTTTAGCTGTTCAAAATAGAAGTTAAGATCCCCCTGACTTCTCCAGGTTTGACCAAAATAATCATATTTCCCCCTGACTTTTTCAGGTTTGACCAAAAAATAATATTTACCCCCGACTTTTCCAGGTTTGACCAGAAAAACATGTCCGCTTCCCCTGACTTTCAGGGATGATTTCAATTCCCTTGACAATTTCAGGTTTTTCAGATGTGAGGAAACCCTGATTCTTAACTAAATACAAAAATCTAGTTGCTACGATAACTGGATTTGTCGCTCCTGTATACAAACTACACAAAAGCTAAAAACAAGTTGCTACTGTTCACTCCTCGGTGTGTGATTTTTGGCACTGCTGCTTGTAATAAGCCTGTCAATAGCAGGTCCTATTTTTGATGGTGCAAACGTAGGAGTGTTTTTAGACTGCTAGTAAATTGGGGACTAAAACAACTCTAGATACACCAGTTGCGGGGGTAAAGTTGTAAATTGGGAACCACAGCCACACCCTAATCGGAAAAAGAAGGAAAATGCTAAGGGGGCGTACAAAAATTTTGGTAAATCATTTCGGTCACTCGCGTTTTTTGAACGAAGAAAAGGCGTTGGGGCTACTGATAAATTGGTGCAATATTGTCGCCTATGTGGGTGGATGGATAGATGGAAGGAAGGAGGGAGGGAGATGGAAAGTAAGGGATGGAGGAAGAAAAGAAGGGAAAGGAAGGAAGAAAGGAAGCGGGGACGGACGAATGGATGAATGAATGAGGAAAACCTCGTTTGAAGGCAGTTTTACTAGTATACAACCCGCAGAAAACCGCAAACCCCGCCTGTAAATTCCAGAGCAATATTTAGTTCCTGATTTCCATGTGAATTTTCAAGTCACACCTTTTTAGTTCCCCAATTTACAAGCTCTCGTCTCCGTCCACTTAAGGTGGACGTCGGTTATTCTAGTCCTAGCTTTTGATTTTACCAACTTCATTCTTGAAAAAAGTTTTTCGCAGATATAATTGTTCCCGAATAGTAACATCAGTTTCAGAACATTTAGTCGGATGGTTGGGAAGATGTTCTTATCGACATATTTAGAATCGAATTCAGTGAGTCCTAAGTTGATTTTTGTCCATATACGCTAGAAAACTAAAGTAAAACATATTTGAGGGAAGAACGCATGTTACTTTAGACAGTGGCGTAGCTAGGTAATTTGCCGCCCGGTGTCTGTTACTGTCATTGCCTCCACCCAAATAGGGTAACAAAACAAACCCCCCGAATTGTGGCGCCCGGGATTATCGCCCCTTGCCGCCCTTAGCTACGCTACTGACTTTAGTTCTCTAGCGTTTTAAAGTAGTATTTATTATGAAATATGAAAGCGGGAACAAAATAAAATATATAGATTTAAGTCTCAGAGAACTGGCTTTTACAACAGTCTTTGATTTTACCATGTTTGGCGCAGTATAGCCCAGATGCTCTTGCGCCATAAAAATCCAAACAAACAAACAAGTCTCAGAGGGAGAAAAAAAATTATTTTCGGGTGAAATAATTTGTGTCTTTGCATGAGCCCAGGCCCGGCGCGACCATAAAGCGAACTAGGCGGCCGCCTAGGGCAGTAGTATTTGTGGTGCGGAATCATGACAGGATGGGGGCGCCCATGATGGACAGAGTCCTCTCAAAGGGCGCATACCTAGGGTTTGGTTACGTGTTGGATGCTCACGTATATTTTTGCCCACGTACGATTTGCCACGAATTTCTCACCCAAGAGGAGAGAAGCATCGCCTCCGGCGATCCGGTGGGTAGCTTCCTAATACCCCCTTTTCCTATCCCCCTTCTCTTAGTTCAGTTCAGCTTCTTTTTTTTTCCCCCAACTTTTTGGGAGTTTTCAGATTTATTATTCAATATAACAAAAATACTAGAGAAAATCGTTTACTTAGATTTTTATCATCAGTATGATATGCACGGCCCACAATGGCGCTCTGATTCTTAGTTATGTAAAAGTTGAGTTTTGCCTTCTATTATGACACTGGACAACACCATTGATAGAATGCAGGAACATTCCCTTCATCAGACAAAATTAATCGAATTTTTTTCTACATACGTATTGTATTTTTTTATGTTCTTTTATTTCAAGCCTAAGTTGGGGGTCTTTAGGATACATATAGGTGCATATTCCTTATGTACTTTATATAATTCGTATTATGTCCATGATATGCTCTTTTATCTATACCACTTTGATTATTTAAACTCCATTAATTCGAAATTTTCTTCTTTTCACCCTTGACAAATCGTAATCCCGCATAATCGAAAATCTCGATAATTCGTAATGAGGCCTTGGTCCCTTGGTATTACGAATTATAGAGATATTACTGTAATTTCATTAATTAGTAGAGTCTTGAATTAATCGAAAATTGTTTTTAGATAGATGTGCACGCATAACAGAAAATTTTGAGGAAATTTTAATTAGTTGGCACTGTTTAGATGAAAAAAAGTTTGGATTAACGAGATTTGTATGCGAACCCTGGATTGTCTCCGCCCTCTGTTACATAACACTAGTCAAATTTACCCACATTAGCCAATAGTAAAGCGGTGGCGCGGAGATAGCTAGCAGCTCGTGATTTTTTTTTCTAAGTGAAAATTGATTTAGAATTCGCTGTTTTTTATCGATCTTGTTTTAATTAGCATTCTGACTTACAAATATGTAACAGAATTTAAATAAACCGTAATGACACAAATTTGTGTCATTGCAGATAGAGTCTTGAACTAATTAGAATCTTTACATGTGTATACGCAAAAATTTCAATTAGTAGGCACGGTTAGATGAAAAAAAGTTTGGTAGGCACCCACAAGCATACGCCGCCCTCAACTTGCATTAGTCAAATTTACTGGCTAGATAATGATTTTTTTGTTTTTTTCTAACCGAAAATCGATTGAGAATCTATACAATCGCTGTTCTTTTATTCCCGATCTTTAGCATTCTGATCCTGTGAAGCCATTTTTAAAATGCATACTAGAGTTTCTTTTATTTCAGAAAATCCTGTTAATCCGAAATTTTTACATGTGTGCACGCATAACAAAAAATTTCCATTTCCTATTTATCTTAGATAAAAAAAAAAAAAAAGTATGAACCCACTGTCGTGAGTTTCACCGGCACGGGAGATGATTGCCTTTTTCTAAACGTTTGAGAATTTATATATTTACATAAATATATAATGAAATAATTTATATACACTCTGATATTTAATCCCAATTAATTAAAAATAGCGTTCGACTACGGCCTGGATTTTTATTCATATTTTTTTATATTTCTATATTGAAGAAAATACACGAGAAAGGTATATGCTAATACATACATGTGTAATATTTCTTTTTTCAACTTCATGCAGCGTATTTGCGATGCCAGCGAACCAGCAGATGGCGCTGTTCCTCTTGTTTACTTTCGACAGAAACAGTATTCGGTCATCCGGTGTTATCGTATTCAATGTTTGCTTGTAAGTGCCAGTGTTTGTTAATTTGTTTTTAAGTTTAATTTTTCCGGTAAAATGGATTCGGAGGTTAATTTAAGTTTTCTAGAAATAGTAAATTATATGGATGAGGATTGTACGTCCCGATGTATTGTCGAAGGTGAAAAAATAGTGAACGCAAATCATCTTGTGACATGTGGTATCACCGAAAGGATAGATATTTTCATCAAAGTTTTTGCACTTTGTATGCGAACTTTGTTATCGGCCTCTGATCCTCACACGATTACGGAAAGCTTCATAATTGAAGGAACAACACTGAAAATAAAAAAGTTCGTTTGTTCCTGTACGGCTGGTGAGGATGAAGCATGCAAGCGTATGGCTGCCAGGCTTATTTTCTGTAACGTGCTTTTCACGCATTAAGTATTTGCCAATTTTCAGAAATTTTTATATATAGC
Source organism: Dysdera silvatica (assembly GCA_006491805.2). NCBI lineage: Eukaryota > Metazoa > Arthropoda > Arachnida > Araneae > Dysderidae > Dysdera > Dysdera silvatica. Next base: position 57,079,664 of record QLNU02014802.1, read on the forward strand.
AATAAATGTTTCCATATTTTAGTATTGTTGTTGGGGGGCCCCGTCCGAGCACCATATAAAAATAAAGCTCAGGCTTAGCCCTTTACGTCTCTAGTGGGTACAGAATATATGGACATTTTTTTGGGGGGTAAGATATTATTAAACTTATTAGAATCATATGGATTAATTAATAAAGTAATTAGACGAACTAGAAAAACAATGATGATGAACAACAATAGATAACATGTTCATCTACAATTGATCCAATTTTCACAAATGTAATTAATAGTTCAACGTCATTACTGGGTGATATAATAAGCGGTCATTCTATTGAAAATAAAAATTAATATTCAAAATTTAAATCAAATTATATCTTATTAACTGATGATTTAACTTTAACAAATTGACAATTCCATACACCTCTAATGACAAAGAACAAACCTGGGTTGCTTATCGTGCGAATGAAATGAAATAACATAGGAAAATAAACGAGTCATGTTTTAAACATTCGTTTAAAAAATAACAAAACAACTACTCACCATACTTGCCTGGACCCGGGAAGAAATCTTCTTTACCAAAATGTTTGGAACAACCAATCATCCGATTAGAAATCTTTTTTCCTATCCTTGAACGCCGAAGCCGTTCTTTGGGACGATCCACAATTTGTCGAACATTGCATAAATTAATTGCAACTGTCTTTTCACTGTTATAAGGAAAGTTATGGAAGTTCAAGAGAGGATCTTCGGATGCTTTCCAATGACAGCGTGGAATATAGCAATTGGTGTTATATATTTTTTTTTTCTTGCCATTCATCCTTTTTTTTTCTTCCACGCCACTTCATCTGTTCAACGGGTGTAAGGTAACTGATTTATTCCCGAGTATCGGTTGCGAAGTTTGCATCCATGACCGCCAGATGGCGCATCGAAGGGTGGGTTTCGCCAATTGAATACAAGTAACCCATAGAGCGCGAAATCAGGAATAATTAATTTGCATCTCAAAAAGGATGAAAACTGATGTCGTCATTGTAAATGGAGAAATACATTGAATTAAAGTGTAGAAAGTTAATAGAGAAAGTATTCATTAGCGTTCAAATATTACGTAAACATCTTTGGTGGGGGGGTGGGGGTGGGCTTTCTTATTTTTACTGAGATATAAAGTTTAATAATACAACCAAACCACACTGTAAGTAGAATATACAAAATATAGCAATTAAACTCTCAATATTTTTTTCGGGATAAGTTAATTCACTTTACACACATTAAGGGCAGGGTTTAAGCTGGCTCAAAACATGCTGTCGCAAAAATGCGAAAAAACGTTAGTTGTTCGAAAAATCTTATCAATGAAAGTATCAGATGCTGGAGGAAGAACAAGAAAAGATCTTTGCAGTGCGGAGACTATTCCAATTTCTTACGCCTCGTAACTAGTACGAGAAGAATGAGAGTACGTAGCATACCTTGTTAGTTTTCAATAAAAGTGTTGAACTATGCGAATTATTTTTTATGTTTGCTCGGTGCGCTTACTCAGATCGCATTGGGTGCATAAAAAGGGTTTATGGAAAAATTCCCTTGCCATAAGAAAGTTACGTAGGCGATTATTACGTGGACGTTTAATTTACACTTGCAACCAATTGACCTCATAAATTCTGTATTGAAGTGTCCTGTTACTTTTTAATTAGGATGTACGTTCCAGTCACCGGTGATTGGAACCTGTTACGTGATTGGAACAGGAACGTTGGAACAGGTTATTCAAAAATAACAGTTTGGTCCATCATTAACGTACAGTACTTTTTTTTTTCCCATTGCCGAAGACCATCGTTCTTATTCAGAAGAATATTGTGCAATTTTTCCCTTCCAAAGGAATTTTGATCGTCCTTCCGAAAAGAACGGAAAAAATAAACTCTTCGTTCCAGTTCGCGTCCTCATAGTTGGTGGGTTTGGGAACTGTTTCTCCAACGTCTTTAAAATGGCAAGTATATATTTTTTTAATTTAAATTAAAAATCTGAACTTTTAAATGTAACGTCATTGCTAATCAGTAACTTTTATAAAATGTTCAATGAGTCATTTAAGGTTTTTAGCCCCACGTTTCTGTTACACGTGGCCGTCTTCCTGGCTAGGCTTACCGGTTAATGGTCAGAATCTATGTTTTTCGCATTTATTTTCAAAAGTCAGAAAGGGATTAAGTTCGCATTGAACGAAATTTTTGCGAAAAAGTGAAATTTGGTGGGTAGATGCTTAATTTCCTGTGAGATCGTGTTTTTGATTTTTCATAGCGCCATTTTTTAGCCTGTCGTTAAAAGCTAAAGCTTTAAGCTCATGGTCTAAACATTTGTCGTTCATCTCGGTAAGTTCTGGAAGAACGGGCAGCACGATTTCGTTTTCCAGAAATATTTTCAAGTGCGTGTAGAAATCTACGACTGCCACCGGAACGTGTAGAAATCCACGACTGCCGTCGGAACGTGTCCACAAATGCTAATACAAACCGTATAGGGGGAAAAAAAAAGGGAAATTTAAAAATAACAGAATTATATTCCCGTGTAGAAATTTGAAAACGCCATCTTGTGCTTTTGGGGTTACATTATGGGCTGTTTTGCACATAAGGATCAATAATCAAAACTATGTGATTTATGTTCTTTAAACTTTTTCTCTTCATATGTATATCCAGTTTATGGCCTTCAATATGCTAGTCTAGCTACTTTCTCGCAAATTGAAGTGCTTTGAATAGTGTATGCCTCTGAGTGAAAAGATAGAACGACGATATTTTATTTTTTATTATTGAATTTAAGGATTTTCATGATTTCCCACCCCAATTCTTCATTACAGTGTGTGTTGGCCAGGTGTAATTTTATGTAATATTGAAATTTCTTTTTTACTAAAAAACATTGGCGTAACTATGTATTAATCTCTGGTTGCTATCGCCAATGGTGCCAACTTTGTTTCTGGATGCTGTCATGATGGTTTAACATTTTGTGAGTGGGGCGATTCTTTTGGCCAAACTACATGTGTATCCCCTGTGCGATTTGTTGCTAAGCCGCGGCAACCTCCCCAGATTGTCATCACATGCTTGCTTCCCGGCCGCCATGTTTTTTTAAGGAGTAATTACCTGTTATACTGTTTACTGCTTATTATACTCTTTTCAGATTTTTTTAACCAAAAAAACTGCTGTCTTTAAGCATTGATTTTTTATGGCTTTTGGAATCATTTCCTCCACTTCGTCTTTGTGACGCCGCCTCCACATATATATATATAGCCTGCTCTGCGGAGTACAGGTCAAACAGCTTTTCAGTGCCAACATTGTGATGTTCCACATTCTCCTCATACCTCCTCCTTCCCCTCCTACCACTTTGTGCAAAGTACGAGTTCAACAGTTGATCAACACCGATTTGCAAAGTAAGAGTCCAACAGATTTTCATTGCCATATTCCACATACCCTTCTTCTCCCCCATACCTTCTCTCTCCCCTTTTTCCCCTCCATACCTCTTCTAACCTTTTCCTCCTATATGTCCTCGAACCGTTTCCTCTTATACCCCTTTTCCATCCCAAACATACTATCAATTCCAATCCGTTACAAAAATAAAAACATTTACACATCCTATCGCTATAACTCACAAACCACCACAGACGCTACGACACTACAATACAACTACCATGTACATGTGCTCATTTTTAACGCTTCCTAAAACTTTCCCTCTGTTTTAAGAGTATAGCATCAGTTTTGGAGACGAGTTGGTGACAAAACAGGGGATTCATCTGTAGTTGAACCATTCTTTTAAAAGTATTAAAAAGGACTTTCCTGTGGGTGCTATATTATGCACTGTGTTGTTTTCTAATACATGTTTGCAAAACTAAGTTTCAAAATAAATAGCATTATATATGAGTAAAAAAAATTTTTTTGGTAAGTTTTGTCAAACCTTTTCATTCATGTTTAGGCGTTTCGTCACTACGTTCAAATTGGAAGAGTAGCATATATACCTTATGGACGAGACGCTGGAAAACTCTGTACAATTGTTGATGTGATCGACCAAAATCGAGTAAGATTTTTGTTAGTATTAGTAACAATTCTACCTACATACATATGGTTCCCATGGTCCTTGAAAAGTCGTGAACATTTTTTGTGAAGAAGTGGGGGCCCTTGAAAAGTAATTGAAAACTGCCAAAAATGTGGTTGGTCTTTGAAAAGTCCTTGAATTTTTCTCAAAAATCCTGTTTGGAATTTTGGCGAAAGAAATAAAAAAAAGGGTATTTCTCCGTACTTCCGGAAAAAAGCCAGTAGTGCTTTGGTGCACCCTCTTCCTCCCCCGCCTATTGAGCATGGCTAATATAAGGGATGCAAAAAGGGTAGCTTTTGATGGCAGTGTGTTAAGTTGAAAAGAACAATATAATTAAACACTCTAATTTCAGTGTTATGCTTATAATGTCTTGCATTTTTAATTTTTATGTACATTGCGATTGACAATGTGAGGTCTTTGAAAAACGTCATTTGGTCCTTGAAAAGTCCTTGAATTTCATCAGGACAAAAGAGTGGGAACCATAGTACATCATCGCCCTCGAAGGTGCCTAATTACTGATAGTGCTTGCCAATGACTTTTTGTTTATTCTTCAGTTTGATTTTATATCGAAGCATCTCCTTTCAGGCCTTAGTCGATGGCCCTGTTACAGGAGTGAAACGCCAGGAGGTTAAGTTTAAAAGGTTGCGGTTGACTCGTTTCCGACTTAAATTCCCTCACAGCACTTCCAGCAGAGTCGTGAGAAAAGCGTGGGATGAGGAAAAGATATCGGATCAATGGAAGGAGACCTCAACTGCGAAGAAAATTGCAGCAAGGAAATTGGTAATTATTTTTCCTGATTATCGGTAAATTATTTCCTGTCCATTTCAGTATGTTCGGTTAGATGCCTAAGACTGTTTCTCAAATTTACTGGTTTTTACTTAAAAACAAAACAAAAATTTTCGCTTTGAGCAGTCGTGTAAGACTATACTGTTATGTGATAGTACTTGTTTTATTTTTAGATGACAAGGTGTATAAATGTATTTTAATTTTCTTATTTTAATATATGATTGGTGCTTGTATAGATTAAGGCAACAGTTGGTGACTTTTTCAATAACTGGGGTATAACATACAAGTCCATAATGGCGATTATGTCATTTTGGAAAAGGTATTTTTTTTTTTTGTTAATGGAGGAATGGTTTTGAAATGTTGTGAATATTTTTGTTTTTACTGCAAGCTTTGTGAATTAAAGAGATTGCAGTTCCATGATTTACTTAAGTGGGGTGAGAGGCGCCCTCTTACTAGACATGTATTGATTCATAAAAAGTACTAGGTTACAAAAATGTCTGGAAAACAGTATTTCATTATGGCGGATTCTCACTATGGAAGTTGGTGTCTTGTCAGAGTTGCTGTTATATGCACTAACACCGTGTGGTTTATGGAAGGTACCCCCTATAGGATTTGTATATTTTTTAAACAAAAAGAGGTGAAGGTGTGTGCATGTGCAAACTTCAATAATCACTCTTGTTCCCAAGAGATAATTGATCTGCAGTAAAAACAAGACCACAGATTTAGTGAAGTTTTTGAAACTTGAGTTTTAACGTTGGAAATGTCTTTACGGAGGTCGATTAAAAGAAAGTGTCACATTTTTTTTTGGGGAACGTTTTAATAAAGGTAGGATGTTGTTGCCACTTTATTATGATAATATTAATAATACAATCATTTGCGTTGAAACCAATGAAAAATAATTGTTGCCACTATATTCTGGTGGAATCAATAATAGCTACATGAGGAAATGCCAATTGTGCTTAATTCTTTTCTTTTTAGCCACCATAGCTCAGTGGTTAGAGCACTTGTCTCGTAAACAAGGGGTCGTGAGTTCGATTCTCACTGGTGGTAGACTTACTTTTTGCCCTGCGGTGGCGCAGTGTGGTAACGCGTTCGCCTAGTACGCCGTTAATCCGGGTTCGACTCCCAACAGTGTACAAAGAACGCTTACTCAGAGATCTCATAAAAAGATCGCACTGCTCACTGTAGTCCGGGGTTTGGTTCCCTAGGCCATAAGAGGTTCGGATTCCTCGGAAAACAGTAGGTCCCGGCGCAGCATGACCATTGTAGTCTTTGAGCCGTAAAACCACAAAACAAACAAACAAAACTTTTCTTTTTAATTTCGGTTGTCATGGTAACTCGAAAGGCATGAGATGCCACGGAGCGCTTTTTGTTTATTAGTATTCATTCAAGTTTTGACGGGTACGCACGTCGTTTTTCTATTCCGCTTAAATTCAAATGTTATTCTTTATTCACCAATGACAAAACTGCAAACAAAAAATCGTCAATGTTACTTTCAACGTCCTAATATTCAATAACATTGAAGATTTTTTGTCTTTTTTCCCCCCATCCCAAATCCTACATTTTTACCCTTTTTAAAAAAAAAAAAAAATTCATTAATCCTGCCTGCAGTTTGGTGAAATGATTGTATATGTATAGTTTTACCTTGTATTTGTGGGTGCTTAATTTTTGTATATGTAAGATGTCCCAAAAGCATCTAAATTCCAAATTGCAGGTTTCATTCAATTCTGGGATTTATTTTCTATTCTACGATTTTCAATTCTAGGAATAATTATAAAAGCATGCTGTGTAGACAACTTTTTCCTCTTTTTGTTGGTCATAGTAATCACAAGGCCTGAAAGTGTAATCTAAAGTCCTAGTACAGGACAAAGCTACTTTTATGTTCTGTCTCCAACTTTGGAACAAATCAAAATTGCTCGTTTCTGAATCTAATGCTACTGACTACAACATAATTACGTAATTAAATTGAAATCGATTACTTCCGATTCTTATTTTACTGATTACATTGAAATGATTTCTGATTGAGTTTAATGTGTAATGAGTGGTTTTACAGATTTTTTTTTTTGAATTGAATTGAATGTGACCAGCATGGGTGACTTCATTTCTTTGCATACGAATTCGAAAAAATGGTTTGACGTTCATAATGAGATGGAGGGTCACACTTCACAGTTCGTTACACGGTTTTTCTCCTAAAATTTTTCGAAAATTGTGCTGGATTGGCTTGTGATGTCCCCCAAAGCAGAATGTACTAAAAAGTGTGGCGCATGTCGCAGAACAAACTGTGGAGATGTCTGAGAATTTTTTTAGTGAGGATGTAAACCCTGATTTATGTATTTAAATGTGAAGTCAAGATCTTGGCCATGTGATGATCCTTCATTTGATAGGAATTGCCGTCATAATTTATTTGATGACATTTGATATCTGATTGGCCCTGTGTCTTACAATGAAATGTTTTTTGTAATTTAAGTAAATGGTAATTTGCTGCTTCTGAAATAGTTGGGAACATTTAAGAAAACTATGTAAAACACTGCCGATAGTATATGTGGTATCTGAATGGTGATGTCCCCCAAAGCAGAATGTACTAAAAAGTGTGGCGCATGTCGCAGAACAAACTGTGGAGATGTCTGAGAATTTTTTTAGTGAGGATGTAAACCCTGATTTATGTATTTAAATGTGAAGTCAAGATCTTGGCCATGTGATGATCCTTCATTTGATAGGAATTGCCGTCATAATTTATTTGATGACATTTGATATCTGATTGGCCCTGTGTCTTACAATGAAATGTTTTTTGTAATTTAAGTAAATGGTAATCTGTTGCTTCTGAAATAGTTGGGAACATTTAAGAAAACTAGGTAAAACACTGCCGATAGTATATGTGGTATCTGAATGGTGGACTTTATGGTTGAGCTAGAAGTTCTCACAGAGGTTGACATGGATCTAAAGCAACGCTTCTCAATGGAGGTGTCCTGGAACTTTGGGCAAGAATTTTCTGTGAGAATTTGATCATGAATTATGTATTTGTGCAAAAGATTACAGGTTTCACATTAAAAATTTGCTTTAAAAGTGACCAACACACAGTTTGAATTCTCTTCTTTTTTTAGTAAATTTCTTATGTAATATTTTTTTTTGTTAAATCAGCTTTCAGAAAATATATTGTTTTCCTTATGAACTTTTAAGTTTATAAATACTGTAGAAAAATATTAATATATACAGTCGAACCCAGATATAATGAACCTCAAGGGACCAAACTTTTGGTTTGCTGTATCTGAGGGTTTGTTATATACAATAACGTTTTTAGGTATGGGAAATTGGACAAGACAAAGAAATTCATTATAATAAGCTAGGTTCACTATACCAGGGTTTGACTGGAGTTGTTTTTATACAAGGTCCCCCCCCCAAACATGAATCATATTTCAAGGGTAGGCTACCCCACGAATTAAAAGGTTGAGTGAGAAACGGTAAGAATTTATGCAGTTTACAAAATTGTCCCTTGGTTGTCAATGCTGTGTCATGGTCTCGTCAAGACACAGCATCACTGTACTGTCTTGTGCTGCGTATAACAGTGATACGATTTTGGGGTTCTGCGGTGGCAATATGTGCACCTAGCATGCTGTTAAATTGGGTTTGACTCCTGTCAGACCCCTCCCTCCCTTCCCCCCTCTCCAAAAGAGAACTGTTGCTAATTAACTGATTACTACAGTCCAGGGATTGGTTCTTTAGCACAGTGCTTCCTAACCTTTTTCACGGCGCACCTCATACACATAAATAATTTCATGTCACACCTGTGCAAGCATAAATAATTTCAAGTCACACCTGTGCAAGCATAAATTTCATGATGCTACGAAGGGAGAGTTTTCTATTAACATGATTTCTTCTAGTTCATACTAGGAATTTAATAAGAATTTTTTGTTGAATAATTTTGCCTTAAAATACAATCCAACTAGGCATTCATTTCAGATAAGTCTTATTCCGTCATAAGAATGAAACCACTGATGTGAAAATACCCAGTCCATACATCCTCAGTGGTTTATGTTTGAAGTAGTTTTTATATCGTATCTATGAATTGCCTGAGTTAAACCCCGATTAAATTTTTAGGACACTTATTTTATAAAATTATGATGTGAAAATATGAAAGTAAAATTAATTATACAGAAAAAAAATTACTAATTATAGACAAGTATGCTAATAATAATTTGTTCGAGTTGAGTTCGATTCTTGGCACCATTACGCACCACTCTGTTCTGTTAACATTTCTGTGGTTATAATGAAATGGAAAGTTACATAGGCTGCGTGGGCAACTTTGTCATTTGGCATAGGTCAGAGTAATCACAAAGCCTTACAAAAACACAAAGTCATAGTGCAGGATGGAGCCGCATGTTCCATCCTGTCTCTACCTTTGGAACAGGTTACAAATGGTCTGGCTTTGTGTACATCGACTTGCTTTAAAATGTGTTACTATAAATTAAATTTATCACCATATACTAAGTGAGGCTTTCAGGCATCTTTTTTTCTCATTTGTGAATAAAAAGTGTTCATAAAGCCTAACAGCAGATCCAAAGACTGTTATGGTTCATCTCTTACAGAATGTGTCTTTAATAGTCTTTGGAACATTCTCAATGTTTTATATATCCTCTTCTACTGATTTCACGGTTTACTCAACTATCTGGAACTTCCCATGATTTCCATTGACACTTCCATTTGCGTCTAATGAGTCAAATTTTGAACTTTTAAAGACATTCATTGACGTGGGATTCCCATGTACCTGGAGAACCTTGAATTGTCAGGGAATGTGAAATAGCCTCTCAAAGTCATGGGAAAGCAAGATTTTTGGTCAAACCTGTAAACGTCTGGGGGCGGGGTTATCTGGCCTCTGTTCTGAACATGAAGCTATCCCCACCCCCCAAGACTGAAATTCAATTATGTTTTGTTGGAAAGCCTGGGATTTTTTTTTTAAAGGCGAATGGGAATCTTGTTAACTTTTCACAAGTGCATGTTATATGCAGTGATTTTTGGTGTCGTTACGTGGAACTCTGTTCTTTGATTTCTGCCAACTTTCCATCGTCATGGTGCAATGGACAATTGCATAGGCAACCTTGTCATTTGGCATATGTCGAGAGTAATCATAAAGCCTTATAAAAACCCAAAGTCATAGTGCACAATGGAGCTGCATGTTCCATTCTGTCTCTACCTTTAGAACATGTTACAAATGGTTTGTCTTTGCCTATATCTACTTAATTTATAATCAAACATAAGTTTTATAATAAAATATTTTAAAACTAATATATAGTCATCTTATTCAACGAGGCTTTCAGGCATCTTTTTTTTCTCATTTGTGGATAAAAAGTGTTCATAAAGCCCAACAGCAGATCCAAAGGCTGTTCGTGGTGCATCTCTTATAGAATGTATCTTTAATATTCTTTGGAACACTCTGTTTTATATATCATATCCTCTTCTACTGATTTCATGGTTTGCTCAACCGCCTGGGCTCGCCATAATTTCCATTGACGTTTAGTGTCTAATGTAAAGCCTAAAACTCAGGCATTTGATTAGTGGCCATTGGCCAGCAGGGCCCTTTTTATTAGAGGCCACTTCATTGAAGTTAGTAGCCACTTTTGCGTGTCCAAAAAACCTTTAAACACTATGGCCTTAGGAGGGTTTGTTTGATGAGCATTTTTTGTGAGGAATAATAAGTAGTTCGCTGTTTAAGAATATAACTACCTGTAGAGTCAAAATGGACAGGATTTGCATAGGGAAAAAAAGTGGCGAATGTGATGGTGATCAAAGTCGTATTTTTAATCGTCATTCCCCAATATTTAGTCGCCTGTGGTGACTGAATTTTAACCTTTAGTCTAATGAGTCAAATTTTGAACTTTTAAAGACATTCATTGACTCGGGATTCCCATGCACCTGGAGAATTGAATTATCAGGGAATTTGAAATCATCTCTCAAAGTTAGGGAAAAACAAGATTTTTTTAGTCAAACCTGAAAAAGTTGGGGAGGGGGGTGTTATCCTAGCTTCTATTCTGAATAGTTAAATTTCACACGTGTTCAGCTATCTCCCACCCTCCCCCAAAAAGCCGAAGTTCAGTTCCAAGTTTTGTTTCCAATTTGTCCTGTGATTTTGTTGGAAAAGTCTGGGAATTTTTTTTCTCAAAGGTGAGTGGGAATACTGTTAACTTTTTACAGATGTAGTTATAAGCGACTCTTTTCTTTGATTTCTGCTGAATTTCCATCGTTGTGGTGCAATGGATAATTGCATAGGCTGCGTGGGCAACTTGGTCATTTGTTATATGTCCCGAGTAATCACAAAGCCTTATAAAAACCCAAAGTCATAGTGCAGGATGGATCTGTGTGTTTCACCCTGTCTCTACCTTTGGAACAGATTGCATGGAATGAATTGGGTTGATTCATATTGATTTGCTTGAAAACGCTAATGAACAAAAAGAGCAAAAGGCTGTTTTGTAAGCCTCAGTAAAGTGAAGTTAATCCCATGCAAAATGTAGAAAACTGTTCTTTCAACGTTAGTGATATGTTTGGGTGTAGAGTAGAGCCTTCCTTAACTGTCTGGTGTGGGACTTGTACACTTGCTGGCTAATAGTGAAATGGTAAAATTCAGTTACTGCACTCAAAATTCCCTTTAAAATTTTGTACGTGTAGCAGCAAAATGCTGTAGCATTATTTAAAAAAAAAAAATAAAGTGGTGAGTATTTATGCTATTAAAAATTGACAATTAAAACTGGTTTCAGCCAAATGGTTGGCGTACACAGTTGATGTTATGGCTGAACAAAGTGGGGCAGATTTTAAGAGGGAATTGACTGTACTTTTAATTATTTTTGTATTACACAAATTCAAATTATTTTCACTTGTAAAATTTTAGTTGGGACTTTTTGCGATTTATCCCTTGTGGGTGATATATATATGCAAGTACTTTTGAGTAGCGCGGCGAGTTGTTGAAAGTTTGCCAAGCACTTGATTCTTCTACAGTAAAACTTCTGAATAGTGGACATCATCAGGATTTGAGAACCTGTTCACTATATTCAAAAGTTTTAGAGTATAACAAACATTGGGAATTGGAAAAGTATGTACCAAATAGAGTTGTCTGGTATTCGGGAGTGTTTATTTTAAAGTTTTGCTGTATCCAGTATGTAGCACAGAATTGTCCAACCTGCGTGCTCATGTGCCCCGTGAAGGTGTTTTTGGAAGCCTTTGACCGCATTCAAGAAAAAATATCCTCAAGCCTTAAAAATTAAAACCTGTTAACATATATCTATTAACATAAATTTTTATAGAATTAGTGGTCTCATTGTACATATACACATTTATACACAAAAATAATACTGAATGCAACGGTTATATAAAACGTAAGTACGATAATTTTGAAATGCCTTTTGACAGGGTTCGTTTTTGTCAAAATTATGTTTAACTTTTGTATTTTGTAGTGCCAAATTTTCCTCCCCGCCAAATTTAGGCTCCAAAGTTTCCCCAAAATCACTGCATTTCCAGTTTCCTTGGCATTTAAAGTAACTTGCTATCTGTGTGACTGAACACTATAATTGCCAACAGTGCGATAGCCGGGCTGTCTCAGCCTACCCAGGTCTTTTGAATTTTATTATAGCCCACCTTCTCTGTTTAATAATAACAAAGAAAACGTTTGTCTCCCCCCCTGGAAAATTCCTGTAGGCACTGTTGCCCGGCAGGGTAGACAAAGAACAAAGAAATAACGAGGTAAGCTTCCTTAGGGATAATGTAAGACCGGTGATTGCACAGCCTGCGGCAACTTTGCTTTGCATAGAAGCCATGTCTTTCATGTTGGAGTGGCACAGAGCTTTACTCTTCTTTTGACCACGGCTCGAAATTAGTGGTCATTAGTCATATTTTGCACCTATAAATTTTGTTTTGACGACCAAGATTTTAGACCTTGTCGTTATTTTTGGCACCTAACTTTATTTTTATTGTTTATATAATGCAAATTTCGATTGCTCAATCCTTTATTTTTCCTTTTGCCAATCTCACGCACATACATCGCAAGTTCACAATCATTGTTACTTTCATCAATGGGGAAATCCATATTCTGCAATCTAGTAAGTTTTGGTGACGCAATGAAAACCTGCCTGGAAATTTTAACAAAATCCTTGAAAAGTCCTGGAATTTTTTTTACATAATGTGTATGAACCCCGTTCAGGTATCAAAATCAATAACTGTTAACACGAAAGCATACACATTTGCTTAATAATTAAAAATCTTTTAATTATGTATTTGATTACATATTTCATTGAATGTGGCAACTGTGTATATTAAATATATTGCAAACACTAATTTAGGATATTGAAATTTCATACAATGTGCGACCTCGTAGTTCTGTGTGGAAGTACTTGTGTGGCCCACTTGGCATGAAAAGTTGGACCACTCTGATGTAGCATAAAGAATAGATTTAACATTTGGTTTATACTACCTACATTTTATTATACTACATGTTCATCATTGTTTACAAAATGCAAATGAGTGTGAGAATACAAATTAGTTGATTATGTCTAGTAAGGATGCATCTTGACTTTAAAATGCTTCTTGTACCTTGAATACAACCAATCTAACTAGCCTCAGAAATCTATTCTTAGGTTTTTGAGATGTGTCTAATAATTCGATTATTCCATTCAATTGGTTTTGTGATGATCCATTGGTTGATAGGAATTGCCGTCATAATTTATTTTGATGACCTTTGGTATCTGATAACCATTTTGTTTGAGAGTTCATAATTATTTGCAATACTTGTCTGATATTTTTATTAGCCTCAGCATATCATATCTACAAATATTTACAAACTAAATTTATGCATTATACTGATTTTTAGTATTTTGCTTTTGTGTGTGATAGTGTAAGTTGTGAAGTGTTTACAAAACGTGTTCATGTTCAGTGAACAAATAACCAGAAGGAACTCTGAAGGGAAGTTTTTATGGAGTTTTTTTTCATGAAACACTCTGAAACCACTGGTCAAGATTTGTAAAAAATATTTAAATGGCCCGTTGCTTAAAAAGGTTGGACAACCCTGCTATAGAGGGTCATGTGGGTCCTTGGAAATACCTTATTTTAACTTTTGGAAAAAGCGTGGGACTCTGCATTATATACGGTTCCTAGAATTGTCAGGGAAAACCTTCCTAATCTGCTCTGAATAGCCAAATTTCATGTGAACATGAGTTTGTTTTCCTGGAAACTGAAGTTCAATTCAAAGTTTTACTTGCGATCAGTCGGGGAAGTTTTGTCTGAAAAGTCTGGAGGGGGCACGTAGGGAAGTCTGGGAACTTTTTTCTCTGTGGTGAGTGGGAACTCTTCATCATAGTTTGCAGCATGGTCTGTGCTATCCTTGCACTGTACAAATTCAACTATAATATAGCCCTGCAGTGGCATAGTGTGGTAACGAGTTCGCCTAGTGTGTTAACTGTTGTTAACCTAGGTTTGACTCTCAACGGTGCAAAGAGCACTTAGATCTGATAAAGATCGTACTGTAGTCTGGGGTTTGGTTCTCTATCTAGACCAAGAGGTTCGGATTCCTCAGAAAATTGTATGTCCAGGGGTTCGGATTCCTCGGAAAAACACTAGGTGCTTGTAGTGCTTGAGCCTTAAAAGCACAAACCAAACAAACCATGATTTAATGTCATTGGGACACTCGCTGTATTCTAACGAGTATTGGTAACCACCTAACACATTTCTTGTAAGAGGAGTGATTGAGCTAGAGATTTTCACATGGGGCATCGCGGTTTTCGGTCAAGTGTGCTGCAGCATTCACTAACACTTTATACAATATGCTATGTGGACGTATTTTAACACGTGATTTGTACGTTTTACATCTATTTGGGAGCCTTTGACAATTTATTATGAGAGGTCAAAGGAGCCTTTGATCAATTAGTGTGAAAACCCATGGATTATGCTATCTGTAATTGCCCAGCAATTCAGTGAGCAGTGTTGGTTTTCCACATTAATGATGGTTAACATTTAGTGATTTGTTATACTAATTAATCATCTGTGCTACCAAAGATTTGGCCATGTGATGATCCTTTTGTTGATAGGAATTGCCGTCATAATTCCTTTTGATGACGTTTTGTATCTGATGGGCCAGGTTTTTAAATTGTCTGTGACAGTCATGACATTTGTCGCATAATCCTTGTTATCTCTGCATCATAAAAGTTCATCAAAATGTGTAAATATATAAATTCGCAACAGTATAGTTTTAGTAATGCAGGTATGATTACAGTGTTGCCTCTCAATAAGGGACATCCATTGGACAGGAAATCTTGTCCCTTAAATAGGTGTTCCATCTTTGGAGTTACATGTGTCCTTATTCAAAGGGACTAGGGACCATAGGAATTGTCCCTTGCGGGAGATATCACTGTATATATACACACATCAAAGTTGGCAAGTTGGGGCCAGCCCAGAAAGCCCAGTGTTTTTATGGGCAGGTTCACTACCGAAAGCCCACTGTGTCTTTGTTGGTGGGCACATATCAGAAGTACTTGGTGGTTCTATTACTATGACTGAACTGTGTATATATCGGTGGTTTACTGTGGATTTTAACGCTTTACCTACCGCTTGCAACTGAAATGTATACATCGAAAAGACTGAACGATTCGAGTGCAGATTATATGAGTTCTTCACAAATAACAGCGATACTTCGCAAAAAGGCATTTGTGCCAATTAATAGGTTTCCATGAAGCAAACGCTGGCAATCGAAAGACCGATTAACAGGCTACTGGTCGTTAAACGTTGGTGCAAAATTGCCTATTGATAGACCTCCGCTAAGTAAAGTGTTAAGTATAGGTGTGCTGAATAGAACAAATAAAAAGTAATATGCAGGGATTTGAAAGAATAGTGATAAATTATCACTATTGATTATTCCTGAAAGGACAACTCGACATTAAAATATTACATTATGTATGCCGTTATTAGTAATAATTTATAGTTTCTATTTTTAAGTTCCCCCCCTTCATTTATAAACCTCGTTTTCTGGCTGATGAATTTCAGTCAGGATTGTTGTGTAATGGATAATTTCATAGGCTGCGTGGGCAACTTTATCTTTTGCTATAAAGTTGAGAGTAATCACAAAGCCTTATAAAAACCCAAAGCCATAGTGCAGGATGGCACCCCATGTTCCGTCCTGTCTCTACCTTTGGTACATACTGTTTTGAACTAGTTTTGTACATGGCCATCTGGTCTCGGTGGAATATCAAACTCTAAACTTTTTTGATTGGAGTTTATTACCATATAGTACTGTGAGCAAAATGTATATTTTTTTTTTAGTTCCCCCACCAGAGATATTTACCCTTAAATTTTACAAAAAACTTGAAAATCAACATATTTCTGGGGCTTCGTAAACAAAAGGAGAGAAGTATCAGGCCTTAATTGTTTGTTTACATAAATTACCCTAATAGTGGTACTTCCCAAACAATACCCGCAAGTGTCAAATTCGACGTCAAATTTCAGACATAAGGAAGCAAGAATACCAAATGGTGTAGTTGACAAAAATATAGTTTACGATGTTCCAAGAATAGCAGTTCTTTTTTCAGAGCTTTATCACAAGTCATGACTGAAACATGCAGTTTTCTGCGAACCTCTAGAAACTCCAAAATCGGCTCACAGCATGAAACATAAATGGGCCCATTTTTAAATAAGTGAATAGAAAAAAATCTTAGTTTTATGCTACGAATAGATAGGGGTCATCACTTGACAAAGATACATGTTCTTTTAAAAATGGTCAAGCAACCAATTAATTGTTCTGGACCAATTGAGATGGAATAACCCATATATTATAATACATATACATGCTTTATATATATATCAGTGGTAATGTTGCGTTTTTAATTGGAATGTAACTCGTGTGATGCATTTGTTCAGGCTCACAAAACACTGATCTTTAAAACAGAAATAGCTGTTAATTCGAATGACGTTAGTGAGAGAGAGATGACTGTTTATAAAATCCGTATATTTGGTTACGCCTTCAGGCATCTTTTTTTTTTGTAGATGAAACGTATTTATAAAGCCTAATCAGCATCAAAGACTATGTGGCATTTCTCACCCGATGTACCTTTAATACAGGGTTTGAAATTAGCAGGTTCACCCTGGACCTGAAATTTTACCCGTGCACGTAATTTTTTTTAATTTGGGTGCGCATGGTGCTCCTAAGTATTCAAAACTGTTAACTTTATTACTATTACTTAACAAAAAAGATTGCATTTTAAGAATTTTTTTCTGTCTCCATTAACTGACACTCCCTGAGATAAGGATCTCTGATTTCACCTACAATAGCGCTTGGCACGGAGCCAGCAATGAACTTCAACCTTCTACCGACTTCATGATTATCCCATCATTTGGGGCATAAACTCATGTTTGTAAAAATTGCAACACCATGAAGGAATCACTTGATTGAGCTGAAACTTTCAGGAAATGCAAATTAGGGTATGCTATTCAAATGATTAGAATTTCAGAGTCATCGCGCATGCGTGGGCTGAGCAGCGCCCTCTGAACTGCTGATGGATCCGTATAAATAGAGGGCTGTAGCGGGGCGTGTATGGCTATCTGCTAGTGGTAAACGTTACATGAGATGTCACTATGCCTCTACGACGAAAGAGGACGACATTTCAGGAAGTTACGGAGTTTGAACGGGGACGAATGATCGGCCTTCGTGAAGGAGGGTTTTCTTATCGTGCAATAGCAGCTCGTATGGGGCGTAACAGCAGCACAGTGATGCGAGTGTGGAAGCAGTGGGTTCAAGAGAACCAGACAACTCAGAAATCCGGGAGTGGACGCCGAAAGGTGACGTCAGCACGGGATGATAGACACCTGGTCCGCATGGCGGTGACGGACCGTTTTGCTTCATCTGGACAGTTGGCAGAACGTTGGTGCACTGCTACAGGTGTATCATTGTGTGCTTCATCAATTCGTCGGCGTCTACTGCACCGTGGACTGCGTGCAAGAGTTCCTTTATACAGGATCCTCCTGACGCAAAACCATCGGCGCCTGCGGCTACAATGGGCTCATGGACATAGAGACTGGCGTGCTGATTGGCAACAAGTGGTGTTTTCTGATGAATCCCGCTTTAATTTGGGGTACAGTGATGGCCGCATCTGTGTTAGACGCTATACCGGTGAACGCCACCTTCCGGAGTGCGTTATCCAACGTCATAGTGGACGATACCCCAGAGTTATGGTCTGGGGTGCGATTGCGTACCATGAACGATCTCAGCTGCTACGAATTGTGGGTAATCTTAACAGCAACCGGTACATCAATGAAGTTCTGGAGCCCGAAGTTGTTCCCTTCCTTCAAGGCATTCCCGGAGCTGTATTTCAACAGGACAATGCCCGCCCACATATTGCCAGGAATGTTCAAGACTTCTTTTCATCACAACAGATACAGCTTCTTCCTTGGCCTGCCTATTCGCCGGATATGTCGCCGATTGAACATGTGTGGCCATGTGTGGGATTTCGTTGGTCGGTGTCTCGCTCGTGATCCTCGTCCCATAGCTACTACAGATGAACTTTGGGGTCGCATACAAGCAATCTGGAATGCTCTTCCTCAGGCACACATTCAACATCTGTTTGATTCCATGCCACGTCGTATAGCATCACTTATTGCAGCGCGTGGTGGCTTCACCAAATACTGATTTTCGACATGTAATATTGTTTTTTTTGCTTTGTAATTTCAATTGTTTATTTGTATCAACACAGGTCGTTTGTGCATTAAATTTCATTCAATTCGGACGAGTCCTTCATGGTGTTGCAATTTTTACAAACACGAGTATCGTTACTGTTGAGGTCTAGTATTTCGTACAGAGATTAGGTCAGGTCTTGAACTTTTCAAGGTATTTGTTGACTTTTCACATTATATGTTACGATTCTTGGCACTATCACTCACCACTCTGTTCTTTAACTCTTAAATTTCTGTGGTTATAATGAAATGGAAAGTTACATAGGCTGTGTGGGCAACTTTGTCATTTGGCATAGGTCAGAGTAATCACAAAGCCTTACAAAAACACCAAGTCGTAGTGCAGGATGGAGCCGCATGTTCCATCCTGTCTTTACCTTTGGAACAGGTTACAAATGGTCTGGCTTTGTGTACATCGACTTGCTTTAAAATGTGTTACTATAAATTAAATTTATTGCCATATATTAAGTGAGGCTTTCAGGCATCTTTTTTCCCTCATTTGTGGATAAAAAGTGTTCATAAAGCCTAACAGTAGATTCAAAGACTGTTCGTAATGCATCTTTTACAAATGTGTCTTTAATAGTCTTTGGAACACTCTCAGTGTTTTATATATCATATCCTTTCTACTACTGATTTCACGGTTTACCCAACCATCTGGGACTTGCCGTCATTTCCATTGACACTTCGTATCTAATGAGTAGAATTTTGAACTTTTAAAGACGTTCATTGACGCGGGATTCCCATGTACCTGGAGAACCTTGAATTGTCAGGGAATTTTAAATAGTCTCCCAAAGTCATGGGGGGGGTGGAAAGACATCTGGCTTCTGTTCTGAATAGTTAAATTTCACATAAACATGAAGCTACCCCCCCCCTCAATGACTGAAATTCGATTATGTATTGTTGGAAAAGTCTGGGAAATTTTTTCTCAAAGGCAAATGGGAATCCTGTTAACTTTTCACAAGTGCATGTTATATGCAGTGATTTTTGGTGTCGCTACATGGAATTCTGTTCTTTG
Source organism: Dysdera silvatica (assembly GCA_006491805.2). Taxonomy (NCBI): domain Eukaryota; kingdom Metazoa; phylum Arthropoda; class Arachnida; order Araneae; family Dysderidae; genus Dysdera; species Dysdera silvatica. The sequence goes on from QLNU02014802.1 coordinate 57,099,179, forward strand.
ATTTCTGCCAAGTTTCCATCGTCATGGTGCAATGGGCAATTGCATAGGCTGTGTGGGCAACTTTGTCATTTGGCATATGTCGAGAGTAATTACAAAGCCTTATGAAAACCCAAAGTCAGGATGGAGCTGCATGTTCCATCCTGTCTTTTCTTTACCCTTTGGAACAGGTTACAAATAGACTAGCTGTATTATATAGATTTGAGTTACAATTAAACAAATCTATACCCTATTATTGCAATTAATATTAAATAAAATAGGTCGAATTGGCTGTATGATGATCCGTTTCTTTGATAGGAATTGCCGTCATAATGAATTTTAATGATACTTTGGATCTAATAGCCGTTAAATGTTAGTAGTAACTAGTCTTTATCGATTTCTGCAATTCAGCATTATATATTACTCAGCACTTTATATTATATATTATTCAGCATTTCCAATAAATGCGCAAATAATAGATCGTGAATTGGGGACATTTAATCTTCTGATTCTACTCTGCTTCCCGCATGCTCGGTATGGCATTGAAATAAAATTTTGTTCGATTTGATTGATGTCTTACGATACCATAGTGGTAATATGTTCGTCCGTCACACTGTTAAGCCATGCTTAACTTCAGTGATACTTTCAGAAAGCACTTATTTTTTCCACCAATCGTAGACTTGGTTACCCGGTCCCCCATTTTCTCTACTCTTACCAGAAGTTCGAATTTCTTAGGAAATTGTAGGCCCTGGTTCAGCATGGTCTTGACTGCTCTTTTACTGTAAACTCTAATCAATATTGCATGTATGTATGTCTAGCCGTGCCTCGAAATGCTGATTTTCCTCTGATCATAAAGTTGAGCAGCCAGGAGTGTGGTTTGTTTTTCCGGTGGGTTAAACTGGCTGTGGACTCACGGTTAGGATTCCTTGTTAAACTGTAATTCCAGCTTACTAACCCTCCCAGTAAGTGTGGTGAGTTCAAAGCCATCTTTTCCAAGATGCTTTCATCATACTGTGTGTGTACAGAAAGCACTTACGAGAGAGAACCTCCATCCTTCAGTGGGTAGCTAATGGTAAATGATATGTACATATCTTGATATTGTTGCCGTTATACGCTATCTTAGATTTAAACTGAAATCCCTTCTAGCGTAACCGTAAAGGTCATGTGAACATTCCAAGTAAGGCATATTGGTTTTCTCTTAACGCAAAAGCCTAAACCAAAAGACAGTTTTAGTATATACAGATGTGTTCCTCAATACTATGACTTCTCCTTAGAACAGTTAACACACACATTACTCAAATACCATATGTAAAATCTTAGCCAATCCTGGTCCAATATGCAATCACATGACATCTGTATGCCAATAGCAAATGGAGGGATGAACCTCAAAATCCATTCTAAAATTGTCTTCAACCTGAGAACTTTCTCTTAGCTCTTCATCCTCCGGAGATGTAACAGGTACTTTCTCCTTTCGCTTACATCTACGCATCCAATAATGTGCACATCATCTCCCGGCAACTAGCCGATGTTATTTACCAATATCTACGTTTGTTTCCTGTAATGTGTTTCTTCGTGCCTCTTAATAAATAAATGCCTTCGTTGTATGTACACATACAATTGTTCATCACCAGCAACCTTCTCATTGAATCCTCCACATCCAGGTTTTATCTCTAAACAATAAACCATATATACTACCTGACTCTGGTATAGCCTACATCTCAATAAGCCTGAGTATCATTAAATTTGCAACTTAGGCTTTCAGGCACCTTTTTTCTTATTTATGGATGAAAAGTGTTTATAAAGCCTATCATTAAAGTCAAAGACTTCCTGGGTGCATCTCTCATGCTGTGTCCTTAACAGTTTTTGCAACATACAAGTACTTAAAAGATTTTACTTTCTCTTTCCACTGACTTCATGATGATCCAATCATTTGATAGGAATTGCCGTCATAATTTATTTTGATGACATTTTGAATCTGATGAGTCATGTTGTACGAGTCCTTACTTTTTACCTGTGTATTACTTCCATAAGGCTGATTTGATCAGCACATTAATATAGTGCAACATACCGTAGTTTTGTGCTTTGACCTCAATTTTTGAGGAATATTTTGACTACTATTTGCACAGGGTTCCTAAACCTGAAATTGTCACAGGGAATTTAAATGTCTGTAGAAGTCGGAGGTCGGTTGTATATATTTTGTTTTTGCTCAAACCTGGAAAAGGCAGGAACAATCTTCTTAACTTTTGTTTTTAATAGTTAAATCTACCTTGAACAGGGGGTTGGACTGGGTCCTCTCAAAGGGCATACATAGTCCATTCGAGGAAAGTTGACTAGTGGTAACGTTAGAATTCAAGGTAGCTGACACTGTTCAATTTTCCGCAAATGGACTCTATACCTTAGATTTTTCGGAGAGTGCGATTCCATTGGCCCATAGGTTACTAAATAAAATTCCACACTATCGTCTAATGAGAGCACACTGGCCCAGTCCACCCTCGAACGTGAAGCTATTTTTCCCCCCCGTGATGGGATTTTGCAACAACGTTTGTGCAGTGGGATTCTTGCACTTGGTTGGGGAATTTCAACGGAAAAGATGGGAACTTTTTTTTCCGAAAAAGTGATCATACCTTGGTTCCCTTAAACTGATCGTATCTTTAAGAGGAGATTGGAAAAAACATTACTCCTAGATTTGTTCTGTATAGACTGATATTTGTTCTGCACAATATTTTTTTAGATCTTTATTTTGCAGAAATTTCATTTCCCTAAATGTGCTTTTATATAAAATGTTTTTTGTTTTTTCTGTTTCAGAAAGCTAAGATGACTGACTTTGATCGCTTCAAAGTGTACAAGGCAAAACAGTCAGTGAGTATAATACACAATCTTTTACACTTCAATTATTAGTACATCAAATTTGAAAAGGAACTCTGTATAACAAGTGTATTTTTTTCTCTGTTTCTAACCTTAAAATTATGTATCATCAGAAGCTAGCAAACATAATACAAGGTCAGAGGAAGATTTGGGGGTATGTTCTGAGAAGAGAAAAATCGTCTACTACTAAGTGTAGGAAATATAGCGTAAGCCACAAGAGAGGAATAGGAAGTGAAGGCTAACTATGGAAATGAAGGCCCTTCAGCATGTGATTAGCTTTCGTTTGACATCCATTGAATACCCTTTCCAGGAAACAATAGAAGTACCCATACCATGTCACTGAATGCCAAATAGGGAGGAAGTGCCATCAAAAAATTTTACTTTCATTGAATTTATTTCTGGGGGGGTTGGGGTTATGAAGTTTTGATTACCTAATTCAGTGGTATCCAGCCTTTTCTGGAGCAAAAGGTTGTCTAAGGAATTCAAATTTGTTCCCCCGAACAGACTGGGTAATTTATGAAGTAGAATAGCTTTGATTTAAAAATTTCCACATTTTTATGCACTTACTGCAGTTGAGCCGCAGGACTTTATTTCAGTCTTATACTTGGCTATTATATATTTTATATTTATTAGAATTTTCAACAAAATTTTAGAAATTAGGGGGACCTCTTCCTAATTTATTCTAATTGTCAACCTTCAGACAAACATTGCTATTTTCCTGAAACGAAAGTCAGTTCAAAACTCTGTTTACAATTAGTCAGGGAATTTTTGTTGTTAAATCAGGGATTCCAGTACAGTGGATTGGAAATTGAGGGACAGAAAAGAAAATGCAAAGTATAGCATTGAGAGTGAAAGAGACACATAACAATGTTATTTTTCTCTGCCTCATCAGGCTGCTCGTGCAGATTTTTCCCATAAATGGGATGTAACTTTCGGAAATTTCAACTTGCCTCTTCCATCGTATTTTTTTAAAAATGACAGAAATTCCATTTTGTTTAATATAATTCTTTATATTCCTGTGGAAATCAGTGTCTGTACCAAAAGTATTACGTAACTTTTCATGAAATTTGCTGGTATGTTTAGGGAATATGGTTTGGATTTACAATCACCCCTGTATTAAGGGAACTGCAATATTTTTTCGAGGTGGGTGTCCCTGTTTTGAGTTTGTGAAGCTGTTTGTTTTGTTTTAGTCTACCCTACCCATAATATTGGGCTTAATCTTATAAATATCTGAAGTTTCTAATAGATGCAGGAAATATAGAACGTTTTGGCAAAAGGCAAGTGTTGGAAGGGAAATTTTGAACAGGCAGAAATATCGTTTCTCAGTTTCCCCTCAAAATGCTTTTTGTGCTACATAAAAAAATCATTCACAAACTGTGTATTGGTCGCTATCCCTTAATCTTAATGACTGTGGTTAGTTGATGAGTTCATGGTGTTAACGTGTCTGATGGCAAGCAGACGCTAAGCCGCTGAAGAAATTAACGTCCTTAAACTTCGTTAAAGTCAACAATGCTCATTGTAGCTAATGATGTAATATTAGATGATAAACTAGCGATAAAAAATAATTCCTCTTGCTGGCAATTTGTCTAATATTATTACATCTATGATGCAGATCGTTGACGAATACACATCAGTACTAACAGTGGCAGCTCGTGGTGAGATTTTAGGGTGTGCGCATGAAGGCTAATTCACCTAAACACATCAATTTACGGTAACTTTGTGTGTTTTGTGAATTTGCTTCATAGGCACATCCTAATATCTCTCTACAAGCCGCCACTAAGTCTTGCCTATTGGTCATTTGGTTTCTTTGCTTTAGTTTAAAAAGCATTAAAGCACTGCCCTATTAATTGCAAACCTGTCCATAGTGAAGTTTTATATTTGCTTGCAGAGTGGAGTTCGATCGTTGTTTGTATCTCAATAGGTAAAGAGTATTTCACTGGTTACCAGGAGGTTGTGAGTTTGGTCTCAATCATGTGCCAAGAAATAATTTCTTTGCAAAGAATTTGTTTAATGTTACAAATGTTAATGACCATTTAGTGGGTGGGTCCCTTTGTCTCCTGACAAACATTTTTTATACCTAATCCATGCTGGTAACATGTTTGGTTATCGGTAATAATCTCGGTTTGATTCTAGCAGGTATGCCATTTCCTCCTCCTGCAGAAAGCAACTGCCATTACATGGTAAACATTCAATTAGCCACTGAAGATGCGTCATAATGCATTTCGTTATTACTATATATGGACTATTTCTTATGCTTGCATCTGTATGATTTGTTTCATATCCAAGATCTGTGTGCGCTTGTGTTAAAGTTAATTGCAATTTGAATGTGTTCATTTTTAGTTGAAGTCTGTGTTAAAAGGCTATTATAAGGAATAGATAGTAAAATTTGAATTTTCTATTGTAGATGAATCGCATCATTCGAAATGAGTATTTGCGACTCAAGGGTTTGGCAAGGAAGAATCCTCCAAAACCAAGAGTACGAAGAATGAAGAAGAAGACAGCAGGAAAATAGACTACACCTAGTTTTCTGTAATTTACATATTAAAATGCTTGTGGACAATTTTCATAGTTTGATTTCTTTTGTACACCACAAATAAAGTTAACATTCAAAGTTATTGTCATATGCAGGGGTGTTGACGGGGGTTGTAACCCCTCCCATTGTGATGAAATTTAGTATATTTAATATAGGAAATGTGAGTTGCAGCTCTGTAACCCCCATTGAGCCTATAGCCCCCCCTTATGAACTTTCTCCGTACGACTGTGAAGTTCCCAAAGAGTCAGTGAGAAATGAATTAATTCACAAAATCAAGTTAGTTACAACTGCGCTTAAAGTAGAAGCGATTCTTGCCAGATTTAGATAATATTGTTTATTTGGTTAACGAAGGTAGCTAACAGTTAAACAGTATTGGTTGGGTTCTCACACTAGTCTTTAAGAATATTTTTGGTTTTCATTTTTGAGGACCCTTAAAAGTAATTAGTTTTTATCAACACAGTCCTTAAACTGCTTATTTTTCGTGAGTTCGGAACACGAATGACAGGAAGATTCAATCATGATTTTCTATTTTGCATGCTGATATGTAGGTGATTGCATATTCATACACACATGGATAAGTT
>QLNU02014802.1:57105233-57117863 GCA_006491805.2 Dysdera silvatica
GCACCTGTGCTGCAGGTATAAAATACACATTGCAGTCTAACAAGGTATGTTCTACATCAGGTGTCCTGGGTCACATGGAAGTCAAGAAAAATTAAATGCATATTGTAGGTCACGGTTATGCTATTTTTTCAATTGTATGCTTGTGTTGAATTGCAATTTTCCTACGATTTTTACTGGTTCAGTTATTTCAACTATTTTTGTCATGACTGGACAATTTTTTAGCGATTTTCAGTAATTTTTTTTTATAGCTATTTTATCAATCGTAAAAACAAAAGAAACTGAGAATTTTTTTTTTAAGGCCAAGAAATGTACAAAAATTGGCAAGGAATTGGGTTTCTTATTTCAGTAGACACCCTGTATGAATCTCTGTAATGGAAATTCCTGTTATCTGTGATGAGGCCAATAATTTCATGCGACTTCCTGTTGTAATTGCAAAATACATGTCACAGTATGGAATAACAGAAATCCTGTAAAATGGCATTAAGTCTTAAGTGCTGTAAACATTCTGGTAGTTGAATTATTTGTGAAAACACTACACAAAATATAAAACAATTTGAGCGACGTTTTTTAAAAAATGTAGTTTAAGTGTATTTAAAAATCAAACGTTTTCGGAGGACAATGGATCCACCTTCTTCAGGATGATTGCAAACAACTTATGAGAAATTGCCAGATGAGGAAAACTTACTATGGCTCATGTTACGGTTATCCAAAAACAGAGGTCTCCATATTGAACGAAGTACAGGAGGCGCTTCAAGGTCATTTACAACAGATTGCCTATTAGTGTAAACACACACTTAGGGTTACCACACTCAGCCTTAACATTTCTAGTGATATCATCTATCACACGAATATTTATCTCTAAAATTGTGGAAATTCTATTTTTCACCCTAATCTTACCTTAACACTCGGCATGAACATGAAATATCGAAACAATTTATAGGCATGGAAACCAAATACATGGAAAATAAAAAAAAATTGAATGCCATAATAGCTTGCCACCCTTGGACCCATGTTATAATCAACCCATTCCTGAATTGAATGTCAATTTAAAATTTTCCTTTTTTTGTTCGTTTTTTCATTTGATAATTGTCACAGCTGGGTTTTTTTTTCCGATGTCTTAAAATCTTGGAAATTTTGTCCAAGAACGAATACAGTTTCCTTTTTTTTTTGAGGGGGGAGTCAAGGACAGAATTTGCCATGGTCTTGGAATAACACCCTTCATTTATCATGAAAGTTGGAATTTTTTACAGTGAAAAAATATTTTTTTAGGTGGATCATGACCCCTGTGACCTCCTTGTACCCACGCTTGACTTTGTCCTTGGCATCTTACAGCAGAATTTAGCCGCTTCTAGCATCTGCCATATCTTTTTTCAGCTAAGCTTAGCAGTGCTTACGCTGCAGCCAACTGACTTTTCAACCTTTTCTCTTCTTCTAATATTTATTTAACATGTTCAACAATAATTGGGCTAGAACATTTCCTACTTTCCTGGGATTTTTCTGCTTCAATTCAGTTATGGTATGTCTGTCTTGAGCTCTTGACAGCTTTCAAAAGAGCAGGGGTGATATGAATTTTATTTACAGCCCCATTCTTTAGGTAATGAGGCTTTATTAGTGAATACTGCCAAAATTCCACTTGGTCCTGTAGATCTAACATTTACATCATGTTTTGTTTTTAAAAAAAACTTTCAAAACTTCAAATTGTTCAACAAATCTACCCACACCACTGTGCAAAGTTAACCACCGATTTCCCACATGTTTCAGAAGAACAGTGTTCTACAAAAACCACATTTTATTTGAAGTGGCTTTAAATCTTCCCTTTGTACTGCCGATTGTTCGAATAAATAATAAAAATTTATTTGCATAATGATAGTTTCAACCTAACTACAAAACTTAAAGACTAGTAAATTTGAAATCCACAAGTTTAATAAACACCAACTCTTGTTAGTAATGCTTATTAAAATGATTAATAAAAACAAAATGGTGAACTGCGGTAATATTCAGAAGGGGGGGGGGACTGGCAAATCTAGTGTAAAATCGTTAGATTTAGAGGATTTCAGTCAGTTTTGGTAAATCTGGCAGAGAAAAATTGGCAGTACTCTCTGGTGTGAATGGAATACACACGTCCGAAAATAGCATGTTTTGGGCAAACTTGAATTTTCTTGACTTTTATAGGAAATAAGCAAGTGTGTGATAATTATTGGTGTTATGTTAATAGCACAGAATATCACCAGATGCCCATGGAACATAGCAAGGGATCCTATATAAATTAAAATATTCACAAATTGAGTCATTTTGGACGTCTTCCGTAATTTTAAAATACGATTGTCAATGGCATAATGAGAGCTGAAAATCCGTAATGATTGGCATATCTGTTATATTTACCAAAACTAAGATTGGAGTTGTGATGTATTATTTAATATATTTTCACTTACTTGATTTAAATAATATTGTTTTCATTGCGTTCTTTATCCTTATTCTGGATACTTCACAGTGTGGACAACCAAAACCAAGAGGAGAAAAATTTTCAGACATGGACTGTAAAATGAAATATGTATCTAAAACACATTTCCCAACACTCCCAAGCGCTAAAAATCGATTTCCAGATCTTTCCCATGGCTGGACACCCTGATTTAACAACATGTGATGTGACATACTACTTAAAAGTAATAAAACCTACCAGAGCAATTAAAATTGGGGGGACAGGCTTCCCACTCTTTACTAACAACGCCCACAATAAATATTCCAATTCAGTTTAAAAAAAACAAAAACAGATTAATCACTATGCTTGCAAAATTTTTCCCTTCAATCTGCTGTCGCTCTGTCAGTGCTTCCAATTTTAAATTTAAAATCCTAAATCTAGCTTGAAATCCGCTAAGATTGGCAACACTACTGCCAGTTTATGTGAGAAAAACTTTGTTAGGCTGCGCAGCATCGGGAGCCGATTCCTCACTAGATGTAACGCTTTTTTCCCTACGAGTTGGTAACACTGGCAGTGGACTCTTTGCAATTATTCACATTCTTTTCTTGTGGATACTGTAAGTAACGCCATTGAAAGAGTTACATGAAAATTTCAATGAGGGGAATTTCACTATGTTTAGCAATTTTAATACGAATGGAAAAATTTGGCACAGAGTTTATTTTCAATTTTTGATGCAATCTTTCAAAAAACATACATTTTGGTACTAAATAGCGCAGGACAACCAGTCTGGCACAGCTATGGAAACCCTACGAAATCTCCCGATCAGTCACAAAACTTTTGACTAAATTTCGGTTTCAAGGAGAATGGCTTCATGTTCATGGGAGACTTAGCCGTTCAAAATAAAAGTTAAGGAATTTAGTCGGTTTTGACCAAAAACTCCTGTTTTTCTTGGACCTTCAGGGACGATTTAAAATTCTCTAACAATTCCAGGTTGCTCGAGAACCCTAGAAAAGCCTTATGAATAGGAGAAACTCCATAATATATTATGCCATTATAGCAGTGATTATTCCCAGAGGCTTTTCTTGGGGAAAAAGAAAAATATATATATGTATATATATATAAAACCATGAAAGTTCTTTATTAAAAAAGCACAAGCAACAGAAAATAAACACTTTTTTTTTATATACACTATATTCAAAAAGTAGGACATCGGTACTTTTTTTAAAAATCTATTATGAAGTTATTTCTTTATCATCTTCATGGCTCTGTTTTAACTTTATATTTGATCTCCTTTTGTTCTTCCTCCTCCTCCTCTTCATATGGATCTTAAAGAATAAAATTATATTAAACAGAGTTAAATACACAAATAGTTTGTACATATAGTTGATCTCTCTAATAGTGTGAATCGGGAAACATAAGCTAGCTACAAGAGGATATTCATTCTTTTGAGCACATTGGTCCCAGGGATTAACCTGTCGCTAGCCTTTTCACTGAAAGGCGATGTTAACCAAACTTCGACTAGGAAAACTGCTGAGCAATTCGCCTAAAAGCTCGAACTAAAATTGGAAAGGTGGTGATGGCAAAAGCGTCCGACTGCATGGAACAGTGTGGACAGACAGGTGGCCATTTACATCAGCGATCAAACATACCATTGTTGGGAACACTGACCTGCTTATTAAAAACTCCCCAAAACATTGCACATCGAAGTCAAGGAGATTAAGCGCATCGTCGTCGTATTGTGCAAGGAGTTTAATGGGAAGGGTGGTGGCCGTAGGCGGCAGCGCTGTATTCCCAAGAGATTAAGTGTGCCTCTCTCTATGGTACCTCTCATCCAATCCCAGTTGCCTGTAAGTAACACACTGCAAAAACGTACTGTGCCACTGAAGAAAATATACTGTGCGAGTACACTGCTATCAGGGTTATATCAATTTTGCCTAACCCCCAAACAAGCTGGACACGTTTTTTCACTTATCCGATACTGTGTGAAAAATTATTACAAGTATGTGCAAATTCATTTAGGGCATGCTGACAGTATCCCAAACTATATCACTACAATTCACCATAATGCACAAATTCACAGGGAATCTTCAGACTTGATAAAATAGTTGAATGAAATCAGCTGAGTTCAAGACATCCTTCAATCAGATGATACAAATTTATCCTATGCTGTAGAATTATGGCTTCACTTAGCAAAAAGTTTGGAATCAGAACCTTACAAGGAAATTGTGTTGAAAAGAATGAACAAAGCTATTCAACCATTCCATTATTTAGCAAATGAACCCTAAATATAGAGGGAGAGGGAAGAGATTGTTTACTTTCCAAGGAGATGCAGCAGAAAACTGGTTAATCGAAAAATATGCATATATGTTTATTTGCCATGTACATTTCCATATGCGGAATATTACCCTACTCTCTCTAAGAGTTCTCTGAAGATGTGAAGATGTTCCCAGATGCAAAGTGGTGGAACGTTATGGTAATAAGGACAGAGAAAAGAAAATCTTTCTAGCAACTTGCAAATTAATTAATTCAAACTTGTTATGTTCTTCAATAGAGCGAATTTTATAACTTTTGGTATAGAACGGATAATGCTTTATAACCACCTTGGTGCAGACAAAGCAGTAAAGTTAGTCAAGGTGTATAAATCTCTGCAGAATACTATCAGTAATATTGATAAATGAATTTTTTATCTTATTTTGCAATGCTTTATAAACACAAAGTTTAATATATTTTTAATTTCAAGTAATCTACATCATACATTCTTATAAATGTAGTTTTCTACCAATAATATAAGAATAAGCTTAATAATAAATGATTATTTTTATGTACCTATAGTAAACATATAACATTTCAATAAAATAGGGATGTACAGTATTCAACACCAAGGTTATACCAATTTTGCCCAACTCAAAAAAATCTGTGGTTAAAAAAAAAAGCCCACACGCCCAACATTGAGTAAATGAATTTCTAATTAGGATGTTGAATTCTGTATGCTTCCATTTCATTGATATGTTACATTGCTACTGTAGATAGGTGTATAAAATTAGCCAATTATTGTGTTGACCTTATTTTTATATTAATGGAAAAATATAGTCATTAAATTTACAAACATTATAGAATCTTACAAGTATAAAACTGTACAAAATAAAATAAAGAATTCATTTATTGATATCTGTGTTATCACTCTGCAAAAATTTATAAATCTTGACACGCTCCCCCACCCTAAGCTTTATCTTACATTAGTGTTTTCCATTGCTTTATCTTGCCAAATATTGCAGTATCTTCAAATAAGGTCTAAACTTATTCCACTTAATAAACATCATCCAACGACAGCTAAATATCGGCACTTGCTGACTCATGTAAACATTATTACAACAAAGTTTTATTCATACTGCAACTCTCATATGACTGAAGATAACACTGAAATAATACATTCTTTTAGAGTTGAACAATACCCAGGATATATATATATATTTTTTTTTTAAACCAAATCCAAGTGGGCTTCTTTAGGTTTGATTGGGTGTTTTAAGGATTTATTACTGTTATTATTAAAAACAGTTACTCAGGTTTATTTCAAATTTTTGAACAAATAAGTGGAAAATAACATAGCTTATCCTACATACTTTTAGTATCTCAGTCATTTAGAAAATGGCAAGGAAGAATTTGCAACCTCTAAAAATTTTAAAATTCAAACCTAGAGTTGCCAATATGTTCCATACATGGCATCTCATGAGTAACTGAGAGTTATTTACAATGTGTGTTGGAACAGAGGTGGGGAAACTTTTTCAGGTTGCAAGGCCTAATTAGATTAGCCACAACGTAAGGTCACATTTAAGGAAATGCAATTAGGTGCACTTTAAATGTACATTATATTTTAAAAGTGTAACTACATGTACTAATTTCAAAAGAGGAAAATCGTTAAATTAGATATAATTGAATTTAAGACTAATAATGATATGAAATGACTTTTTATCGCAATTACATGTTGTTGTTTTTTTGTCATTTTCTATATATATATATATATATATATATGCCACTGCATACGCAGGGGGTGTTAATGGTGGTTGTGAAACTCACAATTGCAATGTATTTTGTATATTTAACATAGGAATATACAGGCCGTCGAGGTAAATCTGGAATTTTTATAAACCGCCCTCTAGTGGCCCGTTGGGTGTGAACTTGCAGTTAGCTGACCCACTTTTAGGTTATACATCAGGAGTCACTGTGGTGTAAACACGTTGCAATATGCTTAAAGATGAGCCATGAACAGACAGAAGAGCCGCAATATGAGTCTCTTTCATGCTGGAAATCATTAAAAAAAAAGGAGATAATAGTGGTTTGGGTACAAAATACAAAAAAAAATAAACAAACCAGGTTTATGAATTAGAAAAACTTTCAGGAAGTCGACAATCATGACAAAGTTTCCTCCGAGCAGGTAAGCCACAGCAAACGATCAGATTGGAAAGAATAGCGGACTTTGTGGATAAACTGAAAGAGAAGATCGCAGAGGATCCAGGGTGCAAATGGGCTAGCAAGGTCAACAGTCAAAATTAGTTTGGTGGTGCACGAAGAGCCTTGGCTACAAATCCTTGTTCTCTGGAACTGGCGGCAATTGTATGACAGATAGAAATAAAGCTGATCGAAAACTGAAGTGTTATGGAAATTGCTGAATGACATCAAGAACAATAGCGCAAGCTATCTGAGGTTCTTTTCGTATGAAAAAAGTTTATTCAGGACAGAAAAGTGAATAAGCAAATGACAGGTGGATATGTCAAGATGCTTCAGAAGTGCCCATCGTCATGCACACAAACTTTCCCACCTCAGTCCTCGGTTTTTGGAGTTATAAGCAGTGAGTGGATGTTATGGCACCCCATTTCTTTGATAAGGGGCCTAAGAATCAACGCCGATGTTTACATTTACGTCTTGGAGACTGTCGTGAAGCCCTAGATGGACGACGTGGCTGCTGGGAGAGATTACGTCTTCCAACAGGACTCGGCGCCTGCCCATAAGACGAGGGAAACCCAGGCGTAGCTTCACAGCAGTGTGTCCTACCACTGGTCACCTGATTTGTGGCCACCGTCTAGCTCAGACTGCAATCCCCTTGATTATTAAGCGTGGAGCGTAACTGAAGATAAGGTAAACGTGAAATCCGACAACATCAAGGATGCCATTACTGAGGTGATGACCAGCATGGACAAGGAGGACGTAAAATGTGCCTGCAGTCGGTTTCGGTCCAGGCTTGAGCAAGTCGTGGAAGCTGATGGTGGTTACATCGGGTAATTTTAATGTCCAATGTATTTACTACAATCATGCAAAGTTATGTACAAAACAAATTTATCTTGTGTTATAAGGGTTTTAGTTCTTGAACTCGGTTTCCGGATTTACCTCGATGGCCCTGTATGTGTTGTAGCTCTGTAATCCCCCCCACACCCTTATGAACTTCATGTGTATGTCTATGGGATATGCTATATTACTATTATTCATTTGTGTAAATATCTCAAAACAACTCAAGTAATTGTTCTATTAGCGTCTCATTTTGCCCAAAAAACACATTTGGGTTGTTAAAAAACACCCCACAAGTTTTATTCAACCTTGACTGTTGTTATGTTTACAATATGTGAACTTGAATTGTCAATTTCAGTGCATACTGTAGATTGTGAAAGAATACAAAAACAGATATTCCTAACAGACTTCATGTCACCAATGTACGCCAGCTGATAAACATATCAATCAATGGACCACAGAAAAAGGAATTTGATTTTAGGGCTACATAATATCAATATGCATACAATATGTATGGTGTATGCACCGACATTGAAGAATTAAGTCAAAATATAAAAATAGTTAAATGCCATTTAGAGGAGTTGATTGTTTTTGATCAAGATTTTTTTTAAAACTTGAAAACAACTTTTCCGATTCGGCTAGATTTTTCAGGTGCAAGTTAACCAAAAAGCTACAAAAATATTTTTAGCAGATAACTCCCTAATTGAACAACAACAACATAAAAAAAAAAAAGTTCTGACACTGAAGCACAATTTTCACTAATCATAAACCTAGCATGTCAAACGATGTAATAAAATATTATCCCTTTAAATAAGAATTCACAAATGTAATAATTTAAACACTAGAATTATAACACAGAAATAAATATCCAATATGATACAGTAAAATACATAATAGCCACTCCTCAGATGTGTTCACCCTATTTTTATGGTTAGACAAGCATTATACAGTAAACATTTCTCACAACGTAACCCTTCTTTTAAAAATTTTCCTATTTGCTGTGTGTTCACTAATAGGGGTTTCACTATATTAATGAGTATTATCTGGTTTTCATTCAGTTGCAAAAGTGCTGACTGCACACTGTTCCGAGTTTTTTTAGACCGAGAGAATGAAATAAAATTGAAGATAACGATGTGAACTGCAATAAAAAAAAAAATTCTGAACACAGAAGGATCTCTATAATTCGTTTCTCGTTTATTTGGGAACGCAAGTATTTTAATAAGGAATTTCATACCAAACATTTCAAACGCTTTTATATTTCAACATGGCTACACATATTGCAATATTCTACTAATGTTAAATGAAACAATATCAATCAACGTTTATTGGCGTAGTGATACCAACGCCGATGGTATGGCGTGATTAGATGGTGAAACGTTCGAAAGAAAATAAATATTTCTGCCTTCGGTGGGACCTGAACCCACGACCTTCCACTTGCCGGGCGGAGGCTCTACCCACTGAGCTACGAAGGACAATATATAATCCCTTACGAACGTATATAATACTGTTGCCAGTTATTTCGCAGAATGGTGTAGTACATGGACTACTATTTAAACCAAATTGCAAAGAGACTGGTATTAAATTAAACAACAATATAAATCAACAAAATAAATATTTTGTATTATATCGCAAAATATTTATTTTCTTTCGAACGTTTCACCATCTAATCACGCCATAACATCGGCGCTGGTATCACTACGCCAATAAACGTTGGTTTATATTGTTGTTTAATTTAATCTGCGTAGTGTTCGATTTATATAAATAAAATTCTACTAATGGTTGTTAACTTATGTATATAATTAATACAATTTTGTATTTAATGCGTTTTCATTACTTTATTAAAAACGCTTCTATTATGCAAATGTGGTGGCGGTGCACGAAGGGGGATCGCAGATCTTTTGGTTGCTAAAAGTGGGTTGTGGATTACTTGACTACTATAAAAGTGGGTTGCGACTTAACGAAGGTTGGGAACCACAGCCTTAGAGTGTATACATACTTTTGCAAAAGCATCACCTTTAACTTAAATATGACTGAATCACACTTACAGCCAGTAACATTCAAATCGAGTTCCTCCAACGAAATATCCATTGATTCTTTGTCGAGGTCTTTATCACTCATGTCATCATCAAGGATGATTTCTTCGTTGGGTTCCGTTTTTATTTTAACAGGTTCCTAATATAGAAAATTTAGGAAAAATAATTAGAAACTGATACACAGTGTTACATTGCAATGGTTTCTAAGTACAGACCATAATAATTATTGCAGGCCTGCAAACAAGTTTAAGCACCAGAAAAGTGACTGATTAAATGAAAAAAAAAAGTGACAACAGTGAGTCGGAAAAATTAGTGCAGTATTAATTTGTGGCAGAAGAAAATTTCTTTTTAAAAAAGTCTCCTGCCAGAAAGGTAGGGTGAGATCAAAGTGAAAATTGTTGCTGCATCACAAAGATTGCAATTATGAGTACAGAAATTAACCTTGGTCTTGAATGGGGTCTGGCCAAATTATAATATATTTTTATTAAACTACAATACTTCTTACAGTAAACATGAAATTGTGAATGACAAAACAATGATCCATACTTATTTTTACATCTTTGGTTTTTAGCAAAAATTTGTTTAATTACAGATGCTTTTCTTTTATAAATGTTCTTCTGGAGAACACCTGTTTCTTGTCCTTTGATATTTTCCTTCTCTTGGACACGGCAAACACCACGCAACACAGCTTTGGTCAGTTTCACTTAACTAAAATTCCTGTTTTTCAAAGCCTCCTCCAACTCATTACTTGCTTCGAGGACAAGTTTACCAGCAGCTTTGTGAATTTGGTCCTTCTCTTTCCTTTTCTGTTCTAGTATTTCTTTCTCTTCTATTAATTATTTCTACTCTGTTTCAGTTTTTCTCCAGAACCCTTCCTCTTTTTCTTTCCTATCCTGTTGTTCAGCTCTTACTACTATTTTTCCCTTTTCATCCATATACTATTGGTAACTTTACATGCACCTTGAGTAAGAACTAACAAACTTTTGGAGATTGGCACTAGTTCAGGCTTATTATTGTACAACTGCAGAAATTCTTTAGTCATCATTATTGCATTTAGAGTACACTCATTAACTGAGGATCTAACTTCTGTCAAAGAATAACTTGAAGATGAAAACTTTTCGATGTCTGCACTGCCATGTGACAGGGAGAGGGAAGATTTCACAAACCACAGTAATAGTAGGGTATTTTTTGTAACCTGAAACATCACTGGTCATGAAAATTTGATTCCAATACTGATTAATTTGAATATTTGGATTTACATTAATCTCCTCCTCAACCTGTAACAGACTCCACTCATCCATCAATCTGTCACCAGTGACATCAAAAGGTAAGTCTTCGGCCATCACAGCAACGTCAACAATACTTTGCTGTGAAAGTACTGCATTTGGATGAAGGTACTTACAAACAGTTTAACAAACTTCCGCGTTTCAAACACTTTTCAATGACATACTTGTAGCATGCAATGTAACGTTTTCTTACGTCTCTCAGTAATAACAGTTTCTCTTTCTCGTTTGCATTCCTTAGAGCAGCAAAGATAGTCTCTCCACAAGCAATGTTTGAAGGAAGGTAATTTCTTTTCTAAAAAATGCTATCGTTTATTCCATCAACACTTGTTACTGGTGACTTACTTATCTGGCTTAATAAAACCTTAACCAGAGTTTCAATTTCACAGTAAACCAAGTGCATTAGCGGCTCACCTTTTCGAAATGTTTCTGTAAATTTAGTAAAAATCCGTGCACTGCTATAGACAAAGAGAATTTCAGCTTTCATAGTGTTGTTATTCAATAAGTCAACAATTTGCTTGTACTTTGCAGAGGAAGCAAATTTTGCATTCTTCTTTGGGATAAATGGAAGAAAGCACTTTCCCAGAGCATCCCATTGTTGAAAAAGTCTTTCTGCTGCATTCTCCATAGTCAATGATCTGGTAATACCATATCTAATAAAATGATGGTTAGGTAACTGTAATTCATCCTGTATGATTGTAAAATCTTCCCATCGTAATGGTCAATTATTAAAATGAACTGCTACAATTAGATCTAACACATCCCGCTCTAAGCTGAGAAAGTATCCCAAGAAATGCACCGTACCAATATCAAGAAGCTTTTCATGTTGTGCAAGTGATATTTCCTCATTCATCAGACATGTTATTGCTTTGTTGACATTGGGTCCATCGATGTCAAGCATCAATGAACGTGCTTCGAAGTGAGAGGTGTGTACTGCCAAGGGCAGTTGTCAATTTCTGAAATAAATCCTTTGAAGTGGCTTTACCAATAGAGAAGGGTTCTTGGTGTCTCTTCATGGTTACAATTGCTGGACTAGTAGCGAGCCGTGATTTGCAGCTCTTTCTTGTCAGCTGCATTCATAGTTTCATTAAAGCACATGCAATATACCCCATTCATATCGTTCATGTCCTTCTGTTTGAAGTAAGATCCTAAGGCATTCTCTAAAAGATAAGTCATTTTAGTTCACCTCGGAGAAAACCCTTGTGGTAATGCTTCATGAAACACGGCTTTAAAAACCTCTCCAATTTCAGTGCATGAAGCTGCTGGAAAATTACTTGCCACACACTTTAACACCCATATAAGTTAAGCAGTAAATAAAAGTACCTTCTGGCATGAATTTACTTAAAAAAAGGGCACGTTAACGTTTGTTGTATTTAAAACAAAAATTCTGGAAAAAAGAATGCAACGACCGAGTTGTGACAGGTTAGAGAATAAACGAGCAATATAGAAATAAAGTGGACTAGGTTCAAATTTTGAAAAATTGTGTTTTACGTTTAAAAGTGATTTTTTGTGACATCCAGATCATCGTTATTAAAGTTCATTTAACATTTTGAAAACTTCTACCACTTTTAGAACTTCAAGACTACTATAATGAACGATGTGTAAGACCATTTTT
>QLNU02014802.1:57117963-57142552 GCA_006491805.2 Dysdera silvatica
AGTCCATTTTTAGTAACTGAAATATTACATTCTTTATTAAGCATTATTCTTTTTAATCAGCAAATCTGAGTCAATTGCCACTTTTTGTTAACACACCTTAAGTGGGTGTTTTCTCGCCAAACTCTCACCTTATAGCGGGTGATTTTTTTTGGCAGAAAACAAGTTCTGTTGTCTCCCGCGCTTTAATAAGAATATGTATAAAACGAGTTTAGTCGTTTCCTGCTTAAGATGTGTTAATAGGAGGGGAAATTCTTCACTGCTCTTATTCTGTTTGTCTTTAGTTTCCTCTTGTGAGACACATATCTAGTGAGGGCCAAGTTCGAGGATATTTTGTCTGTATAGGGGTTTTAGTCTAATGGAATGAATCTTGAAAACTGTCCACATCTCTATCCGTGGGTGATCGATAATCAGAGGTTTGAAATATCTTACTGTAAATTAGTTTCTACCAGGGAATTTTTATTTGACTGCAAAAACGAGGTGTCCATGAAGAGGTGAGGGGTTGACTGTATTTTCAACATTTCCGGTATGCAATGCAAAACGAAAAGTATACTTCAGGAAAATTATTTTAATAAGCTACCGATGACACTGCATAGTCCACCCCCTACTGAAAATTTTGAAACTGTTTCCAAAACACTTGGCAACAGTGCGACTGATCTGCTGCTATGTTGCTTACAGTGTTTTGAGGAAACAATTTTCTTGAATCAGTGAAAGGTCAGTGGTGGGGTGGGGGACCCAATACTTCCTGCTTTGCTCTCGCAGCCTATTTAGAACACCGTCAAGCTTTGCCCGAATCTTTAAAATGTTGTATGCTAGCAAAAAAGCATCAGAACAGCCCGATAATCAAGACAGTTGCGAATATCAGAACAGCCTGATATTCGCAACTGTCTCGATTCAGCGAAGTTAAAAAAAGGAAGTATAGTAATCTTTATTGGTCTTCGTAGCACATGTGTGGGGGGTGAATATTTTTTTCAATTCACACTTTCTTTCTTACATCGCTAGCGAAAGGCATCATTCACATTAGGCCTAGCCCAACCGGGCATTCATACCCCGATGCAATCAAACCCTTATTCACAGTCCATTCCACTTATAGTAATTCAAAAAAGAAGACAACTTCAACCGTTTAGACATAATTCAATTCACTGCAGCGAACAAACTACAGACAAAAGAAAGACTAAACACATAAAAATGCTCTTACAAGCTCAGAAGAGAGGCTTACATATGATGTTACAAGCCGATTTACTGAAATTCTCAACCGATTTTAGGAGAGAAAACCAGGGGATGGATTGTGCAGTAGTGCCAAGCTATTTATTGTAACAATGAATTTAAAATTTTTCTGAATTTTCCAGTCAGAAAAAACTTCTCTGACTTTTGCAGGTTTTCTAAGCAAGTAGACACCCTGTTAAAAGGAGAGAGAGAGAGTTAAAGAGCTAAATTTCATGCATGCACAAAATTGCAAGCCCGCAGATACCGTGGTGAAAAATTCAGAGATATACCGAGATGTTACGCATCCCTCTGATCTAAACTGCAAATAAGTCTTCATTGATGTGCAGGTACCATGCTGAGGACTCTACTCTTCCCATCAAAGATCGGATCTTTTTTTGCAGAGATACAAGTTTAGTTAAGCCGGCAAATATATTGGCAGGTGCTTTACACCAAGTGATACTAACCTGCAAAGAACAGTATTTCTGGGTGACTACTGGTCAGAGGCCATGGATTTGGAAATGTCATATGGAAAATCCCGTATTGAATCTTTATTAGTAAAACATAGTTTTAGATGCAATCAAGAATATAAGGAATATAAAATTTGCAAACTTACCTTCAGTGCAGCTAAATGTTTTTCCATACCCTTTATTGCTTTTCGCAGAACCCGTTCTTCGATCTTAAGCTCCTCCATATTATGCATGAAAGGGTTCTGTCGTTTCCTTTTCATATTTCAATAAAGACTGGAGAAAATTAAAGATTTAATTAAAACAATATGTATGGGCAAAAGATAGCTTTCTCTTTTTATTAAAACCAATTGAACTTTTTTTTTATACTGCTTTATGCAGCATTGTTAATAACTTTATTTTACATAAAAATCTGACTGTAATGACATCCCCACCATTCACACATCACAATAAATATAGCAAATACATCATTTTCAATTTTGTTTGTACGGACAAAAGGTTTATAATAAACAAATTTCACTTACTAATGATTCTCAAGCGCAGAGAGCCACCGCCTCCCACAGACTCCACTTTGATGAGTCCCATGACCCCTCCTGTCTTCTCCTACAGCATAGATCCTTGCCTGCAACCCTTTGTGACTTCATTCGACCTCCCAGGCTGCAGTCTATGTCACCTGCCCCCCTCCCTCACAAGGCTTCGCCTGCTTCTAAGGACCAAGAGAAAAGGCTATGAAAGAGTCGGGGAAATGATGTATTACACCACCAATGTTTTTATTTGATTTCTTCATCATCACATTTGCTTAGGACTACACCTTACAATTTAATAAAGCTATGTACAGTACATTATAATGGTGAAGTGGTGAGATATGATTTGAAGTTCATTTATTTCAAACTTAGTGGCTAGATACAGGGCTTTTTCACTTAGCAATACAGTCGAACCTCATTAAAACAAATACTATTAAGATAAATTACTTTTAATATGAACCGTTTTCCGAAGCCCTGTCAAATTGTGTGTGTATAGGAAATCCTCATGTCATTTTTCCCTTTAACACAATCACTGTTAAAATGAAATACCATTTACATCCTAACGATAATCAATGGTCCTTGGAAAATTTCCTCCTCTTAATATGAATAAAACTCGGGTTTTAAGGTCAGAGCTTCCCATTGATAATTTCGAGAGACTGCAGTTGCCAGATTAAACATGCAGGATTTGCGACTTTTTACCAATTCCATAACAAACATTTCTTGTTGACATTTATATGTGATAAGAACTGAAAAATATGCCTCAATGGGCAACATCATGAGTATATGTGGAGGCGGTGTCACAAAGACGAAGTGGAGGAAATGATTCCAAAAGCCATAAAAAATCAATGCTTAAAGACAGCAGTTTTTTTGGTTAAAAAAATCTGAAAAGAGTATAATAGGTAGTAAACTCAGTATAACAGGTAATTACTCCTTAAAAAAACATGGCGGCCGGGAAGCGAGCGCACGATGACGTAATCCGGGAAGGAGGTTGCCACGTCTTGACGACAAATCGCACAGGGGATACACGTGTAGTTTGGCCCTGATTTCTTGGTACTTGCAGTAATTTTTAGCTGCCGCCCATCTCGCTTAAAGTTGAGGGAGGTAACTTTAAGCACGACCCTGCTAATGCTTAAAACTTTCGAATACAAAGAGATACTCAAGTCCTGAGGTGTCCGCTTTTCAAAGGTTTTATTGTATTACTGAAAAAAGAAAATTACAAAAATCTAGCAACATACCGAATTCACGGAACAAATGCAAGTTTTCAAACTACCCTTTTTTTTCTTCTCCTTGGCACTGATGTGATCACCAGAGCAAATATTGGCAGATGTTCTTCTTCTTCTTTTTGCAAGTGTTTCATTGGGAAGGGTGGCCGCCGGGGGCGGCGCTGTAATCCCAGACAGGAATTGGCAGACGTTTGAAGCTTTTCTGCCCAGGACTATAACCAATAAACTTCTGTTGTGAAACTAAGGAGATACAGCATAACAAATATAGCTCAAAAGGCTAAGGAGGAGGAGGAATTGTGCAAGGGTTTCATTGGGAAGGGTGGCCGCCGGGGGCGGCGCTGTAATCCCAGACAGGACGCTTGAACAGCGTACTCAGCCACCGAGGCGGCTGAAGTGGGGAGATGGATTGCCGACCAACACGGCACTCAAAGATGCACGTTCCCGTGAAAGTCGTCATTTGACAAATTTTCAAAAGACTAAATAAGACGGAGAAACTAGCCATACACCACCACCATCTTGCTTTTAGATAAATAACTTCTGGGACCGCAGCTCCACATAATATTGTAAAATGACCCAACCGTAGTCGTAGCCCCCCATCGCAATGAAATTTTGTATATTTAACTTTGTTATATTTGACAGAGTTCAGCTCTGTAACTGCCTCTTTGTTGAGCCGAAACCCCACCCGGCACGAACATTCTGGCTACGCCTATGGACCCAACTAGTTGATTTTAGAGAGCGTACGCACACAATTTTCATACCTTAAATAGTCTAACTTCTATAAGATTAATAGATAAACATTTAGTTTATTTATAGTTTTTCTTTTCAGACATGGGTGGCTAAAGTAAATGAACAAACCTGTTTTCGAAACCAAGTGTTAAGAAGAAGGTGGCTGGCCCCTCCCTCCCTTATCAATAATAAAAATCATCCACCTCGTGGTAAACAGAAAAATTAAAACTAAATACTAGTTTCAGAGCGTTGAGGATAGTTTTTATGCAGTTTCTCGTACCCAGATGATGATAAAAATTACATTGTGTAATGGAAAGGGCGGCAGCTAGAGTAGGCGCTGTAATCCCCATAGTCCTATAAGTTCCGGCTCCTTTCAAGGGAAACACTGTAACAGACAGCCCCTCTTATATTATCAAAGTTTAAATTAATATTTGTATTTTGTATCATTTCAAATTAATATTTAATTTCTGTCATTTGTTATGGCCGCCGTAGTTACTAATGGTGATCCTCTGCGACGTTATTACGATGTTTTAGCGGAAGATTTGGAAAAACAAGAATTAGAAGTAAGACTCATCTTTATATCGTTTCTGATGTTTTTCTTTTTGTTGTTGTTGTTTGACTTACGATGTATTTTTTAAAAATTTAGTACAATAAAATCTCTGCATAGCGGATACCTCAGGACGTGAGTATCTGTCCAATGTTCGGAGGTGTCCGCTAATAGGGAGGGTTAGGAGATAACAAGCATTGAGAGACTGGGAATTGAAAAAGTATCATCTAGATAGAGGTCTCAACTATTTGGGAGTGTTTATTAAAGGGGTTTTACTGTATATTAAAATTTAATAGTTTTCTCGTTGCTTTTTTCATTATTTTGTTTATAATTTATTGAATATGGAAATTTTAAAACGTATTTTAAACTTCCATGTCACACTTCAGACTCCCATTCCCACAATACCTGGCCTTGTTTCACTAGATTGATTTACACCTTGGCATATCTAGCCTGAAAATCCAGGGGGAGGGGTTTAGCCCCTTAGTGACACCCATGATATTACAGAATTATTTTAGACTATGTATATTTAGACATTTTCTGTGTGTTTGTAAGATATTATTATTATCCCTCAGGGTTAACACAATTGCCAATTAGTCAACACACAATTTTTTTTTATATTTTTCTTTAGATAATAAATGCATTTGACACATAATAAGTATTAATATTCAGGCTCGCGATCTTGTGCTTAGTTCTCGTGAGTAAAGGTTAGCTAACTGGGATCGTGTTGAACTAGTGATCCCACCTTAAGTAATACATACAAGATGCAAAATCTCACATTTTTCTTTGTTTCTGAAGTCGCAAGAGTTTTTAATTATCACCAATACCCGTTTCTGTGACATTGTAGTCAGGGAAAAATGCAGAACAATCCCACCCGCCAAGTTCATTCCGACGACGTCAGTAAAATTCAAGCTATAGGTACTCATAAAATTGGTCCGAGAATTTTCTGCGTGGTCCATCTGCACATAATTTTTATTATGGTTCGTCCAGGGCCTGATTAACACACAAGCCTCTGGGGTTGCGGCCCTGGGTCCTAAAATTTTGTGTATGTTGACAATTGAATATAAAGTTTAAAATGTCAGTTTGAAACCTATTTTTTTTTAATTATAACTTAGTAATTTATTAGTATTGCACTTTTTCTTAATTGTAAGTTGTCATTGAAAATGGCTTTAAACTATTGATTATGCAGATAATATAACAAAACGATATAACAAGAGTTTGCATTTGTTGCTTACTTATTGAATAATTTTGTTGCGAGAGGATTGTGTCGAGAGGGCCCCAAATGAATACTAGACCTTGGATCCCACTTTGGCTTGATTTGCAGTGGGTTTGACCCTTGGAATACTGGCAAAATGAATGTCCATGAAGATGAAATATTATTTTGTAGACATTATTTGTGATCAGGTAATTTTCCTAAACCAGTAAAAGCCTAGTGGGGGGGGGGGCATGTCCTCGACATCCCTCCACTTACTAAGAACATCAAGTAAGGAAGGAAGGCACCACACCATGATATCGGAAAAGGTCGCAATTAAGTGAAAATGGAAAAATAAGATGATTTCATGAAAACTTGCATATTAATCTTTGTCGGTTGTTTGCAGAAGGAAGATTAACAGCTTTTAAAAACGTAAATGAATCCCGTTTAATATATTCATAACAATTCCAAACTTGCAAAGCTTAAATCCATTATGGTGGCATCTAGAAAGGATGTTTGTGGAAGGAGTATTTTAACAGCTTTAGAGACATAGTCGAGTCCTTTTCAACACATTTATGAAAATTTTAACACCCAAAATGTGAATCCATCATTATGGTATAGAAGTAGGAAGCTGCGGCATCCAGGAAGGAAGAAAGTTGGTACTTCTGGTGACAGCGGGATGGGATTGATCTGCACTAATACTCATATAGTCATATAAAGTTTCTTGTAACGGCCATGTAGTGGTGCAGTGATAATGTGCTCACCTATCTTGCTACTAATCAATGTTCAATTTCCAGTGAAACCAAAAACAAAATCCCCTTACTTATTGCTCACTATAGTCCACCAGTTGGTTTCCTAGGCATTAAGAGGTTTTGTTTCCTAGGCATTTAGAGGTTTTGATTCCTAGGAATAATGTAGGCCCACTGCCCTACGGTAGCAGAGTGGTGCCCTATTCGTCTGTCATGCCATCGAGGTCTCTACACAACCTGGAATTGTTAGGGAATTTGAAATCGTTTCTAAAGGTCAGGGAAAAACAAGATTTTTTCGGTTAAAACCTGGAAAAATCAGGGTAAACGCCCTTAAGTTCTATTTTGAATAGCTAAATCTCCCATGAACGGGAAGCCATTTTCTCCGCAACTAAAATTTAGTTGGAAATTTTGTTGTTGCATTGGGAGTATTGTTGAGAAAGGTAGGGAATTTTGCTGAAAAGGTCGGGGGAAAAACCTGCAGAAGTCAGGGAATTTTTCTCCCTAATCTCTCTCCCTGATGCTATTAACTTGGGCTCTACTTCTAATGGCACTGTAGAATATTCGCCATTTTTCTTCTCACTGTAGGTTGGGGTTTTCTTCCCTTGACAGCAGTGACTCATGTTCCTCAGAAAATGGTAGGTTCTGTCATAACATGGTTTTGCTTGATGTTATAAAATGTGGTGTTATTTCCTGTAAAGGGTCACCTTTATTGAAGGGGTGATTCCTCAGGTCTGCAGTCTCTTTGAATAGGGATACATGTATTTCCAAAGGAGGGACACCTCTATTTAAGGGACAAAATGCCTGGTCCCGTAAGTGTCCCGGGTGGTAGTACTGTGAACATTTAGGTGGTTGAAGCCTTTTTTTTGTTATAGACATTATTTGATATAATCATACAGTGACATAAATGAGAGGAGGCTCAGGGAGTGTAAGCTCTCCATTGGATATCAGAACACATTTTCTATAACGTCATATTACATGACCTTCTTTAAAGCTGTTTGAACCTTCTTTCCATAATTTTTAAATTGCTACTGTAACCATATGTATTACATATTCAATCAAACTAACCGAAACCATTGGTTTATGATAGCTGTGAATTTATTATTTTCTTGTTCGTTATAATCAAGTTTTACGTATTTATGAATGAAAAAGCAATGAATCAGTGTGCAATAATGGGATAAAGTGTAATATTGATCATACATGCCTGTATACCGAGGCTGTGTTGAATGAAGGTTACGAGTTTAGACCCATGTTTGAAAAATACTAGTTAAAACATAAAATTTATTATAAGAGAAAATTTCATTTTTATCACTTTCTCATTTTTGTGAATGTCACTTCCCATTTCGAGATGTGGTGCACGGGCCTATCTGTTGTTATCAGTTGGGGAACTCCTTTTCTACGATTTGTTGAAGTTACATTTTCAGTGTCAGCTATGTGTTACATACATATGTATTCATATAATGATTATATTTGTTTTTTCCTTTTTTTGTATTTTGCAGTCCGCTGGTGGAATTGCAACGGCTGAAATTTATGGGCAGTTGCTTGCTATTTATTTACTACAAAATGATCTGTAAGTAGCTGTATTTTGCATATGTGATTTATTTATGTGTAATGTATTTTTACTTTGGTATTGAATAGTTCTTTAGGGCCCTGAAGTCCATATAACAGGTCTCGAAATTAGGGAGTGCACATGAAATTTTATCCGTGCACGTAAATTTTTAATTTGGGTGCATGCAGTGCACCTAACTATTCAAAACTATGGCTACTATTTTTCAAGAACAGTGACCTATGGACTAATTTTACATAACTTTTCCAGTGTATTTGCATTTTCTTTGATTTTTTCTTTTGATTACGAACGAATGTTCAATTATTTTGAAAAGTTGCATTCTTTATCTTACATGTTTTAATGTAATTATTTCACTTACATTTTACCTGTTTTTAATGTTGAGGTTTACTTTCTATTCTGTTCGTTACTTGTACACATAACTAGTATTTTATGCACCTAAGTCGTAAGACTTGGGTGCATTTGTGCACCTGATTTAAAAAGTTAATTTTGACCCCTGATATGTAACAGGGATAAAATATGGTGTAGAAAATCAGGCTTTGACACCCTACAGTGGCAAAGTGTGGTAACGTGTTTGCCTCGTGTGCCGTTAACCCGGGTTCGACTCCCAATAGTGCAAAGAATGCTTACTCAGAGATCACACAAAGATTGCATTACTCACTGTATTCCGGGGTTTGTTTCCTTGGAAAACAGTATGTTCCAGAGCAGCATGACCATTGTAGTTTGAGCTGTAAAACCACAAACAAACAAATCAGGCTTTGATGATGTTTAAGCATTTTCGTCAGTTACCAAAGTATTTCACTTGGTTGCGATTTCAAAATAATTTATTTTCTTTGTGTGTATGCATGTAAACACACAGTATAATACTTTACGATAATTGTAAACAAAACACAGGCATTGATATTTATTAAAATAGAACAATTCTCATCTTGCCCAGTGTGCTAGTGACGAATTGCTCTCAAAGAACGGAAATTTATTACTTCTGGCACCTAAGTTTTTTTTAGCTCAAACTAGAACTTTTTTGTTGTAGGAGAAAAAGAGGCATTGTCCCTGACTTAGAGTCCAAATAGGATCTTCCCGTTAAGCATGGAGTATTTTAACTGATCGAGGTCGGGAACAAAGCTCCTTTTCTTTCTTTTTAAGGTTGTAAGATATTATTACCTTTCTCAGGGCTAACACAATTGCCAAATAATGGCCAACACACAAAGCTTCCGGGGCAAGTTTTTTGTGTCAAAGGAAAGAAATGATTTATCAACCCTTTGTGGGACACAAACTCACAATCTTTTGGTTTGTGGTCAACTGCTTTATGATTAAGCTGTAGGCATCGGTTATTCTTTTCCTTGTGAGAGTATATAAGGCGTTACTATGGGCAAGTTTTCAATTAATGGGCGGTGCTTTAGACGGCTTTTCTAGACCAATGTAATTTTGGCGTTCATAGTTACGAGTTTCCAACAAGGACTATTGGTTACCTTTTCGCCGATTAAATACTTTTGCTATCTCAACTTTTGAATAACCTGTCATCTGTGCTGTTCTAGAAATTATAGTTCCTGTCAACAGGCACTCACGGCAACTCCGTTTTTAAATTCTTATCAAAAGTCTTCGAGTCTTTTAAAATTACCATCGCGAATATCCACTCTTACCATATGGAGCAATGGCTTTCTTAAATAGGTTCTACTAACACATGTCTTTCAGGACAAGCTAGGTTGCTTATACATGTTTATATACTCTGCATACAGGTTTATAATTTATTGGGCAGTGTGTCTATATACAGAAGTTGCAGGGTTTAAGCTGGATTTTTTTTTATTGTTTTTTAGCATTTTAGCTAAAATGTAAATTAAACAAATTTTAGCATTTTTAAATTTCTTTTAGTTCTCTTTTTCTACTGTAAATACTTTCATTAGTCTTGAAAATTTTGTACTTTAGGATACGATTATTATATGATTGGCAGTATGTTTGTACAATTCTCCTTGGCTTTGCTACGTATCATAGTTTGTAGACATTTTTGAAATCAAACTGATATCAATTCATCCGCTCATGACATCACAGGCAGTCTTCAAGATCGTCGTATGGCGGCCGCCGACATAAAATCATGAAATTTTTTAATTTTCAGAGCTTCTGCTTTTTAGCAAAAGTGGTATTAAATTTTTTTGGAAAATACAATATTCTTTCAAAAAAAAAGAAAAAAGGTATGCAGCTTAAACTCTGATAAGTTGTTTAATGTGGAATACCTTTAAATTAATGCATGCATTGTGGTGTGTTTAACATATTGATTCGTTTTTACATTATTAGTGTTTCTCTAAAACTATATCTTTATTTCCTAGAAACAATGCAAAGTTCTTATGGAAAAGAATTCCCGCGACAGTGAAAGAGGTACCTACTATGTATACTTATTTTTTGATTGAATTTTTTTATTTTTTGTTATTGAAATTTGAAAAATTGCACACATTTAAAATATGTTCTTTGTTTATCTTGTTTGGTGCAAAATGGCCTTTGCTGTTCTGAAAATTCAAACACCCGGCCACTATTTTTTATCAAATACCATCGACCTCAGGTACAGTGAGTGGCAGTTAAAAACAGAGATTTGACGTTATAACCACATGACACTATAATTCATATATAAATGATTTGTAAGCGGGAACGTAGAATTTTGGTGTGATGGCCAAGTTGTTGCTACATTTGAAGTCGGTATAAATGAGCTTGACTATAATTTAGTAAAGTTTCACAACGATTTGAATTATCCATTTATAGTTAATTATGTGATAGTAATTTAGATGAAAATTCTTCACCGTTTTGGGTGTAATCATAATTTGATGTTTTTGTTTATTGCTATAGTTGCTTATTTTCCCATGGTTATGCGTCAATTCATCGCAAGCACAATTTATCGTGTGACAATTCTCAGTGACGTGCTTATTGTGTTATAATTTGCAATCTATTTATTGGAGTTTCTTCGCTTGTAAATGTACTAGAACCTCCAGGCTTCTGACTTTGGCTTAATTGAATTGACCTTCTATACTAGTTTAATTATTTCTTTAATAGACATTCGTTCAAAAATGTTTTACTTGTAAATACAACCTGGTTATCTAAACTTTGCTTAACCGAAATGACCCTCTATACTATTTTTTTTAAATAGACATTCACTCAATGTTTTACTTGTAAATACAGTAAAACCCCAGTTATCCGAACTTGGCTTAACTAGAATGACTTTTTATGCTTTTTTTTTTAAAATTATTTTTTAAAGTAGACACACGCCCAATGTTTTAGTCGTAAATATAGCAGCATGCTGGTTATCTTAACTGAAGCAAACAATGAACGAGTGTTCACTTGTAAAACCATTAAAAACTAGTATAGAAGGGCATTTTGGTTAAGTGAAGTTTGGATGAATGGGGTTTCTACTTTATTAACAAATAAAACGTTGAACGAGTGGCCACTTAAAGAATTAAACAAAATAATATAGGTAATTTTAGTTAAGCGAAGTTTGAATGGCTGTGGTTTTACTGTATTTATCTACAAGCAAAGAAACTCCCAATAAATACATTTCAAAGTATTAGAAAATATGTATGACAAGATAAATTGTCATTGCGACGGATTGTCCCATGATGAATTGACGTGATACCTTTTCCCATAATGAGTGATGGAGTTGAATTTTGATGATTTGTTTTTTTTCTCCCCCCTTAGGAAAATCCAGAGTTGGAAAAAGTTTGGATTGTTGGTCAGAAATTGTGGAATCAAGATTTTCCAGGGTTGTACACATCTCTTACTGAAGAATGGCCAGAACATTTAAAACCTATTCTTGCAGCAATTGGCGGTATTGAATTGGTTGTAATGTTTCAGCGGTTGTGATAAATTGAATTGGTTTACTTAAATGGGTTGTATTAATACTTGAAAATAGGAATCTATTGCTAACATTCTTGCTAATGTTGAAATGAGAACTCTGGCCCTCCTTGAAACGATTCTTAAAGTATTTCAGCAAATCAGTTAAAGTATTTTGCAATTTAGCGAACTTGGTGTTAAAATTTGCAAAGCTTACCGCTCTACGGTAAATTATATCACAAGATACCCTCCACCTGTCTTTTAATTTTTTTTTCTTCTGAGTTTAGAATGTTAATTTATAATTTTTATTTATCATAATATTTATATCTAATATTCAGGTGTAATTATAATATTAATGCTCAGTTATACCCATACGTAACAGTTTCCAAATATAAACTTTTATGAAAGTAGAAGTCTTTTTGAATCGTGGAATTTATACACTTAAAAACGTGACACTGATTTGTTTTTACGCTGTTTTGTAAATAAGATTAATAATAACTAAAATTAATTTTAAATACTTAAAACTACTCCTGTGTAGCAGTCATTATGGTAAACGTTTAAACAGCTAATCAGAGTACTTAATATGCTATTAAGTTTATTATTCTTATACTCTATTTGCTCTATTAATGTTGTTATGACCCACACACGCACAAAGTCTGTTCTTAGCCTAAATTAAGAAAAAAAAAAAGATTTTCGATGAATATAATTAAATTTACTTTCAATTTTTAAAATACACTCCTCTTTGATCTGTATACTTTTTAGCATGTTCCAATATATCTTATCGGTGCACTTTTGATAGTACTTTTTTTCTTTTTTTTTGGAATATCGTTTTTCCCCCTTCTTATCAGGTTTTTGAAATTAACTGAAATTTTTATATTTTAAAGCAAATTTTAGTTCCGGAAACAAAAAATGGTCAGCTGGAGCCAGGTCTGATGAGTAGAATGGATGACACTGTAATTCATTCCTATGTGAGCAGCTGCTTTACGAGCACTGTTTTGTAGCAAGGTGTATTGTTGTACAGCAAGAACTAGTTACCAGCCTTGTGCAGGATGGTTCTCACATAAACTTTTCTACCTTCTTCTATTTAAACCTTCGTTCACTATCTTGAGACCTGTATTTTTTTCAGTATCCAATGTTTCGCTTCATCATCCAAAATGACACTCATCAGTCTTCAGAACAGCTTCCATATTTTCTTCATTCTGTACAGTGCAATGATGACCACCCCTGCCATCATCTTTTATGTCATCCTTTGCACCATAAAAATTAAAAACCCTGTCTATAACACTGAGAGTGACACAAAATATTAGTTCCCTAAATGTTTTGCAACATTTTAAGAGTTTATTGAGTAGTTTTAAAACAAAACTCAGTCACCACTTTCTGTTCTTCCATCCACGTTGCTATGACGTACAAAACTTTCACTTGTAAAAAACGTTATCACGACAGAGTTATTCAGCATAACCACTTTACATTTGGTCACATGATAGAAATGCTACAGAAGGTACTGTCCCTGGCCAGTTGGCATCACTTCACTATCACTGTGACCTTCACTGTTCACTTCACTATCACCTTCACTATCACTGTGAGTACTTAACAGATGAACTTCGTATGTAGATTTTTTTATTTTTCAAGGTGCATATACTCTTAGCAATGCAGGATTTGAGTATATATTTAACCTTATATGTGATGTACATGTAAGTTCACCAGCTTTATTTCTGCTGATGTTATTGACATATTTTTTTTTTTATATTATAGATGCGACTCGCAATAGGGCATTACAGCTTGTTTCAAAAGCTTATTCTTCAATTACTTGCAGTAATGTGTCACTTTTCCTCGGCTTATCGTGCGAAGAATCTGCTGATAGTAAGTTCATGGGTAAAGAATACATATATATACATAAACATAAAATTATAAGGATTGTGACATGTAATTACCATTTAAAAGGAAAATGTAAACATGGACAAAAATAAAACAGAGTGAAAAATCAATAAATAACTGAACAAAGAAGTATAATGGGAGAGGAGTAAATGGCTTTCCAATAACAAGTATTTTGTTCTTCATCAGGGACTGCACAAAATTCCTGTTATTGGTTTGCTTTTTCTGACTACAATAATTGAGATTTATGTTTGTTGAGATTTAGTTGTTTCATTCACTGTTAGTCATAAATCTCAATTATTGTAGTCAGAAAAAGCAAACCAATAACATGGATTTTGTGCTGTCCCTGACGAAGAATAAAATCCTTGGTATTAGAAACCTATCATTTACTTCTCTTCCATTATACTTCTTCGTTCAGTTATTTATTTTTCATTCCGTTTTATTTTTGTCTATGCTTGCATTTTCCCTTTAGATACTATTTACATGCTCCAATCCTTACTTGACATCTTCAGAGATCTCCATCCATGTGGTCTTAAAGGCTACATGCCAAATTATATATAAAACTTTTTGGACTGCAGAATTTTCCAAGTGCGTATTGGATCTGCACATTCTCACAATGTCCCAGAAGAACAAGGTGTTCCTCAGAGCTGCGTCGTAAGTCCTATTCTTTTCACCCTTAGACTTAGTGAGGTAATTAAAGAAGAAGCGATACGAACAATATGATAACTTCAGCTGGCTTTAAACAAAGTAGTGGAATTGACAGCTAATAACAGATTTAATTTCTCAGTGCAAAAAAAGTTTGCATACATTTTTGTCACAAGCGTGGTTTGTGTTTAGATCCGGAGCTCCGAGTGGGAAATGGTGTTATCCCAGTGGTTCAAGAGACAAAACCTTGTGAGTAAAGTGATAACCTTGTGATCCTTGTGAGTGAGAAGGATAACTCCTTGGAGTTATCCTTCGACCACTCTCTAACATTTTGATCCCTTATCAGACATCTTCGGGACAAACGTTTGAAAGCCTTTAACATCATCAGGGTTCCATGTCATACATCCTGGGGAGCATACCGATGCTCATTGTTGAGATGATATAAAACGCTAATCCATTGTAAATTAGACTACGGTTGATCTGTCTATGGCTCAACATGCAAGTCGTTACTTAAACAACTCGATCGAGGGTCTACGACTGTGCACTGGGGCCTTTCGGACTTCTTCAGTCACTAGTTTATATGCTGAAGCCGTGGAACCTCCATTAATTTTATGTTTCTAACGTTTGTCACTCAACTGTTACCTTAAAATCCTTTCGCTCACAGACCATCCTGCATCGTTATCATTTTATCAACCTCAGTTTATCTCAGTTCTCCTCCCTCATGTATTTTAACCTTTGTGCATGAGGATGGGAAAAGTATTGCTGGTGAATTGAACATTTAAAAATATCATGATAGCAAAATCGATGCCAAACATCATTCCTCCATGGTTTGATATTGGCACAGACATCTGTTTGAATCTATCCAAAAGACAATACCCCAGACATTGCCTATCGGCAGGCATTCGCTGATCTGTTTAGTAAGTATGAAGGCTACTTTTTCATTTTTACAGATGGATCAAAAGCACATGAATATGTCAGTGTGGTATTAGTCTGTGAAGTTTCCATATACAGAGTCAACAACTGCCGATATTCTGCTCAATTTTCTTATATTGACTTTTTTAAATTTCATTTCGTATTGTTACATCGTTTTCTCCATTGTACATTTTATGCATTTTTACCTTTGTATTTTTCATTTATTTTATTATTAAAATTGTATGTATGGCGTCACCTTGTCTGGTGCAGAATGACCCTTGCTGTCCTTGCGCCATAAAAGATATTTTTATAGCCTAACCAATCAACCAACGCATTAACTTTTGTTTGGCTCCCAAGGGCGCAAAAAAAAAGAGTGCTTATAGACTAACTGCTCCCTGTAGTTCGGTGATTGATTCCCTAGGCTTAAAGAGGTTCAGATTCTTTGGAAAATTGTAGATCCTGGTGCAGCACAACCTTTGCTGTCCTTGAGCCATAAAACACAAATTTTATGCATACAGTAGAACCTACCTGTGGTGACCATCTTTGGACATGGACTGAAATGGTCTCCATAGACAGGTAGTCGCTATACACGACAGACTTTAGTGTTGGCATGACTAAGTCCCTACCAGTTCTCTCTTATAAAAAGTGGTCACTTTATTTAGGTGGTCAATTTACCAAGGTGATCACTTTACCAGGTTCCACTGTAATACTATTAATTATTTTGGGCATGAAACGAAAGTTTGTCTGCATTGAACCATCAGAAAGGTCACTTCTTCACAGAGAAATTCTGTTACAGATGTTCAAAGAATTAATAGCAGTATAATTTCATATAACTTCCTTTAACCTTTAGCTTATGTGGCTGGCAAATGGAAATTTGTCATTCCATATAGGGAAATATCGCTTCTTCTCTTCCCTATATTAACTAAAGTAGCACCTGAAAGCGTCACTACATGTGGTCAGGAGGGATATGTAGCTGTGCTTAAGTACAAATAAATGCTGCCAAATAACTTTAGTAGACATGTATTTTACGTTAGTGAAAGATAAGAAACCTACTCATAATCTAATAGCAGATTGTTAACTTTCGTACAAAGCAGTGAATAAGAGGAAGAAAGGAGAAAAGGTCCTGTTTGTACAATAGATCTTTATTTCGTGCCCCTTTTCGTTACCACCTGCGATCAAGCCATTTGTACCAGGAACTGACCATTGACTTGGAAAAAACACGAAAGTGTGTGTGTGTGTGTGGGGGGGGGGATTTCTGTGATAGGGTTTGTCCCAGCCCCATTCTTTTGGGAGGTAAATCTGCTGGGATATACGTCGTCCCACCCGGTAGCTAAAAGTTAACAATGAAATTTATTATGTACAGTGGAATTAGGTGAAGTGAGCACTTTTAATAAGGCAGAACTGGTAGGGACTTTGTGATGTCTATACCAAAGTCTGTTGTGTAGAGTGACCACCTGTCTGCGGTGACCATGCAGCTCAGTCCCAAGGTTGCTTTAGACAGGTTATACTGTATATTCTTATTCTATTTAATGTTGCTAATGATTTATTTTGCATAGTCACTTATTAATTGCTCAATTAATTTATCAATTGAACTTAAGGTATGTGTGTAAACGAAAAACAAGAAAGGGGTTGTTGTAAAAGATATTATTACCCCTCTCAAGGTTAACACAATTGCCAAATGGTCAACACACAAGCCCACCAGGGCCTTTTTTTTTGTAATTTTTTTTAAGCCGCAAAAATTTTTTTTTCCACATTTTGCGAAAGGTTATTGTATCAAACAATGTCAATCAATCAACGTTTATTGGCGTAGTGATACCAACGCCGATGGTATGGCGTGATTAGATGGTGAAACGTTCGAAAGAAAATAAATATTATATATTTATTTTCTTTCGGTCAGTTTGTTCAAACTATTTGTCCAAACTGCAAACAGTTTGGACAAATTTCTTATGGTGGACATACTTTTTCTACCGAAACAATTGTAAAATGCCGCTCCAACTCTCTTTAAGCTGCGTGTATGGTCATTTTGTTTTTAAATATTTTACTGCATCTTTTCACAATTGTAATTTATTCCATGCTTTAAATGTAAACAAACTTTATTATTTCTAATTAAAAATTAATGTGTATTTCCTTGCCAGTAGTTCAAAACCTCGGATGGGAGGTTGATTTGGAAAATCAAATTGTTAGACCAAAAAAGTCTGGTAAGAATTATTAATTTTTTTATATGCTTATTTGCATATTTAAAAAAACAATCTGTATTTTGTCTGTACTTTCTGTTTATTTCCTTCATTGACTGTTTACTAACTGTACATTGTTGGGTCAGTTAGTAAATGTACTCAGTCACGGCTTTATTGAACAAATATTCTATAATTATTAAAAGTTTCATAGTTGCTGCACTCGAGTTGGTTTGCGGCATCGTCCTGGTTTAATGGCGAATGTTCTGTTCTCTTCAAAATACAAGACCATTTTTCGAAGATTTGTAATTGTGAGAGTGCGTCTGCGTAAACCTTTTACCTGCCGAAATGCTTTAAATGCAGCAGAAGCATTGTTATTTCGTTGATAAAAGAGCTTAACAAGTAACGCGAGATCTGGTAAAGTAAGTTTCATGACGGAGTCCTCGTATGGTGGAAAAATGCTTCACGACTCCTTATATAGGCAGAGGATGTTGCGCATGTTAAGTAATATGTAAATTGCCTGCTCCGCAGCGCCATTTCCTCCCCTAGCGGCCGAAATATGAACTCAATTTTTTTCTTTCAGAAATCGAAACCGCATACTCAGGGGAGCATGTGTATGAAATTTGGGTGAAATTGATCAAATAGTTTTCTCTACAGAGAGGTCTAAATACCTCCTGTTTAATTTGGATCACCCGGTATATTGCGTTACCAAGTTGAGGCCCTTAATATTGCTAAGCTTGGGGCAGCAGCTCCTCCTGCCCCCCCCTCTGATAAGCCCTACTCACGGTGATTCCGGGGCCTTTTAAGAGGTTCAGCTTCCTTTGAAAATTGTAAGTACCAGTCTAGCATGGCCCTTGCACTGTAAAACTCATATAAATATACAAATGTGAAAGAAAGGATAAAATTAACTCCTATGTCAACTCTTGGAGATGTACTTATTGATCAAGGTGCATTGGTTTACTAGGATTCTCAAAGCAATTA
Source organism: Dysdera silvatica (assembly GCA_006491805.2). Lineage (NCBI taxonomy): Eukaryota > Metazoa > Arthropoda > Arachnida > Araneae > Dysderidae > Dysdera > Dysdera silvatica. The sequence goes on from QLNU02014802.1 coordinate 57,136,541, forward strand.
ACCAAATGAGGAACTCGGTAAGAGTTTAAAAGGACTGGAGAGAGGGATTATTCCCGATACTATTAAATTTGTTTTTTCTGCTCTAGTTTTTTACATAGTTCATACTAGAACCTGTGTTTTAGACGAAGAAAATAAAATGTGCCACTCATTCAGGTTGGGGTCGAACCAACGATCCCTGGGTTACCTTCCCACTGCATAAAAGCAGCAATCACAGATACCGTTTAAAACCCACTGTGGTGCACAAAAGTGAATGTAGTCTATCATTTTCTGAAAACGTTAAGCATTCAAGATCGAATTCTTGGGGGGATCTTAAGTGATGTGTATGTTTTCAAATTCTTCAAAGAATGTGAAAAGGGCTGATCTATGCAGGACTGCCATGATTAGTTTCAGTTTTTCAATCTCTAAATGTTTTACTCATTTTAGAGTACTTGAGGATTCAATGTATTGTTCATACGTATTGTTTGACTTGTTTTGTATTGTGCGTTTTTTCTATGCCCGCCATCTTTCGTTATCTATCAATTTCGATGTCCAATAGTTTAAACCAGTGGTGCACAACCTTACAGCAGCGGTGGGCCAATTTTACATAGACTGAACAACGGTGGGTCACCAGTGGGCATATATAATGGTCCGCCACCGGTGTGGTGTGGGGGGTGAATTCTAACACAATATTTTTAATAAATTCTAAAACCAAACAAAAAAAGGTACAAAAATTAATTAAAACAACTCAATTAAAAAGTGGGTAGGTATCTCCAAAACCTTTTCATTTATTTCTATGGCTAGTAAGAAATTTGCCATTGTTTTTCATCATTCTTTCACTATCTGGTTCGATATTAGACACAGCGATTCTTAAGTTTCCCTCCAAGTGTTCATCAGTTAAACAAGAGTGACCTTTTGATTTTATATGTTTCATTAATGAAAATGCTTGCTCACATACATATGTGCCTCCAAATAATGTTACCGTTTTTTGTGTGTGATTTTTTAATGTGTGGGTAACCACAAGCGAAAGACTGTGTGTTCACTTCGCAGGCTTTCTTAACTGTTGCCACTTAGAATAGGAAGAATTGTAAACTTAGATAATAATTGTAGTTTAAACTTGCAACATGCCATTTTTTTTTTTTTTGGTGATGTTTTCTGAATATACATAATGTTACTTTCTGTATCTGGCAATATGTATTGTATAATTATGATTCCATTTTTTGTATTTGGTAACGGAATTTGTAACTACGTTTTGAATTCTACAACAATAATCAGTCTTCCGTTTACCATCGAAGTGTGCACACGTAATTTTCGGAGGCTCCGCTAAAAAGGCGTACTAAATTCTTTTAACGTTGTATTTAATTATCTTTCTGGCGTCTTAAGTAACTATACTGAACATTTAAAGTATTAATAAATATTATTTTAACTGGATGAATTACTGCATTTTTTCAATACATGTATCTTCAAATTTTTCTATTTCGCTAGGCAAGTAATTTTTGTAGAATTCTAGTAAAGTTTTTTTAATCCATCATGCAAATAGGTGACTGTAACGGAAAGGAAGTCCAAGGGCACTTGCCGTCCATAAAAATTTCGCATCTCTTCCGTTTTTCAACATTTTTTTTTGCATTTTCTGCTGCCTCTGGGGTTTTGTACTGGTAGGCTGCATTCCATCAGTTAGTTCAAGGGCTGCAGGTTGTGTGCACTACTGGTTTAAACTGTCCAAAAAAGGCAGGTGTTTGTCCGCTATTTTGAGCTGTTGACTGATGTGTACATGACTAAGCTTGTACTGGAATCTAAATGCCGGTACATTTACATTCGACCAAATTTACTTGGGAATTGAGTCCAAGCAGTGGAGTTGGAAAGCAATGGGCATAACCATTTGATCACGTTTTATATTCAAAGGTGATTAGGTTCTTGGATTTCCGTAAATTCCGGGAATTTCAACTTGCCTCTTCAGGGATTTCTTTTTAAAAATTTCATTGTCTCCTACAATTTTATTATATTCTTTTGGAAATCAGTGTCTTTACCAAAAATATTACGTAACTTTTCAGGGAATTTTCTAGTATACTCAGGGAATTTGATTTGGACTTACAATCACCCATGTATATTACGTTCTGGGTAGAATTGGACGAAATCATTCACTACTTCCATGAATGCATTTTTGATACTCATTCTTTTGAATTTTTCATGGAATCGGAATGGGAATCATCAGTCTCATTCACTGGACGGAAATGTTTGTGAGAAGGAGTCTTTTAAGTGAAAATGAAGCGTCATTTTCATTAAGGAATGATTTTCGTTTTCTGTTCATCCCTGATGCAAGTTTTATTTTAACTTGCAAGAGGTATTTGCTTTCATTAACGTTATATGTAACCTCAAATGAATTTGCATTTAAACATAAAATCGACATGGTTACTACATAAAACACATTAAATATTGGCGTCAATATTCCAAGTATAGTTTTTTGGGTTGAATGTATCGGTGTGTTTTGGACAGACGTCGATACCTCTCATCAGAAAATGACTGGAATGAAATGGAACACCAAATGTTGTCATTCCCCATGCTGTAGACCAGAAACTAGACTTTATAGAAGACTTACCGGAAAGAGAGCCCCGTTACTAGCATCGCTACTGCTCTCTTTCCGTTTCCCAAGCAAATCGTTTTTATAGTCTCCTGATGTATAAAATAATAAGGAATAAAAGTACTATTATTATAGAGTTGATGCTAGTATCTAAAATTAGTATTTATTGAAACTTATTTGTCATTTTAGAAACAAAAACTGAAGAACCTACAGCTAGTGAAGAACAGTTGGCAAAGCTGACCGAATTTGTTTCTTTTCTGGAAAATTAACCAATGCAGAATGTTGTAATTTTTTAGGGATATCTATTAAAGTTTGTACATTTACTTCATAATGCCAACACTTTTGTAATAATCAGTTGTACCATTGAAAAAGTTTCAACATTCAAGCTATTTTTGCATTTTTTTTTAAAAGGCTAATTTTTATGGAAGAAAGCACCATTAAAGCTATCAGGATATTGTTAACTATGATAAGGTACTCAAAAATAATCATTTTTTTTCAAAAATAATTTTTATTGAAGTTTATATAGTAGATTCTAATCTCCTTTAAAGTTTTCCCTCTGCGTGTGAGAGAACACACTTGTTCTGACATTTTTTATAGCACTGGAAACAATTCTGCAACTTTTCAGCTGGTTTATAGTGAAGGGCATTTCTGCTGTTTATAAAAAATGACAAGTAATTGTTTATTAAGCTTGTTTGTAAGCTTATTAAGTAATTGCTGTTAAAAAATAAATGTGTTTTAAAAATTATTAAAAGAAAAGAGGTTGAAAATCAGGAGAATTAGAATTTTCCATGACACATAACCGCTAATTCAATTATGATATTTACATATATAATTTCTCATTATTAATATTAGTATTTCAAATGCATAATTTATTCATATATTTTGAAACTGTATTACGAAAAAATACGTTCAGTTATATCATTAATAAACAAAACATATTAAGACACCGCTACCACATAATTTAGGTACAGAATGTATGACTTTTGTAATTCAGTATTAAATACAACATAATTTCGGTTGAAGCACGATTAGGATATTTATTAAAGTAGAATGATTTTTATCTTAGCCGATGATGTGGTATTATTTACAAGCAATTACTTGCAAAGAAAAATGATTTGTCAACATCTGGTGGGACACAAACCCACGATCTCTTGCTAAAATGAGAATTGGTCTACCTTAATAAATATTAGTGCTAGTTTCGCCTATCAGACGTTTGGCTTCTTTGACTTGTCGTTTTGGTGTAAAAAGAAGTCCATGCACTGCCCCACTAGTTGAATTTATTCATAGTATTGCCATATATTTTCCACAGTGAAAATACAAATTGATTATTTATTAACTAATTTAAGGATTTGCCAATTTTATCAGAAACAATTGTAATAAAACTTTATTTCAAAACGCATACATACTGGGACTAAGCATTTTTGCATACAAAATAAAAGCTATTACTCACGAAAACAGTGACAGATCATGAGCATTACAATGGTCATTACACATTACATTGGGTATTTTTTTATGAAATTTCTTTTTGGGTGTACAAAAGAAAAAATAATGAGAATTACTGTATTGCCTTCAATGTCATCTCAGCGTTTGGATTAAAGATATTACTTTCCTTTTTTTTCTTCTACGAATGCTTATAGTTCGTTCACGAAAAGTAGTCCGATGGTACCGTTAGAAATAACGGGAGATGATGTCACAAATGGTCTACCCGATTGCAGCAGAGGGGAGGATGTTATTTCAGAACTGGTTTTTGGCGCAGACAAACGTTCACTAAAAAACAGTTCTGAAATGACACCCTCCCCTCTGCTGTAATCGGCTAGGCCCTTTGTGACGTCAGCTCCCGTTATTTTCTAACGGCACCATCGGACTACTTTTCGTGAACGAACTGTACATGGCAAAATCTTTTTCTACCTTGTTACTGAATCGCAATATACATTACTAAATGTTTCAATATTTTTAATATCAAAATGTTATAACGATTGCCATTATATGAAAATTCTCTCTTTCTTACGCTCTTCTCAATTTATACATACATTTATATACACATCTGTCGCAAACTTTTAATTTCCAAATCAAATGCTATTAAAAATTTCTGCTGTAACAAGTTTCATAATGTTGAGAATATAGAAGTGTATAACAATTATTCCCAAAAGTACACTGCACCATATCGAAATTGCTCGTCTGATGAATATTTTCAAAATCTAGTGGTAGGGCAATTTCTAGCTTTCTTTTTTTTTTGGGGGAGGGGAGGGGAGAGAGATTGCTGAGCAACATAATCAAATTTTTACTTAATGTTATTAACGGTCGTTCGTTGTGTTGAAAACAATTCAATGTATTGTGTTTTATAGAAATGTATGTTTTCATTTACATGCTTTTTCCCATTTTCCAAATACATGTAGTTTTAATTTAAATACAAGTGTATATCACAGATAACATATACATGATCTATATCTATAAATTTAAGAATTTTGTATGGAAAATATGGGCCCTACATCACCTTTGACCAAGTTAACGCCCTGTTCAATTATGTACAATTTACTTGAATATTTGACTGTAATACTAATTACAAATAGTTATTTCAGCTTTTACGAAAATTTGCCCATAATATTTTTTCATGTAATTGTTAAACATACTGTAATGAAATTGCGTTTTATGAAATAAGGAATAAATAGTTTGAGAAGAAAGAGAAAAAAAAATTGTTAAAATGTTTGCCTCTAAAATATTGAAAGAACAAATAACCGAAAAGGTGTAAATATATCAAAATTAACAAGAATGCGAAAATATCACTGTTACCGAATTGTCTTATGAAAACTTAAATAAGACTTAGACGATTTTGAAAAAATTAACGAAAAAACTATTTTGAAAAACTCCAAATGGAAAAGCTGTGTTGAACAACTCAGTGAAAAAACTTCATTGAAAAATTTATTAAAACTGAACAACTCAATTAGAGAAAAACTATTGTAAAGCTCAAAATGTATTAAATTTCATGAAATTTATGTTGCTCTTATAATTGTAATGTACTCTTATAATTGTAAAATAAAAAAAGCTACATGTTTTAACTTGCACACCTCACCAAACGTAAGTACCTTATAGATTGACCTAAACCGCCATTAGAAGACAAAATCTGATATTTTTATTTGAGTAACAGTAAACCCAACTGGTGCATTCCCGACCAAACGAAAAAACATTGTTAAACTGACCGAATTCTGAACTGAAGAAGGGAGGAAGGGATTAGGTCAAAGTAAGAAAGTATAGCTGTTGCTAGAAGTCTGTTAGAATAATGTTAAATTCAATGAAAGATGCAGGGGAGGGGTGGATGTGCGCAGCTCTGGCATTTAGCAGTAGATAGTATTAAAGGATGGTTTCAGGAAAAAACAAAAACAAAAACTTCCTTTCTAACGCCATTCTACGATTATTTTTTCAGTGGATGAAAAAACTTTACGTTTGCAATAGACGCATGG
>QLNU02014802.1:57145675-57173531 GCA_006491805.2 Dysdera silvatica
TCGGTACATTTTGCTTCGCAGAGCCTATAGTGGCAGGACGCAGTAACATTTACTTGTTGGAGAACTTTGCTGTTTCACATATTCGACCAAATTTCATATTTCAGCAAAACAGTGCTCCATCAAACTTTCATGGAGATGTCACCGAGTTTTTGAATAATATCTTTCCTGGATGCTGGATCGGAAGAGAGGGCCCTACTGCTTGGCTTCAGAGGTCTTTGGACATAAGGCCGTTGGATTTTTTTTGTTTGGGGCTTCAATAAAATGATTGTGTACCAGCAAAAATTTCGTAATTTGGATATTTTGAAACAGAGTGTCTGTGCAGCAATATTGATTTAATAATACCTCAGATGTAGCTAAATACCTGGCAAGAGATCGAATGATATTTGGACATCGCGGAGCCACGTATGGTGATTACATTAAAATTCGTTAATCTGAAAAGAAACTTAAGGAGTTGCCATCTTTAATGCAACTGAAATTTATAACTAACCCTGTGTCATTCTCCCAGTATAAGTCATTACTTTTCTATACCTTTAGCCCGGACACCCTGTATTTTTAAGTGGACGTTCGTTCAATGTTTTTGGCAAAACGCTGATATTTGTCTTTTAGTTAATTCTATCTTTAAGAAAGAAATCAAAAGGTAAATATCGAACATATACACCATGCTTTGTATATATCGAATATGTGCAAAGATATAGGACGTTTTCCAAAGGTCAATACTTTATTTAACGCATACGTATATTTTATAACGTTTTTCATTAACGCTATAGCAGTTTAGCGACATGCAATTAAAGGTGCTTTTTTTTAACAAATGTTGCAGTTTCTCTGTTTTTATATTGGACATTAACATAGGCGCCCATACGAGCATTTCTAAGGGGAGGGCTGAGAAAAATTAACGAGTACTTCAAGGGGGGGGGGGGGCCTGAGAAAAATTATTACCTCCTTCTCAAAGCTGTCGAATATTTTAGTGAATGTACAAGATACCAAAACGCTACAAAAATAATTGATACTGCTTGACAATTAGTAATGAGCTAAAAAGTACCTTATTTTAAAATGTGATTGTAAAACTTTTGAAAGTAAATGCGTAGCAGGTTCGGGCAAATCAAATTTTTAAACAGCTAGTGGGTGCTGGAGCCTCCCCTCTGCCCCTTATATGGGCGTCCATCGACATTGAATTTACGGATTACCCGAAACTTCGTTTATTCGAAATCGGGTTGTTTGCCCTCCCCTTTTTTCGGATAAGCGAGGTTCTGTTGTACTGGTTAAATGGTCCAGTTTAATAATGTTCAATTGTAGTCTGTTAAAACAAACAAACAAACCACCCGCAAATAAGCAATACGAACGAACCGTTTCTGACTCAAAAACATGAAAAATCAATGAAAACACCAACATGTGTGATAAAGGTAAAGCCTTCTAATATAAACTAGCTCTAAATCGTCCGCAATGCTACACAGACTTAAATAATCGTCGGCGTTTCCCATCGCTTCCAGGGCGAGCAATTGATTATCGCGCCAAAACAAAGAATGGCGAGGTATTTTCTACTGCGGAAGTCCATTTTTCTAGAACTTAGGACATTTACTAGGATAGTAAAGCATAGGCGTAACTTGAGGGTTAAATATAGCGTAAACTGGGGAAGAGGAGGGGCAAGAAAAACCAAAAATTTGGTGGAGAAAATACAATTTTTCCTCTGTCCTAAAAAAAATGGGGGCATGTGCCACTTTGCTCCCGCCAGATTACGCCTATGTAGTAAAGAATGGTAACCAATTTTACTACTGGTGTGAGGACTTTCGAATTTACGAATAGCTGAGTGCGAAAATTGTACAAATGAGATGAATAAATAAAATTTCGTTTAAAAATAAATTTAAGGGTTCTGCAGCTCTTACGTACGCCACTGTATTCACTTATGAATTATAAACGGTATTAATTATTCGAGTAAGCAAGAGATAAATCTCTCTCTTTTTGTTTTTTTACACAACATAGCCTAGACATTCATTCATTGATAAAAATAAAGCATGAAACTAGACAGTGAAAGGAGTAAAAGGCAACAATAGACAATGTCAACGCACATAAGGAATACGAATCAAACGAAAATTTATTTTAAAAAATTAACATTTCTGTTTTAATATTGAAAGAATGGCTTCAGCCGATACCCCAATATATGTTATACACTTAGTCTCGTACTCTTAAGTGCATCGTGGTGGGTTAGAAGTTAGTCATAACGAAATTAAATTACTGTCAGTTCACTAAAAGAAGTCCGATGGAACGTTTAGAAATAACAGGAGATGACGTCACAATCGGGTTAGCCCTTTACAGCAGAGGAGGACTCCAATTACAGAATTTAATTTTGGCGCCGAAAAAACAAGTTCTGAAATTGGAGTTCTTCTCTGCTGTAATTGACCAGCCCGTTCGGACGTCACCTCCCGTTATTTCTAACTGTTCCATCGGACTTCTTTTCGTGAACGAACAGTACTGCATACACTTTTTCATGGCTGAAATCATAGATCTTTAACCTGTACATTAAAAATCCAGGACACTGTATTGACCTTGACCAGGATTTAGGGACTTCTAGGAGGAGGAGGAGGAAAAGGGTGCAAGGGAGGAAGTTTGGGAAAGGTGGCCGCAAAAGGCGTCGCTGCTGCTCAGGCGAGTCTCTAGGAAGTTTAGTAGGTCCCCTCCCCCTCCAACAAATTACGTTTAATGGCAAATTATATTCATTATATCATTAAAATTCGCGTCGGGCCCTTGTGCATTTGCCCCTAGTTCTAGAAAGGGCAATACCATCTTGGTTTATAATACAGTATATAGATTAAGGAATTCTCTAGTCCGAACCGTAAAATCTGGGAGTAGAGTTGTAAAAAACCCGGCAATTTTGGACACATTGGAAACTTTGATGGGAAGAAACCAAGATAGCTAGAATAAAGGTGGTATTGCCATCCTCACCTTTCTCCCTATTGGTCGATTGTGTCGAATCGACCAATAGGAAGAAAGGACTACCTCCTTTATTCTAGCTATTTTCATTTCTATGTTCAAAGTTTCCAATGTGCCCAAAATTCCCGGGTTTTTTACAACTCTATGTGGGAGTTCAAATTTAATTTCAGTATCTGTTGTTCACTATGAATATTTCATTTATCGTCGGAAAGTTTGGTAAATTTCTACAATTTCTATCGTTCAGTTGTTAGAATATTTAATCTCATTCATTTCTCCCTCCCATCTCGAAGATTTTAAAAAAGATGCTTCGGAGGACGTAGATGTTAACCACTGGCAGTCAGTCGTGTTAGCCCTAAGAAGGGTAATGGTATCATGAAAACTATACATTCGAAGATAAAGGAATCGTCTTTTGGGTCTTGGTAGTCTAGTTGGTATGACGCCTCAGCTCACACGAGGTAGTCGCTAGTTTGACTGCAGTCCGGGGCGATGCCATTTTTCGTCTTCGTCGTGACCCATTAAATCGTGAATGGTGGATTATATGTAGTATTAGTTTCAACACAAAGTGTGGGTTGGCAGAACATCATTGGCAGCTTCATAACCCCCTCAAGCCTGTAGCTAAGCCAGGGCCAGCAGGGCCTGGCCTCAGTTGCCCCATCGAGCTATTTATATGTATATAGAACAATCCCAGGATGCATTGTTCTCCATATGTCCTTCGCCTTGCCTGAGTTGCCTCTTCATCCTGGCTACATGCCTTCCCCCCCACGAAAATGTTAAAACACTCCTTCGGGGGGGCCTTGATTGTTAATCATTAGAATTGCGCCATCCCTGAGAAGCGCAATAATGTCGTGAAAAATATATTTTCACCATAATTTTTATTGAAGTATGAATACTCTACTTACCGGTATCTGTTAGCAAGACCGCATTGAGAGTATCAGGGAAGTTCTTGGAAGAGTTGTGATACCAAAACGTGGCGTGGTCACTGTTCAGAAAATTAAGACGACTTTCAATCATGTGAGGAGGAGGAATATGTTGTCCCATGTCCACAGCCAAGTTGTAGAGTTTGTAATTGTGGTTGTCCAAGTTTTGCCAAGCATTCATCAGTTGCTGGGTGAGATGATTGTCGATCTCGTTTCTCGAAATCATTGCCAAGAAATCTCCCTGTTTCCAGTGTTATTGACGAAGTACTGAAGCCCTGGCAGAGACTATCACCATGAACAGAAAAAAGGTTAGTTATATACGATGTTAATAACTGATTCTTATATGCAATCAATGTTCACATCTGTTATACGATGAGTTCTACATATGTGAGCAATATATGTAGAATCATTCGTGTAAGTTGATATACAACAATGAATTGAGTGCAAATCAGGGTTTAAGCTGTGTTAGTTTTTTTTCGCATTTTCCGCAAAATTTAAATACCACTTTCGCTAAAAAGCGAAAGCCCTGAAAATTAAAAATTTTCACAGTTTTATGTCCGCGGCCGCCGTCGATGACCACGAACATAAATTTAAAGAAAACGACTTACTGTCAGAAAGAAATTAATTTTTAAGAAATTTGTAGGTGCCTGATGTAAAGAAAGGAGTTTTCATTTTTGCAGTTACTACAGTTTTTAAATCAAAATGAAATGAATGGAGAATTTCTGTCACTGTGTTCAATAACTGAATATGCGGCAAGTATACCTATGCATACTGCAGATTGTGAAAGGGCTTTCTCCCAAATGAACTTGATTAAAACTGACTTGAGAAATTTTTTAACAACGAACCAATCAAGCAAATTGCTAACAATAAATATTGAAGGACCTATTCGAAATAGGTTCAATTTTGAAAGTGCCTACCAACTATGGTGTGTAGCAATGCCCAGAAGAATTGTACAATAATATTGTCAATTATGTAATTTCATAAAAACTAAAGAGTTTTATTTGTAGCCCGAAATTTTAAATATGCTATTTTGTTCAGTGTTCGCCTAAGGGACAAAATTTTCAAAAATATCGGAAGTATTTAAATTAGAAAAAAAAAGGCTAAAGGAATTTAAAAATGCCATTTCTTTTTTACATTTTTTCTAAAATGCTGAAAGAAAAAAAAAATCCATTCTGAATGTAGATAATTATATTTGTGTCTAATTTTCTGCGATAGGTTTCCGAGAGAGGTTAGTTGCTTGAATTTTTGTAGCGAAAGAATTGTAGGTTTTTTTTTTTGCTTTAAAGGAAGTGAGGTTGAATGTGCGGTTTTAAATGAAAGATGAAATAAACCGCAATGATGATTGTGTTATGTGATTTACGCGAATTCCGGGAATTTTAGCTTGTCCCTTCGATTTCTTTTTAAAAAATTGCGAAATCTCATTTTATTTCTTATAATTTTCTATATTCCTTCGGAAATCAGTGTTTTTACCAAAAATATTACGCAACTTTTCAGGGAATTTTCTGGTATGTTCAGGGAATCTGGTTTGGACTGACAATCACCCCCGAATAGATCTTATATTAATGTGAAAGACGTGTTTAGCACATTAAAAACGGACAATGCAATTGAAACAGAGAGAGAGGAGACAAGGTTTTTCCGATGAGTGATCTTCATTACTGCATTAAGTATAAATATGCTTTGAAAAATAACTTTAAATAAATAAGATTAAAAATGTAAATCTTAAATTAATTAAAATGATTTAAAAAAAAGTCTCTCAATCAATGAATATTGGCCATAACGATTGAATTTGCGCGGTACTTATGAAGTCGTTTTAACCGTGATTTATGCCATAAAATAAATTTATATACGTAGGACAATGCGCGTGTTCATGTTAATTCAAAAATGAATTCAAAATATATATTTATTCGTTTCATAAAGTATAATATTTGAAATCCCAATCACTCAACCTCAGCATAGTCGATGGGCAATTCTTGAGAATTTGGAGAGCCATTGAAATTCATAATTCCGTCCAGTATGAATGCGCCTTGAAAATGTGCCCTTGCCCGCTGGAGTTCTTCTGGTATTAAATAGTGGTCCACAAAGAAATTACTTCCCATTGCGCCCTGAAATTAAAAAACATAGTCTTGAAATCTTTAAAATTGTACTTGTTAGAGATTAAGAGAATCGGCCATTTTTAAAAAATAGATTTTATTTTATAGATATATATTATATTATAATATTATATGTATTATTATATTTTATTATAATAGATTTTAGATAGATTTTATATTGCACAAATTCTGGCGAATAATATAATCGTTAAGTGAAGGTCCAGGGCGTACCAGGAAAATCTTTTGATAATTCACTTCCAGGAATATAGGTACAGCTTGACACCGTCATCACTCTTACTTGATTATATTTTTTTGTTCTGTATTTCTGTCATTCTAAATATGATAACAAAATGACATTCAACTGACACATTTGATCAGGTTGTTTGTTTGGATTTTTATGGCGCAAGAGCGTCTGGGCTATACTGAGTCAAACATGGTAAAAAAAAAATGCGCCCAAGGTGGGGCGCATTCTTTTTTGATTGCATTTTTGATTGCATTTTTTAAAAGACGTTACTTGCGTTAAACAAATCAAAGCAATTTTTGTACTTTGAAACAAAAAGGGCCAATACCCAATTTGCATTTTTTTGGGAAAACCTATTTTGATTTTGATAATTTTTTAATCATACATTAGAATTCAAAGAAAAATTATTTCAAGGAAAGGATGAAACATTGGAAAATATTTATTTTGAATGCATATATGGATGATTTAAAAATTTTTGAGACTAAAATGCTTTGAATTTTGGTCTTTTCCCAAAACTTTTAAATTGTACATTGATTCTTGTTGTTTCAATGGAAACAGAAGTACTTTTAATAGTATATTATAAATTAGAAACAGATAGGTGTGTGGGCTATACGTGCATGCGCACTCACACACGCAAACATATACGTACGCACACAAACGTACACACAGGTAGGATGATTTGTTAACTAATCTGATGACTATATTTTCTTCTTATAACTATACAAAACTACCATCAGAATTTTTGACATATATTTTTGAATAAGAATTCACACACGAAAATCTATTTATTCCAAAAATATATTTTGCACTTCATATTTTAACGGTTTATTTCATAGAGATTATAATAATACCGCTTTATTAAACACGGTAGATTGTTTGCAATGGCAAGTAAAGATGACTTTAATTTGTAGGTCCGAAGTTTTGTATTTGATAACTTGAACAATAAAACTAATGCGAGTGAATGAGATATATGAACGTTCTCCAAAAGAACAGCAGCATGTACAAAAATAGAATATTCTAAGTTAACAGAATTATAGTGAGCAGGGCCGGATTATCGTATAGACAAATGTCTAGGGGCCCGATTTTTTGAGGGGCCCGGCAAGGTGAAGTCTCAACGCTACTTTAAAATCGTTGTCAATCAGACCTTATCTAGGGGCAGCCATTTTATTGCGGCCCGAATTTCCGTGGCGTTTTTAGAGAATTATTGAGTCTTTTGTATATACGTTGCATGCAAATATGTTATTTGTACTGACTTTATTTTCAAAGTTTAAAATTTAAATTCTGGAACTGATTTAGCGAGCATTTTCATTGGTCCCACGATCCTCGTCATATGCGGGTCCTAGTGTAATTACACAAGCTTAATTTATATTACAAGGAGCCCTGAAAAAAAATTGTGTAGGACTCTATGAAACTTTAATTTGACCCTGGTAATGAAGTATTTGCAGAGCAGGTATAACATTAGGGAGCATGCGGAATTTGTTCTAAATACATGCGCAGATAACAAAAACTAACATAGTTTATTTTTAAAACTTGTATCGCATCGTAGCCACTGGTTCTGATGCAATTTTTATGTCCCAATGCAGGCAGCACAACCTCTAAACGAATGGATAGCTATTCACAATGGGTTGTGAAAGTACCATTTGCGTAATGTCTAACAGAGAGAATGCAGTTTACATCACGTGTAAACGGTCTTCATTTTATACACGTTCGTGTAAAATACTACCTTAGATCAAGTGGCTGTGCACTAATGTTAATGTTTACATCTGGGTGTGTAGCACATTAACGTGCATGTGGGGAAAAACTTGTAAATAAATTCATGGTATATACGTCGTGTGCTACCCTTGAACCTGCCAAATTTACCCAGTTATCCCGCATATCGCAAGGATCATTTCCTATTAGGTAAATGTTGGCTAATACCCGATAATAAAATATTTGATTAGCGTGACACGTAATACGATAGATATAAGGCAATCAATTGTTCTTACGTCCTCTTCGAGGTCGAAGGCCACAAACATAAGGGTGTTGTTGAATTTGCATCGAGCTTTCGTTAACCCCTTTGCTACTTCCATCATAACGGCCAGTCCACTGCCGTTGTCATCGACACCTGTAAATAATAATCTCATTAAAAATTCGAGAAATATTGAAACGATACATTCATATTATTGATCGTATGATTTATCGTATTATTGATAAATGCCATAAAGTATAATGCAGAGGAAGTAACGATATAACAGTGATATTACTTTTTTATTCAATATGGTGGGATGTATATAATAGTAAAAAGTTATTGATTTTAGTATATCGAACGCTTAAAATGAACATAAAAATAATGGAATAGTGATATATCAGTAATAAACATAAAATATAAATACTATATATATAAATAATAAATATAGAATATAAGAATAATAAATATAGAATATAAATAATAAATATAGAATATAAATAATAAATATAGAACATAAATAATAAATATAGAATATAAATAATAAATATAGAATATAAATAATAAATATATAAATAATAAATATATAAATACTATATATATAAATAATAAATATAGAATATAAATATATTAGATATATATTTAATATGTAAATAGCTGAGAAATATATAACAGATATGAAAGGCTTAAACGAAATTAACAATAAGCTTTTACAATAACATATATGGGCTGAAGAAATACCATTTTTCCCAATTCTCGGTTTATGATAGGCAGGGGCGGACTGGGTCTTTTCAAAGGGCGAATACCTTGGATTATCGGAGGGCGGGTGTCCTCGCTCATTCGGAGACGCAAGTCCTATCACAATGCGTCCGATCACCATGGGCTGACAGGCCCAGTCGGCCCATGGTGAAAGGAATTAACGGATTTTGTTCATGTGTGCAGTTAAATGATTTATACCGAAAAGCGCAAAATATATGCCGCTTGTGTGTTAAGCTGTTGTTTAATAAGGATGGATTGGATCTAGAGAAATACCTGTCTGAAAATAGGCATCGAGAAATTACCATCTTTTGCTGTTTACTTACGTCATTTTTCTTGTACTAGCTGCTACATAAGCAGTTGCTTTTGCACCAAATACTTACTTTGACAGTTAAACTTGAAAGTGGATAAAAAAAGCATCAGTAAAAATAGTTACATATTACATATTTAATGTTATGTGGTTGCTATATGAACTCGTGTCGAAAATTAAGATTACACAACGTTATTTCAATGGCAGAGGTACATATTTTGCCCTTCAACTCCCAATGTGCTTCATTTATAAGAAGTCATTTTACAGTAAATTAAAGAACTATAATTACTTAACACAGTGGTTCCCAACCTAGGGGTCGCGATTAGATTTATGGGGTGTCGCCGCAACTATTTTTAGTTGCAATTGTTTTTATAAGGAGTTTCATTATACAATAATTTTTGCCACCCACGTATATTTAGCTCAAACTAGAGCTTTTTTTATTTTTGGAGAAAAAGAGGCGCCGTCCTCATCCTGGATTCGAACCAGGGTCCCCGCGTTGAGCCCGCGGTGTCTTGACCTACTAGACGAATGAGGACAAGAACAAACGCATTTTTCTTCGTATATGAGGATGTAAGATATTATTACCCTTCACAGGGATAACACAATTGCCAAATAATGGTCAACACAGAAAAGCCTCCGGGGCCCGTACCAAATGTTTCCAACGCTTTTATATTTCAACATGGCTAACTGCAATATTCTACTAACGGTTGTTAATTTTATATCTATAATATATATATATATATAATTAATATAATATAATTTTCTATTTAATGTGTTTTCTTTACTCTGTTAAAAATGCTTTTATTATGCAAATGTGGCGGTGGCGGACAGAGGGGGTCACGGATCTTTTGGTTACTATAAAAGGGGGTCGCGGATTACTTGGTTACTATAAAAGTGGGTCGCGGCTTGAAAAGGGTTGGGAACCACTGACTTAACCGAATTACAACAAATCCTTTTTTTTGGGTATTCTGTGAAGGAGAATCCAGAGGGTACAAAAATTGAAGGTGGAAAACAAAAGTTCGTAAAAAAAAAAACAGATTTAAGATAAAAAAAATTGCTGACTTAAACGTCAACAATCATTTTCTAATAATTTTGCATACTTATGTGAGAAAATTTGCTATTCTAAATGAGTTTTTTTTTGCAAATTTTCGTTTTCGACTTTCAATGTTTACATCAATTTTAATCGTGGATTCTCCTTTGTAGGATACCTGAAAAAACCGATTTGTTGTGATTCTGTGAAGAGTTTAAAACTCTTCAATTTTCTGCAAAATGTTTTTTTTTATAAACAAAACGCATCGACAGTTAAACAACAAAATATATATACCTCTCCCTCTGAAATAACATCGAGTGAAATCTTAATTTTGGACATGAGCTTACAAAAAGGGAAATAAGTCGATCTAAATTCGGAATTTAACACCGCTTTGTTGTGTTCAACGAGCACAATGTCGTCGTTCAGTGATGTGATTGTTATAAAAATGCCATGTGGTTGTTACAAAAATGTTATGTGGTTGTTACAAAAATGTTACGTGGGTGTTAGAAAATGTTATGTGGCTGTTACGAAAAGGGATATGACTAAAGTTACCATTGGAATCTGATACCGTGTCGTAATGTGCCCCAACGAGCACGATGCCGTCGTTCAATTGGCCCCGCTGTGTACCCGGTATAACACCAATAAGATTGACACCTTCTTTCATTTCTTCAGGTCCACCCTATTATATAAAAACAATACGTTAAATTGTGATATCAGTATACAAGAAAGATTATTTAAATTTAACGTTTATCTAAAACATACAGAACAGTCATGCGAATGACCATTAAGGTATAATGGTTTGATACGTCGTTTAAAACGGGATGCGACTTTACATGGGTCTGCATGCTGTGGACAATGAAAAACACTACAGACAATGCTAAAATACAACAATATTAAAATACTACAAAAAAAACCCGCCAAAATACAACAATATCAAAATACTACAGAAAATTCTAAAATACAGCAATATTAAAATACTACAAAAAATGCTAAACTACAACAATATTAAAATACTACAAAAATACGCTAAAATACAACAATATTAAAATACTACAGAAAATTCTAAAATACAGCAATATTAAAATACTACAGAAAATGCTGAAATACAGCAATATTAAAATACTATAGACAATTCTAAAATACAGCAATATTAAAATACTACAGAAAATGCTAAAATATAACAATATTAAAATACTACAGAAAATGCTAAAATTCAACGATATTAAAATACTACAGAAAATGCTAAAATACAACAATATTAAAATGCTACAGAAAATGCTAAAATGCAATAATATTAAAAACTACAGGAAATACTTTCATATATAGTTTCTGTTATTTTAACAACATTGTGCTTTCGACGTTATGTAGTATCAAAGAACTAAGATGGCAGCGAATTAATTTTACTAAATTGACGTAATAAATGATTGTGTATGGTGAATTGTAGCATAACTTGAGTTGGAAAATTGTCAAAACGCTATTAAGAGTTCAGAAATGGTACAAAAGTTGATGTTATGCAAATAAACTGCCCGCTTTGTTTAAAAACTTGGCCCAAAAGCAAAGGTTGAGAAATAATGTGTATTGCAAATTTGAATTACCATTCTGTAACGCCATTTGACACATTTTGCATGCAGAGCACTAATTCAAGAAAACGAGATTGCCGTCGACCTTGTAACGGTAGCGAATTATGAGCGTGCGACATGTCGTTAACGAAATTCATGGTAAACACTAACGACAAGTATGACAGAACTGCTTGAATATATATCACCAAATAAACATTCGCATGGGAATCTGGAATAAGTTCTAGAGATGTAACTTCAGAATAGTAATACGTGTAACGTTATTTGTAAATTAGGAACGTTGAACAACAAGCTGAAAGCGAACTAGTTTAGCATCGGCAAGCACTTAACAACAAGGTGACCGGCCAAAGAATGGGACATTCAAGTTAGTTATGACTCCAACTGCTAGAATTTTAGTGTAGCAATTACATCACAGGGACTCAAAATAACATTTTGTTTGTTTAACTTTGATCAAACTGATGGAATTAAACGCACCAAGACAATGATTTGGAAATTGTGTTTATTGATTTATTACAGAGCCCGGATTACATGAACTAAAAACTAGGAAAAATATTCGTACAAAATACGCAAAAAATATGCACTAAAATCTAAAATCCTGGCTCTATTTATTGCGATTAAGGAATTTAATATCATAATGATGTGCAATTGAACACATATTTTCAGGAAAATATACCTGGTGAGAAATGTTCGAATGTCTCGCTCTTCTAAGAAATAGGCCTCGTTGCTTAGGACCTGGTTGCGGCACCTATAAGCTCGGGATTAAATGAATCCCGCGCTTATGGAAAAAAAAAAAAAAAAAATCCCGCGGAGCCTAACCCTCAGTAGTTTGAAATAAGTTGCAGTTTTACATATATTGCAAGGTATAAATAAATATTCATAGTATATGCTTGCCCACAACCCCTCCAATAATTTTGGAATCTACACGTTGATGGCCGCACCTCTGCCAGGACGTAACTATTCCGAAAGCGAGTTACACAGGATTATTACTGTGTAACTCTCTTTCTGAATAGTTACGTACTGGAAGAAAAAGAGTACATAGGATTATCACTGTAGATTAGCTTACGAGTAATGGAGGATAAGGTACAGTGGATTCCTAATTTTAGGAACTTAACCCTTTTTTTTGCAGAGTGCTTTTCGAGACCAATTCAACGGTTCGTAAAGTGTGGTTTCTAAATTGAAGGTTCGTGAAAATACTAGTCTACTGTGTTTAAATTTTTGTTTAAATAACATTACTGTCAAGGTCTTCATAAAATTCCCACAGGTCTTGGTAAAATTGCCATGATGGTCAGCTGGGTTGGAATGTGTAGCACTTTATCCCAAGAACAGATGCATATTAAGGTACTAGATAAGCGAAGCTTTTTATTTTGGAAATTAAAATGAACGGACTGAGATAGTTGTCTTGACATTTTCACATGTCATATTGTAAATAGAACATAATATCTCCAGAAGATATATGGGAGCAAAAGTGTTACATTGAATGAAAATACGACTTTCTTCTTTGAAAAGCAAATAGAGTTAATTTTGCATAAAGTTTAGGAAGGCCACGATCATAGATTTGCATGAAAGAGACATTCCTGTAAACAGAAAGAGAGAAAAAGAGAGGCATTACATTTCAAGTAATGAATTAATGGGACGTTGTAAAGTATAACATTACAACTGGATGCAGGAAGAAGTGTACTAATAACTTGTATTGTTTTGACGTTGAAAAGACTGGTTGAATTTTAATGTACACTTTTTCCACGAATTGAAATCCTCCGTTGTTTCCTACTAGGAGAACAAGAAGAACTATGTTGGTCAAGGACAAACGTATATAGCGAGCATTATTTATCCTTATTGGAGACAACATGGAACACACCTTGCAGGAAAAGTCAGCATTAGGATAAAGATCATATGAGTTGTAGTTAACTGTTCTTTTCCTTTTACCATACGTTGATCACGTACTTGCTGTCTATGTCTTTTTGTTATGCTTGAATTTTTTGATATGGCAGTGGTTAACTCGTATTTGGTTTCTGCTCTGATTATGTCCGGTTGCTGTAGGTTTTATCTTTGTATAACCAGTATCTGGTTTCCAAGGTGACTAGTTTTATCAATTTAGAATATTTTAAATTAAAATTCCACCTTACCAAGGCTTTTACGAAGAAGTTTTCTTTTGGCTTTGTAAAGATACCTTCGATTTTTTTTTATACTAGTCGAACACTACGCAGATTAAATTAAGAAACAATTTTTATCAACTTTTTTAGGCGTAGTGATGGCAGGGGCTGGATTTAGAGTACCAGGCGCCCTGGACACAACAATTTTCGGCGCCCCCTCCATTGGCGTAACTAGGGTGCTAACGCTCCCTGAAAATTTCTTCTAAGCATTGAGGTATACGGTTCAGCCGCCACCTAGAAAAAAGTTAGCCGCCTAGACTTCGAAGCTAGTTACGCCCATAACCCCCGTACTTACAGAAATAAATAAAATTCTGTCGTTCCGCCCCCTCAAATGCAACGAAAAATCGCGGAGGATAGGGAAGGGGCGACATTTATGATTAACCTACTTTATGAAAAATATAACGAAATTTTTATAAATAAATTTCGTTTATTTGATGACGATTTTTTTTGGATTTCTTTGTATATTGGGGGTGGGGGCAAGGGCAGATGCAGAATAAAATTTCAGGGAGGGCGTAAAGCTTGAAAATTTCACTTGTAAGTTTAGTTTTAAGTATTTTTTACTTGAAAATAATCATTTTTAATGTAAATTTATTATTCTCAGGAGAGGCACACACCCCTTGCCTGGATCCGGCTTTAAAGGTTGTTTCACTCATTTTTTTAAAATTTCAGATTTAGAAAAAAAGGGTAGAGGGCGCTTTCATAGGGCGAGCTAATTGAGCGAGCTTTCAACGGTAAATAATTTGCAATTAAAAAAAAAATCCGCAGCCTCTTGCGCCCTGGGCAAGTGCCCAACGTGCCCATTTATAAATCCGGCACTGAGTAATAATAACGCCGATGTTATGGCATGGTTAGATGGTGAAACGTTCGTAAAGAAAAGAAATGTTTTTTGCGTCTGGTGGGGTACGATCCCACAACCTTTTACTATTCGGGCAGATGCTCTTACCAACTTTTCATTATGGACGTTTCACCATCTAACTGTGCCACAACATCGGCGTTACTATTACAACGCCTAAAAAATGTTAATAAAAATTGTTTCTTAATACCTTCGATTACTTTTCGTGTTTATTTTCCAAATTTTTTTAAAAATTTTTTTGAAAAAGTTTTGCACAACCAAGTCAAAACTTTTAAGGCAATACACATACACATAAAAGTGTTTGCTAATATGCACACACAAACATGCACACACACATATGTGCATACAGGGTTTGATAAATCTGGCCACCCAATCGCCATTGGCGAAAAGATTTTTACAGTTCGAGAGTAGGAAATATTTTTTCAGTAAGCTTCTAACGGGGGCGGACTGGGCCACCGGCCCCCGGACCGGTGCGCCCTTATAAGAGGTAGGATTCGCGCCCTCTGATAATCCAAGTTATGTACCCTTTGTCCGCCCCTGGTTCCTGTTTTTTTTTTTGGGGCGGGAAGGAACAGTTCACGGTGATTTGTCCAGCCTATGTGTGTGTGTGTGTGTGTGTGTTTTTTACATTTGTAAACAAAATATGCAATATTATTCGAAGTACAACTGGTATATTCTAACAGCGACATAATACAAAATATGTATAAAATTGTTTTGCAAAATGAATTAATTTAAATTGTAATAAACACCAAAAAGTGTATACTGTTATTACGGATATTATCATTATTATTAATATTGCGTGTTTTGTGTATAAATGTAATAGATTTATAAATGAGAGAGTCGGAAGCAAAGGGTATAAGTGACAAAATGTTGTTAAAGGTTGATTTTGGAAAAACGATGTTTAAATTTTATGAAAAAAAAACCTCCACAGGCTTCTTACATCACGGAACTCGGACAAAACGAAGTTCTAAAATGGTAAACGCATGGCCCTAGTTCTATTTTAAAATAACTATAATTGTCTAAACTACAGGAAATTTGAACATTTTCCTCCTTTTGCTTTTGACCTATTCGATTACTGCGAAACTGAGTTAAAGTTGCGCTGATTTTTAATATTTAATATTTTGTATATGATATTATAGTCCCCTACCAAGAATACCGACTCTCGACATAGCGCTGCTGCTGCTTCAAAGCAGCTCTCGATGTAGAGCTGCTTTGAAGCAGTCTCAGTAGCGGTCACTCAGTAGGAGGATGACACAACGAATCCCGCCTTAGAGCGCAGGACTTCGGCTGTAGCGACCGAGGTTCCGAACACTCGTTGAACAGTAGGTCCAGCCTGCCAACTCATCCGGCCAACATGGTGAGTTCAATGCCGATTCCCTTGTATGTCTTTCACCATACTGCGTGTATGTGTGATAACAGAGAGACCTCCATCTTGCAGTAGATTGAAAATGGTTGTTATTGATATGATAATATAATGTAAAGCATTATGCATAAATTTATGTTCAATAATTGTTAATATTTTGTTTTTTAATTTATTCCACTAATATAGCAATGTAGTTTGTAGCACAAGAAGAACTCAAAACTTTCTTTAGTATCTTGTAGGGACTTTTTTGCTTGGGTAATTTCACGGATACTCGTACATACTCGTATACGTACGAGTATGTACGTATATGAATTCATACGCGGCGATATGGTCGGGTATGAAGTCATAAAGATGTCGCATGTTAACCTGCGATAGATTTGCTCACAGATTCTGCAACTGCTGTCTTAGATCAGGTACACTCGTAGTCGCCGAAACTGCCGTCCAATATGGACCCATAAAATTTCTCGATGGGTGATATATCTAGAGATGGAGAAGGACAAGTGTCGGGTGGTAACATGACGAAGATATTCCTGGGAGGATGATTTACAGGCATCAAGTCAATTTAGCAGATCAGGTTCCCAAATTCTATTTCTATCCCAGGTCTGTAGCTAGGATGAAGGGTCAACTGGGGCAAGCAAAGGACATATGAGGCACAAGGATGAATTGTCCTACCTACCTACCTACCTAAATAGCTCGATGGGGTAACTGGGGCAAGGTACCTGCTGGCCCCGGCTTGGCTATAGGCCTGCTCTATCCCTTTCCTGTTCCCAACTATTTTTGAACAGCTAGAGGATTGTTCAGTTCGCAGTTTTTTTTTAATAATTTTCATGAATAATTTAAAGAAAAGGAAAAAAGTTTCAAGCTTGGCTTTTTAGAATCTTGGGGATCTCCTGGGGGAAAGTCCCTTTTCCCTCCTCCTGTGCCCAGCTCCAACCGGAAAACCTACCTGATACAGGTTAACCTGTTAACTGGGTATGACGACATTTTTCGTCATGCCCGGAAGACTACCAAAATGCAAATGACATTTTTCGTCATTAAAATTAACCGTATTATGTTGAACGCATTACGTTTTATGTAGTTCTTATATATTTAATCCTAGCGTGATGGTGTGATGACATTACTTATCACTGTGAAAAAAAGTCCCCAGTGTGAAACGAGTTTCACAAAATTTTATTCCCCGGTTAACAGGTTAAGGAATTTTAGCTTACATGTTTGTTTAATGAATAAACAAATGAGATTGGAAAAATTGCCATAAAAATTGGACAGCATCTTTCTTTGGAAGGCATCTCTTTAAGAATGAGGTTTAATCTTTAGCTTTTGAGCAAAAGGGGTTTTAGAAGTATTAAGGGAGTGATATTGGAAGGCAGGGATAAAGAGTACGGAAAAAAGAAGGGGTTGAAATGAAAATTTTTAGATCGACGAAGCTTAACAAAAGCTTAGTTGTTGTTGTGTGTTTTTCAATATCTATTCTCATACATATTAAAGCTGCTAATTCTCAAGCTTTTCATTTATTTTGCATTGTAAAACCTTAATAGTTGCGTTTGCTCTTTGACGCAGAGCTGTTCAAACACATAGATGACATTTTTGAATTCGGGGAATAATATTAGAATTATGTATTAGCTAATATTTTTAATGTTACTTCTCAGATTTGTAATTTACTTTGGTCATTGTAGTTCATGTTTGTTGCATTATTTTTGAATGTTAAATATATGTAATTTTTTTTGTTTAAAAACTGTTGCACCCGAATGCATACCTTTCTAGAGGGTGCAACGCTTTTTTTGAAGTGTATTCGGGTTGACGTGAAGTCATGAACTATACGACGGATCAGGATTATTAGCTCGTTCTTACGTCAAACGCGTGATGGGGGGGAGGGGGCATTAAAGTCCCCCCCCAAAGAAAAATTCTGAAGATTACTTCAAGAAGTCTTTAGTACCAGCTCTTTTAAAATTAAAAAAACATATTATTTTCTTTAATGCCACATCACATGGTCTTTCTACTTGACCCCCCCCCCCATATAGTTTTCGAATTACTACGCCTATAGGCGTAGCCGGAAAATTAGTAAGTGGGGTTTAGGCTCAACAAGGAGGGGGTTACAGAGCTGCAACTCGTATATTCCTATGTTAAATATACAAAATTTCATTGTATATTTAATGGGGGGTTGCAACCCCAACACCCCATTTGCTACACCTATGACTACGCCACTGTTTTGAGGTTCCATGTGTTGAATCAAACACGATTCTAACACCATTCGTCGTACCCTAAGATGGGTAATATTCTATTTGGTGGGTATTCTATTCTATTTGGCGGGTATTGTATTCTATTTGGGGGGTATTCTATTCTACGGAATTCTACTCTATGGGTAATATTCTATTAATAATAATATTCTATTTCGTATTTCATGGGTCAAAGAGTTTTGGCTTAAGCCGCAACATGTGAGCCCTGCAATTTAATTTCATAAACTTTTATTTTATATGGCATTTTTAAAAAGAGTAGAATTTTAATGCTGATCAGTTTCAAATTTGTCATGACAAGTCTTTAACTGGTACCAGAAACGCCTTTTATTCATGCACTACTTGCAATGAAATGTTTTTGGAAATGGATGACTTGCTATTTTCGTGTGTCATTTTAATCTTTCTTATTACTCTAAATGTAACGTACCTTATTAATTATAATTTTCAGATTTTTAATTACAGTCATGAAATAAAATCGAAATTGCAACATCAGAAGGAGGAGGACGTGGGATGAATTTTATAGACAAAACTGGTTAGGTAGTAGTAAATAAGATACGATAATGTTTCCAGAGCACAAGAAAATAATTATAGTTAAAAAGTTTGTTATATGGCCATTATCGTACGCGGGGGGTGTGTTATTGTAACCTCATTGCAATGAAATTTTGTATATTTAACATAGGAATATGTGAGTTGTAGCTCTGTAACCCCCAAATTAAGCCTATAACCAGTCTTATGAACTTCTGCGTACGCCTATGTACATGTACTATGAAGTAATTCCTCCTTTGTTAACAATGCACTATCAAGAACATACTCATGAACATGTGTATGATTGTTTAAAGGTCCTTTAGTAAAGGCCTTTCTCACGAATATTTTTTGCTTCCAAACCCAATCTAAACCCAATCCAAACCCAATCCACATCGTGATTCATGCAAACTGACCATGTAAAGAGTAAAAACGAAGGATTGTCGTGGCTTGGGGCGTCATGTGAAGACTGAATGCTAGCATCCATTCAGGGGTCATGCTTTAAGAAGAATGTAGTGTAAACGATACTGGAAAAGATTAATGTTAGGCTTCGTAGTTTGAAGAAAGTACTTTAGTACTTTTAGTACTTTAAAGAAAGAACTTCAATGCCGATCTGAAGTGCGATGTGGACGTAGGCTTAAATTGAAGCAAAAATAATGACGTGAGCGGCCTTTGCTGTATCTGAATAAAATCGTTTGATGGATAGTTGGAAATAGAACTGAAAGTCGTTTACAGTTAGAATTTGACGTATCGGCGATCTGAAAGACTTCATTGGGTGTTGCAGCCAGAGAATTGGGCGGGTCTGCTCGTTCCGCAGTTTGCTGAGGTCAGCTCCTAACCCAGTTTTCCTCCACTGAATAGTAATTGCCAAAGCCAAGGCATCGGAAATTGGAGTATTTTTTCCTCTTGGACTCGCTTTGTGACAGGAGACCTTAACATTGAAGCATGCATCGAATGCGTCAAGGAGATTTAAAGGGAAGTCACATTTTATTTTACAGAAATTCTTCTTTTGGTCAACCTCACACAAAAAACTCGCCCTTCTAGATTGACTTTTTAATGCATTCATTAACCATGTCTTTCATAATAAATCACCACAGTTTTCTTCTTGACATGTATGTTAATTAAATATTGAGTGGTAACTGTCATTCATTTTATCTTTTGAAGTAAGTATGTAGATATATAGGTTGATCAGCAATTAAATAGATAAGCGGGCAAGTAAGCAGATAAGCAGGAGAGTTAGAAGGTAAGTAGATGAGCAGGCAAGTACGTAGATACGTAAATAAGCAGGAAAATAAACAACTGAGTATGCAAACAAATAGGAATGTTGATAAGTGAGTAGGAAGGTAAGTTACTAGGTTGGCAAACAGTTAAGTACACAGATGCATATATAGTTAGGTAAGTAGGTAGGTGGGTAAATAAGCAGGAAGGTTGGTAAATAGGTAGATAAGAAATCAGGAAGACAGATAAGTAAGCAATTGGGCAGGTAACTAAGCAGTAAGGTAAGTTACAAGATCATTAAATAGTTCTGTAGGCACATGAGTTAGTTAATTAGATAAACATGCAGGCAGATAAGTGGTAGATAAGCACATGGGTGGGGGAGTGGAATGGCTTTCAAAACATAACATTTTATTTCTTAAAAACTAACCTAAAAATGCCCATATTACAGAATACTAGGTGGGTATCTGTCTGTTTATGAGCGTCCATGTACAAGCATGTAAGTAAAAAAGGCAAGTGGAAAGCAGGTAGGGAAATAAATAAGCGTATACATAAAATATAAAATGAAAATAAATAAATAAAATAAGACAGACCGACAGATAGATTAGACAGACAGACAGGCAGATGAACGCTACATGTAAAATTAAAATTTTTCTTTGAAAACGCTTTGAATAAAATTTTAAAACATACTTATTAAATCTTAAATCCTTGTGGAACAGCTAGAATTACCACTGTTGACTTTATGTGAGTATATGTTCTGCATAACTAACGTGTTTATACGAGTCGTATTTATTGCAAGCGTTATTCTATTTGTCCTTCTGTCCTTAATGTGAAAGTGAAAAGTTTAAACCACAAACTAAACGGGAGCACATTTGTTGTTGTTGTGACTTGACACAGATATGTAGAAAATTTATACACAGATATGTAACATACATAGTAATGATACAGATATGTAAAAAATAATAACTTAAGTAAATTTTTTATTTCTTTTGGCTTTGGGTACTAACAATATAGATAAAAAAAATTGATTTATTTAGGAAGATGCACATATAGTAAAGTATGATATATCCTTTTAAACAAACTATATACTTCTTTGAAAGCCAAGAATATGAAATAAATTATATACTTTTTCTTTACGTGCCCGGGAAACGAGAGAAGACATTTTTTTTAAGACTGTATAGATGGAATAATTTAAATTTTTTTTTAGTAATAATTCTTTAGTTCACTATTAGTCGATTTGAAAATTAGTAAAACTCAACTGTTTTGGAATTAATGTGGTAGAAATTTTGAGTTTTATTCTAAATAAAAATATATAAAGTAAAATCTTCCTTAACGGCCATCTCTGTTCAGCGACCATCTCTTTTAACAACCAATTTTTCTGGGAACGGATTTTCTCCCTTCCCCATAGACCCAATGCCAAATTTACTTCCATTCAGAGACCACCTCCTTGAGCGACCGCGTTTTCTCTGAACCAACGGTGGTCGCCTTAGGGAAGTTTTACTGTATATATTAATAAACAAAAGTCAATGCGTTAACTTTACAACACTTATGACGTTGATTTCTGCTCATTAATTTATATTCTTTGTTATTGCTACAGGAATTTTCATCACAATTTCTTTAAAATACCGATTATTATTTACAATACATCATTATTTATTCTTTTTGTGCATTGTATATAAAAATTTCCAACAAAAAATAAATTTTTCTTTAAATTTCTTTAAAAAGTAAAATACTTTTAACAAATGTACAAAAGTGGTGGATACGGGTTAAAAAAAACAAGTCTTCAAAGACCCGAACCATAGTAATAACATTAAAAAACAGATAAAAAAAATTTCAATATGTATTTTCATTATTATCTCAAATTGTCTATCATCTTTTTTATGTATATACTAACTCTTCAAGTTTCTTTTGAATATGGATAACGATTTGATTATTATTTATAATGTAATAATTCAAAAGGTGTTTATTGATTTTTATTTTGTTTATTATTATGTTTTTGGGCATATGCCATGCAAACATCTAATTTACTTAGTTTTTGGTTTGGACTTTACAAAAGTAATTGAAAAGATTATGATTTTAATTAAAATTTTCTGAGAAAAACTTACAAATTTAAGCTGAAATATTTAAGTGAAATGTATGTCTAGATAGAAAATACGTTTTAAAATATTTGTTAATAATTGGTATTGTCATGAAGAATGCTATTCAAAAAAAAAATTTTTTTTATTGCACTAATTTTTTTATTGTGCTAACAACGGAAGTTCATTTCACATTATTATACTAATTTCCCATTTTACTTAATTGTATTAGGTTAATTCAATATTATTGGAATAATTTCACTGAACATTATCGTACTAATTTCGTTTAATTTTATTATAACAATATTTTCGCATCATTTTATTACAGCAACGTTTCCTCTCTATTTTAGAATAATGGAAATTTCATTTCATTATTTAAATGAAAGTTTCGTTTCATTGTATTATAATGAAAGTTTCGTTTCATTATTTAAATGAAAGGTTCGTTTCATTGTATTATAATGGAATTTTCGTTTCATTATTTTAATGAAAATTTCGTTTCCTTATTTTAATGAAAGTTTCGTTTCATTATTTCAATGAAAGTTTCGTTTCATCGTATTTTAATGAAAATTTCGTTTCATTATTGTAATAAAATTTTCGTTTCATTATTTTAATGAAATTTTTGTTTTATTTCATTATACTAATTTCATTTCAGCTAATTATACGAGTGGATCATTTCTTGGAAACTCATTCTTGGGGAAAAAGCATATTTCGGATTTTAGCTTTTTTTTTTTTTCGGATTTTGAAATCCATAACACATGGCCGCTAAATCCCCACATAATTAATTATTGTTAATTGAAAAAGCCCTTACACACAAAAGCATCAAATATTTCCTGTTTCCATTCACGCACAGCCTGAAAATACTTTGAAAATATTTCACACAAGAGAATCTTATTTACTAGCACAAGGGTTTTTATTCGATTACGTATTGAAAAATAATAATGAAGTGCAAAAGGCGGCTCTCTAAATCTACGACAGACTATGAAATGAAGGAAGGGTTAAAATTGGACCACGATGTTTATATACAATAATAATAATAATGTAATAAATATAATAACACGTAGTCTTATTTTTACAAAGGACTGCCTGTTGTGAGAGCAGTTACGGATTTCATTCAGATTGTTAATACTGCACCTGTATTAATTTCATTTCATCTGTATTATAACAAGTTCATTCAAGTTATTATATTATTTCACATTCTTTAAAAAGTATGGCGATAATGAATAGCATAATGATAACAAAGTTGAAAGTTCATTGTTCAACAGAAGAAAGGAAGTTCTAGAATCTTCCTTTCACAAAACCAACTGAAGAAAACAAACTGCAAATAGTGATTTGAGAATATAGAAAAAAAAAAAAATAATAAATGTAAACGTACAGAAATTGTAAACATAATAAAAAAAAAAAAAGAGAAAGGAAAAGAAAATGAGAAAACGTTGTTTTGCTGAATATTCGTTTTTCGAAAAATGGGACGGATTGAAGAAACAAAGAAAAATAAATGATCGTTAAACGCAGTAAACGATTGCTTGCAAGATAATTTGATGTAGCGCTAGGCAGATTGGATTTATACATAGAAGTTCTTTACGCTTATAACCAGAGCTGACGAGAGGAGGGGGCAGCAGGGGCTGCAGCGCGGAGGCCGGCGCTGGTAAGGATTCATGTTGTGGGGGGGCCTGGGAAACATGTTATGGGGGGCCAGTCGAAGTCAGGGTGGGGCTCAGAGGTAGTTGACTCATGGCGCCCCTGCTTGTAACGTGGACTTTAATTTTAACGATTGGTCATCTGCATTTCACGACTCGAGATCATTCCGTGTCAGAAACAAGACTTTTCTGAGGAATTCGAAACTTTTTTGTTTAGGGAATCTAACCCACATTTTTAGAAAGAACCATCACACGCCACGTACTGGAGGTGTTCAAAGTGGGTCACTAATCGAATCAGTGTGACCATTTTGCTGGTCTTTTAGAGATGGGCAGATACATTCAGTGACTCGGTCGAGAAACGATTTCGCTCATCTATGCTAAGTACGTACTGGAATTAAACTGGTATGACTCGCATGGTAACTAAGAGTGTTACCATTAAGCCAGCAGGGCTTGAAACAAATACGCAGAAGATGTAGTAACTCACATTTCAAGAGATGTTTCGCACACTGCCGAATTAATTCAGAATGTTCAACGCTCTCGATTTTCAGAACAATTGAAGTCATCTTTTATTCAGGGTCATTTTTTTTTTTTTAAAATTTCTAAAACCAGTTTTATTTGCCCGTTAACCAATCTATTTTTTTTTCTCTTCCTAATTCGCTTTCTCTCTCTCTTTCTCTCTCGCACAATACTCAAAAGATCATAATTGACTATGAAAGAATGAGAGAATTAATGGGAGAGGGGGAAGAGAGAGAGAGAGGATTGATCAGCAAACCAGCAAACGTGTGCATGTCCAATTCCGGTAAAAACAGTGAGTGCAAATGAATTAAAACTGAGAAAATAATTTTTTAATACGTTCACTACTTAAAAAATATGACGTCAAATTGACCTTTATTAATGTTTGGAAAATCGAGATGGGAATTTCAGTAATTGTTTCGATATTTCAATCATATTTTAAAATTTATCTTCTGTTTGTGGAGAAAAAAGTATGTTGGATTCATAGTGATCAAAACTATTGATAAGCAAAAACAATACGTATGGATTTATCATTTGAACTATATATGCTTATATGCTTAATATGCCTATACGTTATACAATCGTTTATGTTCAAAGTTTCACCAAATTCTTTGTGATTAATTTCAATTCGATATTTTGAGCAGTACTTTCTCTCTTCCCTCAATCCGTATTAGGTACTCTTTATATTTTTAATTTTAAATTTGTTATTTATTTTTGTTATTTTTAATTTTCAAAATTACATTTATTTCTTTATTTTTTTAATTTTCAAATCATATTATTTTAATTCTTTTATATATATAATATAAAGACTATATATACGGCCATATGTAGAATGTATTATATATAAACATATATAATACATATTTCACTTAAGTACACACACACACACACACACACACACACACACACACACACACACACACACACACACATATATATATATATATATATATATGGTGAATGTGCAACAGGCCCACATGGCAGCGGTCATAGAGATGCAAGAGGAGACTCGCTGGTTAATTTTGCAGAGAGAGACAAGGCCTCTATATTTTGAATTCGTTTTATAAAAAGAAAGCCAATAGGAAATGGGCATACGAAAGTCCGTCAGGAAACAAAAGTGAGATTGATTATGTTCTATCCAACCACAAGAATATATTCAGTGACTGTATGGTCCTCAATCGTTTTGACGTGGGAAGTGACCATAGACTGGTGAGAGTTAAAGTTAAGTTAGACTACCGCAAAGAACGCAGTAAAATGATAAACCTCTCCAAAAAGTGAAAGCCAACAATGAGGAATTGCTTAAAAAAAGCAAAGAATTTGAACTCGCTATGTCAAATCGCTTTGCATTATTACAAAATTTGGAAGACACCGATATAACAGAATAAAATGAAAAAATCATCAGCAACTTAATTGTAACAGCCGAGGCTCTAGTACCACTAACAACGAAACCTAAAGAAAGTAAAATCTCTAAAGAAACTTTAAATCTAATGGAAAAACGAAGGTCTTGGAAGAATACAGGAATAATTGCTAACAAAGTGGAATATGTGGAAATTTGCAAGACGATAAGGAAACGTATCCGGGAAGAAACTCATAAATTCAATACAAAGTTGGTACAAAAAACGATTGAAGAAAATAAAGGCATCAAAAATTCAAAACGCAGGTTAATAAATGGAAAAAAGCAAATACTTGCCTTAAAATGTAATGACGGCTCAGTATGCAGAACACGCCAGGAAATGCTTAAGAGGGTAAAAGAATTCTACACAGACCTCTATAAAAGTAACGATCAGCAAAATCTGCCAACAATTGTAGTTACAGAAGAAATGCCGGATGTTTTAGTATCAGAGGTAACAGATGCCATACGATCAATGAAAAATGGGAAATCCACAGGAAAAGATGGCATTTCTGCTGAAATGTTAAAAGCTGGGTGTAAAACGCTTCACAAAATATTGGCAAATCTCTTCTCAAAATGTCTTAAGGAACAAAAAATTCCTAATGCATGGAAAAATGGCGATGTTATTCTTTTGCATAAGAAAGGAGCTCAAGATGATCTTAAAAACTATCGACCAATTAGCCTTCTTCCTGTTATGTACACAGTTTTTTAGCAAAATCACTGCAAATAGAATTTATAGAACATTAAACTATGCCAAACCTCTAGAACAAGTAGAGTTTAAAAGTGGCTATAGTACGATTGACCACATTCAGGTTCTTCAGAGAATAATAGAAAGACACAATGAATACACTTTACCACTATGCATTGCCTTCATCCACTACGAAAAAGCTTTTGACTCAATTTTCAAACCATATATTTTAAATGCACTAGGTAACCAAGGTGTGAACCCAGCTTATGTTAGCTTACTCCAGTCCATATTTTATAAAGCAAAAGCGACCATATCTATAAACAGACACAAAGTTGAAATTAACCTTGAGAAAGGTATACGACAGGGAGATACAATCTCGCCCATACTCTTTTCAGCTTGCCTTGAGGAAGTTTTTCGTAAATTACACTGGGATCAAAAGGGCTTAAAAATCAACGGAGCGTATTTAAACCATCTAAGATACGCCGACGACATCGTATTTTTCGTAAAAGATCCAGAAGAGCAAAAAAAACTCATTGAAGATCTAAGAACGAAAGAAGACACATCTGGCTTAAAAATCAACTTGAAGAAAAGCATGATCATGTTTAATAAATTCATACAAACTAAGAAAATCTTTATTTCGAGAGAAGAAATACAGCAAGCTGAAAATTATATTTACCTTGGTCAACAAATTACGATGAAAGGCGACATAAATCAAGAGATCGAACGTCGTATCAAGCTTAGCTGGCAAGCATTCTACCGGCTACAAATAATTTTTAAAAACAAGCTCCCTATCTTCTTAAAGAGGAAAGTTTTCGATCAATGCATCCTACCTGTTCTGACTTATGGTAGTGAGACATGGACATTGACTGCCAAAGGTATCCAAAAGTTACGAGTGGTACAAAGGAACATGGAGCGGCAGATGCTTGGTATCACGCGACGAGATCGAAAGACCTGTAGTTGGATAAGAGATCAAACAAAAGTTTGTGATATCATTGCGAAGGTAAAAAGTTTGAAATGGAAGTTGGCAGGCCATATTGCTAGAAGAACTGACAACAGATGGACCAAAAACATCCTAGAATGGATCCCACTGGACACCACACGCCCAAGGAAAAGGCCAAAGACGAGATGGGTGGATGAAATAATTAAATATATTGGGCACAAGTGGCAGCAAAATGCACAAGATCGACTTCGTTGGAAAGATGCAGAGGAGGCCTTTATCCTGCAGTGGATTGACAACGGCTGAAATGATGATGAATGATATATATATATAGTATGTATATAAATAGTGTGTATGTATGTATGTATGTGTGTGTGCATATATATATATATATATACAAGGCTCAGCAAACCCGGAAAAAATTGGGAACTAGAGTTTTGTTTATTTATGTTTTTAAGTGGTTGAGTGCCATTTTTATATGGGAAGTATGGATC
>QLNU02014802.1:57189351-57199415 GCA_006491805.2 Dysdera silvatica
GGTTTTACGGCTCAAAGACTACAGTGGTCATGCTGCGCCGGGACCTACTGTTTTCCGAGGAATCCGAACCTCTTAAGGCCTAGGGAACCAAACCCCGGACTACAGTGAGCAGTGCGATCTTTATGAGATCTCTGAGTAAGCGTTCTTTTTGCACTGCTGGGAGTCGAACCCGGATTAGCCGCGCAATAGGAGAACGCGTTACCACACTGCGCCACCGCAGGTCCCACCGGCAGAGTCTGGACGAAATTTCAACAATGTGCAGATGTCGTGAGGTGTTAGTGAAGTGCGTTCATGTAGTGTTGTGTCATTTTGGAGGCATGTAAGTGCGGTGTCGATTGCAAGTGATGTGGGAATGCAAGTGTAGCGGCCCTGGGCAAAGTAGATTTTAACGGTCTTTAAAAATGGTAAACAGATTTACCAGGGTTTAGCATTACAAAATAAAGTCCTTCACTGGTCTAAACGCTGTAGGTAAAAATAAAGAGCAGATAATGAAGTTAAATTGAAAATAGGGGATAAAAATTAATTAAATAAAATACGAATCATTGTAATTTATTATTACTCTAATTATTATAATTATAACGAATTAATGAAAAGCTATCTCAACGAACAAAGCCGCTTTTTTATACTATTAGAACTTACAAAGTAATTTTTCTAGTTTTGTGGGCTGCCACGAGTCTCTGCAGTGGCCATATTGCCACCACAATAAACATGGTAACGTACATAGGCTACTAATGCTAACGCATTTGACTAATAACACGTGTATTTATTTTGACTGCCACTTAGAAGCTGCATGAGCATTATGGGAAGTATGACGTCACACGCAAAAGGTCAATTGACCAAATACTCTGTCAAACCTATAAGGGGCTGCTAAAAACTGACTTCTTGGTATTTGCACTACACTTTTTCGGCAGCCCTAAATTTCAAGGGTCCTGGGCTGCCGCCCAGCTCGCACCTCTCTAAGCACGGCCCTGTAGAAAATGTTTTGACTTTGACACAGCGAAATTGTAGAAGTTATGATTTTTAGCGGTACATGTACACATGCACTTGACTCTCACAAAAACTCATCAGTTATAGTGTTAATATAATAATTACTACTAACCTACAAAATATATTTCTTTTTGACTACTTAAAGTTACATTAACCAATCTAACAAAGAAACCTGTTAGATAATTGTTTCGTGTTAGCGTCAGAGGATTAATATTTAGGTTAAGGTTAGTGCGATTTTATCTATTAGCAAAAATTGCCTTTCTTTAAGGTAGTTGGCAACAAGTTTGAATTTAAATTTGAGAGAGAGAGATAGACAGTTAATCATTTTTTAATTAGAAATATTCAATTCATAAAAATAAATATTCGTTTATGTTTTATTATGCATTTTATCTTCATTTGATTCAACCTTTTAAATATTGATTTCGTTAATTAAAATTTGTTAAGAGGTTAATTTATTATTTTTTATTTTTGCCCCATCTCCACTTAGTTGTCTTACTGGTAGGTCGATGCAGAATATGTGCTTATGTTCCAAACGAGCTGGTTTTATGTCTTAAAACTTTCAATCAAAGACTTAAAAGCAGAGGCTTGCAAAAAAAAAAGAGAAAAAAATTGCTTGAAAAACTTTGCTGCAAAACAAAATTGAAGCGATGTGCCAGACAATGGACAAAAATGGCTTGAGGAGCTTCATCTTTGACTTTTTTCTGGAGTCCATTCAAGTGTCCAGACATTAAACTGGCCCCATCATAACATTGTGTTATTAATTTTTGGTGATAATCAAAAGGATCGAAAATTTGGCCCAGCGTTTTGTACAATATTTCTGACGTCCTGTCTTCGCTCACATCATGGAAACCCAAAAGTTGCTCAACTAATATGCCTTTACAATTTACTAATCTTGATATGAAGGAGCACTAGGAAGTTTGATTTATGTCGGTGGTGTCGTCCACTTGAATAAAAAAAAAATTTAACCTTGTTTATTCCGTCTTTGACGCGACCGTTTAAATAATCGGAAATACATTCGATCATTTTATTTTGGATAGTTTTGGAGTCACCAGTGAAGACGTTTTTAATCTTTTTGTAATGATTTTGAATTTCTAAAGGACTTTTCGAGATCTACAATCTTAGTAATTTCTTGAAATTTCCATGATTTATGGAGTCACTGCTTTCATCATGCCCCACAATGCCATTTCTTGTTTGCTCAAATATATTACTGCATCAATCACTGTTCGTAGAAATAATCTATTCAAACGAACATTTACATTGAACTGCACTTTAAAAAACCTAGCATCCTCCCTCAGGGCATCGCCAATCGTGTTCTGATTTTTTTAAAAAAACTTTTTAGCATTAGTTCACACTTCAGATAATCAGCAGAATCATTGTGCCTATGGAGTGCTCGTGTTATGTTTAATAAGTCGGCGAATCCGTCTTTATTCCGAACAGAATGTTTATTACTAAAAAGCAAGCACTGCCAGCAGAATAATCTTTTTAAGGTTAGACTACTACACAGCCATTTATACTGAGTAAACCAATACTTTTTAAAACTAATATTGTATGACTTGCCGCTCTTCTGAATATTTTTTGGCCATAGTCGTCAATAAATCCGTTGGACGTGCTTGGCGTAATCGTCCCTTTTGTCTTCGTCTTTCCACCGGCTAAATGGAGTGTCCAATACTTTACACACAATATCATTAATAGGATTCATTTCGCTGAAAAATCTAAAACAAAATGGTCAACAAAATCACTGCACCACTTCATTCATGTATATTCGGTAGTTTCGGTGGGATTGACTACACTTTCTGGCGCTAAAGCTCTGTCTGTTAGTCTTCTGTATTCGCTGCTCGCAACGGGAAGCGAGGGATAGCTACTTTTTGGTTTCAACCGGCAACCCTATACAGGAAGAGGGAATCGCTTTCTAGATTTTTTTTTGCCTTCGGGCCAAATGCTTTTCGGCTTCTAATGGCGGTGTTGTCATGGCAACCACCTTCATTACGGAATATGTGAGGGTATTTTTCGCCAAAAACTTCCCCGTTTAGCTACCGCCATCTACAGTCGTAAATATTGTTAGATATTTCCCGTGTACTGAATAACGATCACTGCGAAATAATTTTTTTTTTATATTTGCAATTATTTTAGCAATTTATAAATCGTAAAAATAAAATAATAATAATAAGAAAATGAATTTTACGTAAAAATATCGAAATGTACGCATATGAAATACTAAAAAAGAAGACTAATATGAGAAATGAATTCGATGAAAAATGTTTTTGGAAGTGGCACCTCCCTTCCTTCTCTTGAAAAGCTGCCACTGATCCCTAGGCATGTATCAAGTAAGGCTCTCGGTTCTGATTGTGATAATATTTCTTTCAAAAAAAACAACAAAAAAAAACAAAACAAACAAACATGGCGCGATGGTGATAAATTCAAAGAATGGATTATATTTTCTGAATAACCTTTGTATATCCATTGGCATAATTTTGGAGGGCGGGGGGCTTAGCATTCCCTAGAAAAAAAATTTAGCCTTCTAGAAAAATAAAAAGTACAAACAAATGCTATGTGGGGGCCATTGGGGTGGGTCCATCCCCACTAGACTCGAGGCTAATTACGCCAATATGAACCTTCAGGACCTCCCTCACAAAACGGACACCTCTGAATAAAGGACGATTCTTCTGAATTCTTCTTCTGAATTAATCTGTAATTATTAT
The DNA here is from genome assembly GCA_006491805.2 of Dysdera silvatica. Classification (NCBI taxonomy): domain Eukaryota; kingdom Metazoa; phylum Arthropoda; class Arachnida; order Araneae; family Dysderidae; genus Dysdera; species Dysdera silvatica. Next base: position 57,193,038 of record QLNU02014802.1, read on the forward strand.
ATTAACACTATAACTGATGAGTTTTTGTGAGAATCAAGTGTATGTGTACATGCACCGCTGGTTTTTTTTAATAGGGACCTCCAAATTAGGGACACCTCCATTGAAAGAACAAAATATCCAGTCTCGTGGGTATTCCTTATTCAGAGGTCACACTGTACTTGTTTAGGGCGTTAAAAGGAGGGAGGAAGGCAGCATAAAGATTTTGCATGGCCGGATTCACCATGGGGGGCCATACAGTGAAAGTTACAAATGGTGTAGTTGAACCAGGTAACTATGCAACAAGACAGTCTAATTACCTCACGTTTGAACAACGATTTTTTAAATCAACGGTTTTTGGCGTAGTGATACCAGAGCCGATGATATGGTGTGGTTAGATGGTAAAACGTTCGATGTGGTGGTGGTGGGGGGTGGGGAGACTGAACACACGATCCTGAAAGTCGTGGGTTCAGACCCACCGAATGAAACATTTTCTTTTCTTTCGAACGTTACGCCATATCATCGGCTTTGGTACCACTACGCCAAAAAACCGTTGATTTAAAAAAAATAAATAAAAAAAAATCGTTGTTTGATTTAATCTGCGTAGTGTTCGATTTATATAAATACCTCACCTTTACTAATAAGGGAACCTCGCGGACTGCCAGAGCTCGATTTTTTTCCTGAATTTTGGTTTATAAGCTAATACAACCGAGTAGATGAAGGATCCAAAATCAGATTTGGCCCAATCGACCTGGGGGGTCGAACTACGGCCCACTGGGAATAGAGCTCACTTTACGATGATGCTTTGCAGCAAGCATTATTCTGCCATAGTTGCTTTGCTGCATGATAGGTGAAAACTGTTTTGGCGTGCTTGGAAAGCATTAAGAGCCAAAAGTTTTTGTGGAAAAATGAATAAATATGAACAAAACACAACACATATTTATAATATTCACTGAAGTTGTGCCTGCAATAATTATACATTATGTATACTGGTGTAAAAGTAAAAAATATTTGAAGTTTTTATCTTACTTTTGCGTAACTGACGAAGTTCGAGACCATTTCGGAGAACGCGAAAAAGTAGACTGGTGCGTAAACCAGTTTTGTATAAATTAGGCGCGATCCATCAAATTTCAAATCAGCAGCAGTTTTTACTTGCCTGTGCTTTCATCACCTTTGACCTTTTTAATTTTTTTGTTGGAAAGCGTGGAATTTCAAGCCTTATTTGTGATTACGTCTTGCTTTTTCACAATCGCAAAATTCTTTTTTTCATATTGTTTGTGAAAAATACGGGAAGCCAGTTGATTTTGTATCAGATTATAAGATGGATATTGAGAAAGAAATATTTACATTTGCTGAAACTTCGTTAAACGGGTTAACATACGAAATGAGTGACGAGAATACATTTAACATTTATTTAAATGAAATGAAGTATGATGCAATACAGTGAAATGAAATAAATGATGATGATGAATGGGATGAACCAACTAATATTTTGTCACGCGTAACATAATGCAGTAAAATACATGAAAAGAGTAGTTGCGTTTGCATGGAGTGGGTCAGGAAAACTACGTTCATTGAAAAGCATACAGCATCGATTTAAAAACAACACACTTTCACGTCGACAAATTTATCGCTTTCGGAATTATGTTGCTTCCCAGGGTACAACATGTGAAAAGCTGTTACGTATGAAAGCCGAAGTGTTCAAAAAGCTTAAAATTGCGAAGCATTTTTTACGTTCACGATTCCGATTTAAAGTTACGGTTTCTGAGCATTGCAATGAGAGAAAATCTCACAAACTTTATAGCAAGTGGCGAATTTCAATTAAAATTTAAAGATGAGAGCGGCATAACAAGTAGAAGAATCACCAAGTTTGTTGCTCATGAACGTACTACGAACACAACGGCTTTGGAAGATAGAGCTATAGAATTCGTCAACATAGTTACAGATGCAATGAGCAACTATTCTTTTGATGAGGTTTTAAACACTGACCACAGCGGATTCATTGAAGAATTGACATCTACGCTCACTCTGTCTAAGGTGGGGGGAATACACTCCCAGTACCATTCAATCTTCACACGCCGTATCCTGTTCCGTAACAATTGAACCTGTCATTTCTGCTGCTGGACAATTATTACCACAATTTCTGCTCACCCATCAGGAACCAAAGGGTGTATTCGATCCACGGGTACAGGAAAAGTTATTTAATCTCCTAATGTTATTCTGGAATGTTCCAAAGCATCTACAGAAATACGTAAGATATTCCTCAGAGAAATCCTCAAGTCGAACATAACATCAAAATTTTTATATGCATCATAGAGTTTTGCGGGATATTCGGAAAGTAACTCACAGTAAAACGCTCACAGTTCATTTGCTTTTACTCGTTAGCCAATCCACACTCAGCAAAGCACTTATCGTAGGATGATGCTTTGCTGAGAAGCATTACTAGTAGCCATTGTCACCAATGTTTCAAATTTTGTCAGTTCGTGTGTGTGTGTTCGTGTGTGTGTATGTGTATGTGTGTTTGTGTGTGTGTGTATATAAAATTTTTAAAATTTCACAAAATCGTATTTTTAAGTAATCTTTTCCTTCCAACTTTTCTTACACTCAATGTTACTCAGAGGCACACTGGGTCCACTGAAAGGGCGCCTATCTTGGATTTTCGGAGGGCGCGAGTCTTATTGCCAATGAAGGCGCACCGGCCCTAGGGCCGGTGGGCCTGCCGGCCACTTCACTCTTGGCATTTGCAATACAGATGTTATTCCGCTCAGTTTTAAGAACAGAGGATGCACCGTGCACGTTATTGAAATCGGCTTGTAGGCGTTTTTAATGACGGGTCATAATGAGCGGCAAGGGCGTCGTTAAGGCGAATTACAGTGGGGTGGGGAGGTATCTTTTTTTTTGCCAATGTTAACCTGAAGGAAATAACCACTTCAGCCTTTTAATGCATTAAAAATATTGCATGCATTTCAATTCTAGGGGATAACTGACCCCCTGCCCCCGTTCAAACGACGCCCATGGTGAGTGGTATACCCTTTCGTGGAGGCTAAAAGATTTCGATGTCCAAATATTCTCAATCATCCATGAATACTCACATATTTTACAAATACACGGCTTAGTCATTGGCAGTCGCTACACATATATTACTTTGGTTTGGTTGATTGTTTGGCTTTTTTATGGCGCAAGAGCATCTGGGCTATACTGCGCCAAATATTACTTTGGAGTTCTGGGTCTGAGTTTCCGGATGCAATATTCGTGACTATCATTGTCCTCAGAATATTTCCACGATAAAATATTTATTCAAAACAAAAACAACAAAAACATGTTTAGAAAATTAAGATAAATTCCAGGAGAATCTCTCGCGGCCCGGTATAATTGATGCCAGGGCCAGATTAAGGCTTCGTGGGGCCCCAAAACAATTTTTTCAGGGTCCCTTCTAGTATGAATTAAGCTTGCGTAATTACAGTAGGATCCGTATATAACGAGGATCTTGGGAGCAACGAAAATCTATCTATATCCGATCAATCGCAAAATCCGTTCTGAAATTTAAATTTTAGATTTTGAAAATAATGTTGGCGCAGGTAAGATATTTGCATACAACGTACATACAAAAAATTTTAAAACATCGCGGAAATTCGCGCCGTGATAAAATTACTACCCTAGTGATAAGGTCGGATTGGCAACGATTTTGAAGCAGAGTTAAGTTTCCACTGTGCCGGGCCCTACAAAAAAAGCGGGCTCAAGACATTCGTCTTGTTTGTCTATGCTATAATCCGGCCTTGCCAGGGCCCATTACCGGCCCGCGGCCCGGCGGTTGAAAAACACTAGTTTAGGAAATGGGTGAGTTCAAGTATTACGTAAGCAATATTTTGGCCATTTCAACCCCCCTCCCCTGGTAAGCAAAACATTATAACATTGGCTATAAACATAAGTATAACATACATAAATAAAACGTAACATAAACATAACGTAATAATAATATAACATAATACCATAATAATAACACATAACATAATACCATAATAATAACACATAACATAATACCATAATAATAACACATAACATAATACCATAATAATAACACATAACATAATACCATAATAATAACACATAACATAATAATATAATAAAACATAATAATAAAGCATAATAATAATATAAATATAATAATAACATAATAACACATAACATAATAATATAACATAATAATATAACATAATAATAACACATAACATAATAATATAACATAATAATAACATAATAATAATATAACATAAACGTAAACATAAGTATAACATAACGAAACAGGAAAATGAGACCAACGGTATTGCCCCCCAATGTGCTTATATACTTGAACCTCCCAAAGTGCTTGGGGTTTGGTGACTTAAAACGGTTGGAAATAGTTACTTTAAGGGTTTTTAAAATTATATTTTGTTTAAAAATAAATTATCTTAGGTTATTTAATAGAAATTGTTTCGTGATGCTCAAATAATACGTTAAAAATTCATTTAATATCTGAATTTCACCAGTAGATGGCAGCACAATATTAAACTGCAATAAGTTTTCTCATTGACGGCTTTCAAGGGATGGCGGGAAAACGTTACTCAGAAAAAGGCGTTAATGCATGCCCGTATCCAGAAGTGGGGAGGGACAATCTTAGGGACCGGTCGCCCCCGAAATTTTTAATGGGACTTGGCCAGAGCCTTGCAGGCTGTAAAACTTTTTGACCCTCCTCGAAATTAAATCTTGGCTACGGCCTTGCGTTAATGAGAATATCTTTAATTTTTGAAGCATTTGTTGGGACAGCAAAATAGCGTTGTTTTGCACAAATGGTCGTTGACTCTTTCTTTTAAAATGGTCTGAAGCATCATTACGAATGATTCCTGTATTTCGGCAGCAGGGTCGCCGTTTTGTGGGGGGATACGGGTATCACAGTATCGGGGCCCGGACCTATTACCAGCTACTGAAACAGAAGTAAAGCAGAAATGCTGAGGCACTTGGAGCGAAAAGTCCATGACATACATAGATAGTTTGGACATGCTTCCTAAATATATCTTGAAGAGATAAGACAATCTATTTTTGTTAGACATTTGAATTGAGTGAAAGATAAATCTCTTTTGTTCTGATATTGAGGAAATCTATGTGGCGGATGAAGAGCATATTTGGCTTCAAAATAAGATCGAACTGAAACAGAAGAGGTTAAAAAATCATGTCAACTGAAGAAAGAGGATTTCTCATCGACATCCACAGCTAAGGGCAGGTATACAGCAATTCCTAATTGCATTCCTAACCACGTACCTAGTCTAACATGGCTTCTATGTAAGTATCGAACTGTGTTTCTGTCAAAGGAATCTATTTTCCTGACTGAGATGAAATCCAACATCATGAAATTGCTATCAAGCCACCCAATTATCGTGTTAATATCAACGATAGCTGTTGATAAATTAAAGCCCAAGTATATTAAATATTTGATTGATAAATTGTCCTATGTTGTTATGCTAATCAGTATTTTGAATAATATTTTATTGGCTAAGATGGAGCTGTGGGGATGCATTTTGAAATATATAGGGTGCTGGTTGCATATTTATGGAGTAGAGGGGATGGTGATCCGAAAAAGTTTGAGAGTCATTGTCCTAACTGGAAAATTGTAAATTACATTGAGAGAAAAAAGTACCACCTTCTTTTCTATTCCTTTTATTTTTCTCGCTAATTCTTTACTGTGGAATTGTTGATATGGCATCGACATTTCTACTCCTTTTCGCTTTGAGTATTGTTTGATGTTAGACGAAAGTCATCAATGGCGTTTAAGGTTTCCCCCTTTGTTCTTAACCTTAGCCTTCTTCCTCCCTCTCCTCTAATTGCGGTCCTCCGATTCTTTGCAGAAGGTAGTCTCTCTTTCTCATCTCCCAACCCCATTCGTCTTTATATATATATTTTTTTATTTTATTTTTTAATGTTTATATTATGCTTTCTGTCGCTGACAGGATAACGCCAAACCATATGCTTGGAATAAGCGTTTAATGTAGCTTATGTGAGGAAGGCATCCCATGTGAGGATAATGCCACGTGTGGAGAAGAGGAGCCGTTTAAGGAAGGATGAATGCGGGCAAGCAGAAAGGGACCACGATATTATTCAAATTCAAAGTTTTTCAGAAAAGCTAGATCGTATTCCTGAGTTCTGCAGGAAAATCCTTAAAAAAAAAAAAGAAAAAAAGAAAAAAAGAAGCGATTCTCAACCATGGGTGTGGCTATCTTCAAAGCCTAGGGAGGCTCCCCATTAATGTGAAGTCTAGCGAGGCTTCACATTCATGCAATGCATTGCAAAGCTTATTCAGGCAGATTCAAATTTACAGTTACATTGATATTAAAAAGTTAACCAGCCTTTGGAATGATTCACCTGAGCAGA
>QLNU02014802.1:57199515-57233638 GCA_006491805.2 Dysdera silvatica
ATGAATGGAATTACCGGATTGTTATTGACGCATGATTTTGAGTGATGTTGTCAGTAGTGCAGTCCATGGCAAATGAGAACACACCTGCAGTCTTGAATCGAACAAGCATCAACTTTGGAATTTCTCCAGCAATGCAGTCGGTTAGCTTGTTCTGTGACTGGTGGCTGAGAAACGACACGAAGCTTCCCCGTCCTTCTAAACCAGTCCTATTTTTCCGACGAGAAGCATACTGCTTAACCTTCTGAAGATGGGTATTGAGAACGTGGTCGTACTCTGCAAGTAGGCGAGCTACTTTTAGAAAGTTCCCTGAAAAATGCATCAGGTCGTACGGGAATGGATGGTCCAGGTTGAACACTTCGTATTCAGTTGTGGTTTCACTTGGTGAAGAAACAGAATTTTGTTCAGGCTTTTCAGGGCAAGATGACCACATAGCTTTATTGTCGGTGCCTTCATCTTTTGAAGTGGTGGTGTCCTCTGTCCCCGCTGCTTCTTCTGTCGGCACAATGGGTACATGATCATCAACGTACTCAACAGACTTCCCTATAGAACCGAGTCAAATTGGCTGTGGGTTCGGTGTGGAAACTGTGGATTGCTCTGATGCGAGGCAGAGGTCTCCTTCTGTGGTGGCTTGTTCAGGCTGTAATTCCGTCAAACTGGCCATTGGAACTGTATGCTCAGCCTTCCTTTTCGCTGCACTTGCAGCCAAGAGAAAATGGATTTTCTATGGCCCCAACAGTTTCATATCAAACTTGTTTCTTCACATCCAGAAAATTGCTATGGTAGGAAGCATTATGCTTTTTCTTTAGTTCTCAGTCGAACGTTTTGCCGCACTCTAAACATTTTACTTTTGACCTTCTTTTTCGTTTTGCACTGGATTTACCTTTAGCATCCATGTCTGAAACAAAATAGCAATTAGAATATTGCGTAACATACCTAATGAACTTCAGTAGAGAAAATAAAAGCTTTTTATGGCTTACAAGACGTAAGTTTATGAACAACATGAAAACAAGATCAAAGCTCTTCTTTCTTTCTTAATTAATGACCACTGTAGTACTAGCCACTTCAGGCCTAGGTGAAGTACGCAAAACTAATACTTTTCAAAAGAACAATACAGAAAAAAAACACAGCTGCGTGAACGAAACTCAGTAAGAGAGTAAGAGACTAAAGCTAAAAAGAGGAAAGTGTTTACAATGGCGGTCGCAGAAGCGTTGCCACCTAGATTGTACTGTACTTCAATGATCCTGAATTGCCAATGGCCTAGTGGATAGCTTTCCCGCCTGGAATTAAGAGATTTAAAAGGTAATGGTCCGGGAATTTTTTACAGTGCTGATCGTGATAAACTTTTACTGTTACGAGAAATTAAAACAAATTTTTTTTTGGCCGAATTTTTCGAATTTGACGACTTTTTTGAACCAGAGGGCCGATGGGGCATTTGCCCCCCTCCCTTGGCCGTCTGGTGTACAAAAAAAGATTGAGGGCCACTAGTTTAAATAATTAAATATTTAACTGCGATTACGTTTATTTTATATTACATCTTCTACTCGCAGTGTGTCGTACATCGGAGTATTGCGGTTTTGTCGGGATGGTTGTCACATTGGCGTAGGCAGGAAGTGTTGAAAGTGGGTTGTAACCCCCATTGCAATGAAATTTTGTATATTTAATATAGGAATATGTGAGTTGTAGCTTCGTAAACTTCTTTGGGCCTTTAACCCCACTTTGAGCCTATAACGCTCTTACGAACTTCCTGCATACGCCTATGGGTTGTCACTTTGTGACTTTACTGGTTTTATTATTTTCTGTGTCTTATGTAATCATAGTTCAGACCCGCCTTCCTCGTTGTCAGAAAAAATAAGCAAATCTCAAATACTCCCCTAAAGATGTACTTAATACTTGAATTATGCAATTACTTATAAATACTTGTATTACGAATACTTGTATTATGTAATTACTTATAAATACTTGTATTACGAATACTTGTATTATGTAATTACTTATAAATACTTGTATTACGAATACCCGTATTATGTAATTACTTATAAATACTTGTATTACGAATACTTGTATTATGTAATTACTTATAAATACTTGTATTACGAATACTTGTATTATGTAATTACTTATAAATACTTGTATTATGTAATTACTTATAAATACTTGTATTGCTCGTATTGTAATTACTTATAAATACTGTATTACAGATACTCGTATTATGTAATTACTTATAAATGCTTGTATTACGAATACTCGTATGTGAGGTACTTATAAATGCTTGTACGGTCTCGTATTATGTAATTACTTATAGTACTTGTATTACGAATACTCGTATTATGTAATTACTTATAAATGCTTATTACGAATGCTCATCGTATTATGTAATTACTTATAAATACTTGTATTACGAATACTCGTATTATGTAATTACTTATAAATACTTGTATTACGAATACTCGTATTATGTAATTACTTATAAATACTTGTATTACGAATACTTGCATTATGAACTTAATACTTGTATTATGAATACTTGTATTATGAATGCTTGTATTATGAATACCTGTATTATGAATACTTGTATTACGTAATACTTGCATTATGAACTTAATACTTGTATTATGAATACTTGTACTGTGAATGCTTGTATTATGAATACCTGTATTATAGACCATACCTGTATTATGAATACCTGTATTATGAATGCTTGTACCGTGAATGCTTGTATTATGAATACCTGTATTATGAATACTTGTATTATGAATACCTATTATGAATACTTGTACTGTGAATGCTTGTATTATGAATACCTGTATTGAATACTTGTATTATATGAATACTGTATTATAAATACTTGTACTACGAATACTTGCATTATGAACTTAATACTTGTATTATGAATACTTGTATTATGAATGCTTGTATTATGAATACCTGTATTATGAATACTTGTATTACGTAATACTTGGAACAGTCTCTAATTCGAGGAACATCAGATTTTAGAATTTGACCAGCTAGTCATATTTGGCCAGTGGTGTAGGAGAGGGAGGGGATTTGGGGGCTCGAGCCCCCCATTGGATACCAAAAAAAACCAAAGCATTATTTTATCTAAGGTCACATCACATAATCATATTTGAAGCCACTTGAGTTCTCCTTGTGGGCGCCCAAACAAATGCCTCTGGGAGGGGGCTGAGAAAAATTAATACCTGCTTCTCAAAGCCGTTGATTGAATTTTAATGAATGTACAAGATACCAAAATGCTACAAAAATAATTGACACTGCTTGACAATAATTAATGAGCTAAAAAGTACCTTATTTTAAAATGTGACTATAAAACTTTTGAAAGTAAATGCATAGCAGGTTCGGGCAAATCAAATTTTTAAACGGCTAGGGGGGGGGGATCGAGCCCCCCCTCTTCCCCATATGGGCGCCCATTCTCCCTCCCTCATAAGTTTTGTTCTGCTACGCACTGTATCTGGCATATCGGATAAAGTGAAGGCAGTGTGATTCTTTGTTTTCTGTTGCTATGGAGTAAATACACATTTAAAGGTACACACACACATAAAGGTGCAAGGCATTTTTTTTCCAACAAATCTCGAAACAAAAAACTTGCTCAAAGTGCCCCGAAATTCGAGTTACTTTAAGTTAAAGTAACTCGAATTTTAGGACACGTTGAGTAAGTTTTTTTTTTGGCATAAGTAAAAACATCACTTTTATCCGGGTACAGTGCACACTGTCGCATGCAATGGGGGCTGTAACCCCCATTGCGATGGAATCTTGTATATAGAGTCGCGTTAATCCGAATTAATTCGGATCGAGAACTGTACGGATTAACTGAAAACTTTACCACATAATTTACTGTAAGCTATAAATGTTTAATGTCTGCGTTTGATTTGCATAAAGACAGTAGCCAGGGTGGGGCTTATGGGGCCGAGCTTCTTGTAAATGTAACCAGCCCCAGCCCCGGAAAGTAATTTTTCAAAATAAATCATGTTAGGATTTTTTATTTCTTTATTTTTTATTTAGCCAGTAAAAAATATACCTATTAGCCTGTAGCTAATACAGTGAAAATCGTTTATAACGACCAACCGCATATAACGACGGAATTTTTACAAGAAGTTTGGTTTCCAATTTTATCCCTCACTGAATATATCTGTTACAACGACGGCAAATTTGCGCTAAGTAGGGGAAACCGTATCGGCAATGACGGGCGCTTTTTCCGTGATATAAGGTTTTCTTTGATTCATCCCCAGTTCAGAAGTTTTAAACGTCAAAAACTAAGAAAATTTGAAAGCAATAATCATTTCCAAAAAAATAAGCAAAATGTTATAAAATAAATAATATGAAACCTAAAGAAATGATAAATACTTCGAAGTGTAATTTAGAATTCTTAATTTTTGAGTCACCAGCATTAGAATGCCCAAAGTGCGCTATATTTGCCCAAAATATTTAAATATAAATACCTTGAAGCAAGATAAAATGGAAAATAATAAATAATGTTCTAGGAATTTAGCGGAAAATAAAATTTCTGCTAAATCCAATTTAATTTATTATATCTTCCTGAAAGTAAGTTCCGCATTTCCTAGAAAAAGCGGTCTTTACTTCTCACCTTGTGTCGCAGCACTTTATTAATGCAATTAATTTTTTCTCGAAAATATATTGATTAATAAATTACTAGTGATCGAGTGGGAGGGCATAAGCACGACACTGTTCTGTTAGATTAATCAATATTAATCATTACTTAACTGGTGAAGCAGGTCTTGGGTACTGGCGAAATTTTCTAAAGAAAAAAAAAAATATTATTTTTTAAATCTTACAGAGTACTTCCGGTGTTCATAGTGCAACATATAACTCAGTGTATGGTACTTACAGAATACATATATAATGCGGATGGAGTATTCTGATATTTAAGCTAAAAGAAAATAATACTAGTAGTAAAAGAAAATAATACTAGTAGTAAAAGAAAAAAATACTAACAGTGTCTGATATTATTACCCTCCGCAGGGATAACACAATTGCCAAATATGGTCAACACAAGAAAGCCTCCGGGGCGAGATTTTTGTGAGTTTTCGTGGGGGAATTTATTATACAATAATTTTTGCCACCCACGTATTAATTACAGCTCAAACTAGAGCTTATGTAATTTTGGAGAAAAAGAGACGCTTTCCCCATCCTGGATTCGAACCAGGGTCCCTCCGTTTAGCCCGGAGTGTCTTGGACCGCTAGACGAATGAGAAGACACTCGGTGCTAAACGGAGGGACCCTGGTTCGAATCGAGGATGGGGAAAGCGTCTCTTTTTCTCAAAACGATAAAGCTCTAGTTTGAGCTATAATCTATACGTGGGTGGCAGAAATTATTGTATAGAAAATAATACTGTTTATTAGCTAGAATAAATACACCCTCTACATGGGCGTACGGATAAAAAATATCACTAAAGTAGTGTATGACAGATTATGAGATACGGACAAGGGTGGGAATGGCCAAGCGGCGCTGTAATCCCAGACAGGACGCTTGAACAGCGTAATCAGCCGCCGAGGCGGCTGAGGGGGAGATGGATTGCCGATCAACACGGCATTCATATATGCACGTTCACGTAAAGTCGTCATTCAACTGAGATATGGGGTCAAATAGTACAAGGGGTCTTGCTGTCCAATGGAGGGTTCTTGAACCCCTTAAACCCACTACGCCTCTGATTTTCTACAGTATAATAGCGTGGCAAGAACTTCGCAAGGGGAATATAGGAATATGCCGGAACGGACTTACTGATTTGTATGATGGATGGCATTAGACTTACTGATTAGTTTACATCAGACCTGCTGGCACGATTACATTAAACTTACTGGCATTAGACTTACTTATTTGCATATATGGAAAGCACGTTAAGAAGTATGGAGGTACATAAAATCATTTACTTTTTAGCGAACGTGTTCCTTCATTCGCATTCGTTTAAAACAAGGGGGAGGGGAGGAAACTGCGGCTTTCAAGTGCTACCTTTAGACCGAATTAAAATTTTTCAGAAAAATCCTTTTATTAATATAATTCTGTTCATCTTTTTCATTTTCATTATAATCTTAAAATGCTTAAAATGAACTTAAGTAAAGCATAAAAGAGTAGAAGAAGATTTAACGAAATAATCTTCCTTGATTTTCCGATACAACCAAAACACTTGAGGCCTTCGTATATTACAGGCAACTTAATGCAGCCTTCCAACATGAAAAGGTTCCCCACCCCTGGTTTAACCTTTAGCTTACGGCTGGGATGACGTATATCCAAGCAGATTTACCTCCCATAAGAACGGGGCTGGGATAAGCCCTATCCCAGAGATCTATCCCCCACCCCGTCTTCTTTCCAAATCAATTGTCAGTTCATGGTACAAATGACTTGATTGCGGGTGGTAAAGAAATAAAGATCCATTGTACAAACAGGGCTTCTCCCTCCCCCCTCCTCTTCCTCTTATTCATTGCTTTGCACGAAAGTTAACAATCTGCTATTAGATTATGAGTAGGTTTCTTATCTTCCACTAACATACAATACATGCCCACTAAAGTTATTCGGCGGCATTTATTTGTACTAAGCGCAGTTGCATCTCCCTCCTGGCCACATATAGCGACGCTTTCAGGTGCCACTTTGGTTGATTTGTATGGGGAGGGGAGAAGCGATATATCCCCGTATGGAACAGAAAATTTCCGTTTTCCAGCCCCGTAAACTAAAGGTTAAAAGAACGCATTCCCGGGAGCCAGTCTCATTATTTTCAATTATTCATTCATTTATTGAATGAGAATGGAAATTTTTCATCACCATTCGTTCATTTGTTGAATGGGAATGAGAATGTTCGTTCACTTACTCATGGAATATGTTTTGCACCCAGAAAATCCTCAATTATTGTGACCGAAGGCAGGTAAACGACGGGGTAATTTCAGTCAATAAATACTATTGTTTGAGTTGTTCGTCTGCATTTTATATGCGGGGACAACCAAGACCATGCTGCGCCCGGACCTACAGCTTTTCGGGGGGAATATGGACTTCCGTAGCCAAGAAAATGTGACCTCAGATAATGAACTGGTAGAAAAATCGGCAACAATGGGGTTTAATACTTGAATTTCCAGCAAAGGAGGTAAATGTGTTAGTTTTGTGTCATTGTCGGGTGGTTTAAGTGTTAGGACACTTTGTGCATGCAGTGTACATCTGGGTTTACACTTAACAAACCAATGTACCAGTTTATCAGCTTTCCTAGTTTTCAAATAACCGCCTGATTTTACTTCTTATTTGACTCCTCGAAACAAACGATTCGAAATGTTTTCGTAAGCCACGTTTCTGCCTACGCCCCGCACCCCAAATGCACTGTCCCATTTGTCCTAAACTGAGGAATGTGCGTGATTTAGTGGCTCTCCCCCAAAAACTCTTGAAAGGCACGTAACGAAGGCACGATTCACAGGCAGTGTCGCACCGTCCCGTTTATTCAGCCTGTGTCAGTCTTGTTTAAGCTGGCTTCAATGGTTACAATGGTCCAAGTCCCACAAAACATGCATTCTCCACTATTTTGACAACTGAGTGGTTTTTTATTCAATTTTTTCAGGATATAAATCACCAGATTTGGCAACAGATTTAGTTACGAGCCTACGCTCTGAAAGAGGAATAGCCGGTAGGGGGCACTGCGTTGTACTTAAAGGTATTTACACGTGGCGTACATGTTTATATTTAAATCAACAATAATAATATCTTACGCGCCGATATATTTTATATATCGTGAATGTATGCATGTATATCAGTGAATGTATGCATGGGGCACTGCGGTGCTGTCATGATAATGCGTTCTCTCAGCGTGCCACTAACTTTGATTCGACTCAGAGTGGCAAAAAAAAAAAGACTGCCTAACTACTTACTGCCAATCGTAGTCTGAGAGTTGATTCCTTAGGCCTTAAGAAATTCGCAGATTGCTCCGGAAAATATAGGTCTATTGCCTTACGGCGATGCACAGTAAAGCATTCGTCTGTTGTGTCGTTGATCCAGGTTCGACTCCCAATGAACGTGTGCCTTTTTTTGGCCCGTCGTAGTTCTAGGTTTGGTTACTTCGCCACGAGGGGTTCGGATTCCTCGAAAAACTTTAGTTGACGGAGCAGCATTTTTTCTGCTATCTTTTCGCCAAGAAAACATAAATAAAAGTAAAAACAACGTATGCATGCATGCATGCATGCATGTATGTATGTATGTATGTATGTATGTAGGGCCGGATTAAGGTTTCTATGGACACTGGGCAGGAAGAAAAGGATGGGCCCATACCGAAGGTGGCCCGTCTAATCGCGGGATTTTTAATCCTAAGTTTGCAGTGGAGCTTCTTGATACCAGGGGCGGACTGGGCCGCTGGTCAACCGCCCCCCCCGGACCGCTGCGCCCTCATAGGCGATAGGCCTTACTCCCTCGTGGGCTATAGGAAGGGCGCCCTCCGATAATCCAAGGTATGCGCCATTTGAGAGGACCTAGTTCACCCCTGCCTGATGTTGTAAACTGCCAGCAGTTTGAAAGGAAAATCAAGCAGAATGGGGAAAATTGTTTAATTGTTATGTTTATAGGCGCCCGTGGGTTTCTAAAGAGCATGCGCGTGGCTGTATTACGTGTAGGCATGTAGACTACATGAGAAAGTATTGGCCCAAACGCTGAAATCGTGGCTTTATATGCAGCAGATGACCTTCAGATGGTATGATGACTGATAATCCAATTGTGGATATGCAAATAAAGGAAAATACGAAAATTTCGGGCCCAAAATTCATGTTAAAATAGCAGTTAACACCAGGTATCTAAGACGCCCATTCGGCCGGTACGTAAATTTTGCACTTTCTTTCTTTCTTTCTTCCTTTCTGTTTGTCTGTCTGTCGGTCTGTCTCTCTGTCTGTTTGTTCAGAGCTGACTGGGCGGCAGCAGGGGTTACAGCCTGGGGTCCCGGATGAAATCTAGGGCCCACGATGGCACCTAGAGGACCTATGTTGTGGGGTGGGGTGCGGCCCAGGGAAGGGGTCATGGGGCCAGTCCAAGTGAGCCTGGGGGCCCGCCTTGGTTCTCAGCGCCCCTGCGTATATTATTTATTAATTCTTGCCATTGTATAATGTAATACACCAAACTTCATAAAAAAATAAACAAAGAGGAAAAAAGGCAGTAGAGAGTCACTGGGAAATTTTTTTTGACGGAAAGTTCAATATTTCTCCGCCAGGGGTCTACCTACATTATCTCGACTTCCAGAACTGCAACAGCGAGTTAAAAAAAAATTGTTGTAGCTACTGAAAATGCAGTTACGATGTCCATTACCGCGTCATTCTTACAATACTTATACATAATCCTTATTTAAAAAGGTTGCTTTTATCTAAAACGGTCCTCTATCTCCGTTTTTACGTCTGCTCTCAAAAGCCTAAAACGACTTTTTTTTTTTGTGCGTGGTCCCTGTAATGTAATCTGAACGAAACAGTATAATCGTTTTAATTTATGAACCAATTTAACAGAAGCCATTT
The DNA here is from genome assembly GCA_006491805.2 of Dysdera silvatica. Taxonomy (NCBI): domain Eukaryota; kingdom Metazoa; phylum Arthropoda; class Arachnida; order Araneae; family Dysderidae; genus Dysdera; species Dysdera silvatica. The sequence goes on from QLNU02014802.1 coordinate 57,209,008, forward strand.
TCACTCTTTTTCCTTTTTTTTTTCTTTTTCTATCGTTTTCTCTTAACCGCATTGCAGGGTCTAAACGGCGTCTGAGCCAGCGCGTGATTTAATAGCCGCCTTTGAAACCACTTTGTTCGTTCTAAGCAGACGAGGTCCTTAATTCACTCTTAAGCAGACGATTATAACAAAAAAATCGTCTGCTTTCACATTTAGTATAATTTGGCTGATACATTCCGTCGTCTAGACGCTTCATGAGCCTATTATATTAAAAACGTCAGCGTACAATCTGTATATTAATTAATATTAAAATCTTATATATTTTATATAATTCCATGTTTTAAAATTTAATTGAATTGACGGCAAGTTTAGATTTCGGGCTGTTTCGAAAGTGGAAGTTAGCGGGTGAAATTAATCAATAATATTAAATTTAAGAATCCACGTTTGGTGGCACAAAAATTGACACATATATTATAAATTCAGATACAGGCATGGTCGCACCATATGTGAACTTCTAGGAGGGGGCGAGAAAAATTATTACTTTCTTCTCAAGGCTGTCAAACATTTTAGTGAATGTACAAGATACTAAAATGCTACAAAAATAATTGATACTGCTTGACAATTAGTAATGAGCTAAAAAGTACCTTATTTTAAAATGTGACTAAATTTTTTTAAAGTAAATGCATAGCAGAATCGGGCAAATCAAATTTTTGAACGGCTATGCCGGTGCTCGAGCCCCCCCTGCCCACTTTATGAGCGTCCATTGATATAGGAGTAATTGCACTTTCCAGGGGAAGCTTAATTACCACATTACATTGGAAATTGATCATAAATGGTTGAACACGCATTTTCAATGGGCAGTTTGCATGGCGAGGGTCAGAAAAAAAAAAGTGTTGCTGGCTGAGCACAAACCAGCGACCTCTTAGTTGGATACCAAACATCTAACCGACTAGACGAAACATGGATGCTGAAATCTAGTTCCATCGATATACCAGTATTTATTGCATACTTGAATACTGCATATGTTAGTTGTATTTATGACATTCAACCAAAGTGGGTCAAACACCATTTTAATGAAGATTTTTTTTTAAAGGTATACGTATTATTATTATTAATTTTATATTTATTGAGGATATTTTTAAGGACTATATAAAGTTCTCCATTATATATTCGATATCACATTCTAAAAACATTAATTGTATGTTTAGATTATGGTTCCTTAATTAATTAATTAATATTGTAAAATAGAGGTCGCCGACCGCGCATTTGTCGAAAGCATATGAAGCGCCACTGGTGAGTGATAGCACAGACGGAAATATAATATATATGAAAAAATATATGCAATCAAATAAAAGTTAAAACAAGATGCCCATTTTGTAAGTGCATGCTTATTTTGCACATATGCAAAACTTGCATTTTTACAGTAGTGACTTTTAAGCAAAGTTACTGCAATCTCGGGGTGACTGCCAACAACCGAATGAAGAACGCACGTACCCTTAACCACAAAGAGGTTAATTAACTCTGTCATAAAGAAATTAAATGTGCTTGTGTGTTTGTCTATATGTGTGTGTGTTTGTGTGGGAGAGGTTAGATATATTTCATTACCGATATTCAGTTTTTTATTAAGATTTATTATTTACTGTCAATTATTTAATATAGACATTTAAATTACGATGCCAATAACATAAAAATATTTTAATGAAGATTTGTGGAAGTCAGACATATTGCGAAACGAAATATACATCTGGCATACATCTGCTCGTTTCTATAATTATTAAAATATGAAAAGAAAGGGAGATTTTGGTGGTCGTCAGGGGCGTAAGAATCCAAAACGCGGGTAGGGGGGGGGGATCCAAGTAGCTTTGAGACGGGTACTGAAATATCGAGTTATATAGAACAATATGTCTGGCTGTCCAATGTGGGGCGCTTAATCTCCCTAAGCCCCCCATTTCTTACGCCACTGGTAGTCATAGATGTAATAGTGAATAGGCAATTCAGAAACTTATAGCTTGTATTGGCATAACTATCCTCGAAGTCTGGAAGGGGCTAAATTTTTCTAGGCAGGGTAAACCTCTAGCCCCCCCACCAGCCCCGCCGATCATGATTTGATTTTATGACAAATTTTTGCTTGAGAATTGAGTTGGCAAAATTGAAAATGAGGTGATGACGGGCACGAACATGAAGTTTTGATTTTATCAAGGGAACAGGTGTTGAGTTGCATTTGAAAAAAATCTGTCAGCGGGGAAGAGGCCTTTTTTAAACTTCAACAAGTTGATGACTTCGGGAAACACGAGCATTTAAACCAAAAAAGTTTGCTAATCTTACATAAGTGATATTTTATAACAACTGACAGTTTTACAGATCATATTTGAAGACGAAATTAATACTGACAAGATTTGTTCATTTAAAAATAAATAAAATAATATACACAATAAATATTAGAAAGTTTTGAAATAATATATAGAATAAATATTTAATTATTCACGCTTATTATCATTCATTTTATTTATTTTTAATATATATTTCAGACACTTAACTTGTTAATATATATTTCAGACACTTAACTTGTTAATATATATTTCATGTTAATATATATTTCATGTTAATATATATTTCAAATACTTAACTTGTTTGGCGCAGTATAGCCCAGATGCTCTTGCGCCATAAAAATCCAAACAAACAAACAAACAAATACTTAAATTGTTAAACTTTTACGTGCAATTTATTAATGTTAAATATACATGGACTTCAGTTTTGTCTCATTCTAAAATAATGCCTAATTATATAAATTTAAGCATACCTGTACTTAAACAAATGAATTTATAAATAATTTTAGTGTTTATTTTCATGGATTTTTCATATGAAATGCAATAGGTTTTGTTAAACAATTTACGCCAAGTATTATCTACGTGTTTACACTGCTAACTATTAATAATTTAAATTATCAACATTTATATTCCTATTAACAACTCTCTCTTACAGTAAGTATTACGTATCCCTATTATTAACCATTAACAATTTAAAGCATTACTAGTTAAATTATATTAATAAGTTTATATTAATAAGTTTAGTTTAAATTTCGTGGTTTGGAGGTTTCAAAATATGAATTTAAATTTACCAATTCCTAGCCTATATTAAATGGTACACTAACGCTGAATTAATGTAAGTTACTAATTTTGAATTTAACTAAACAAATAATGAAGTAAAAGTTTTTTGTGTTCAATAATTATTTTATTTTGTAATTAATTATGAACAGCGATGGCACCGTAATTTTATATAAAGTGCTTATTTATGTTTCCATGTTATTTACTAATTTATTATGATACCCCAATAATTTCAATTAATAATATTAATTTAGAATGGCAGAAACGATTGTTTTATCAAAATTATCAGAAGTTTGTAAGTTAAAACGATGAAATAAAAAGAAACGGCAGCATCTAAATAACTACAGCAGACTCTTCGTTTCCAAAGCGTCCAATGGGAGTGAACTATTTTTGAGATCGTTTCTGATTGGTCAGATTCCCCTTCGCGGGAAGAGTGCATTGAGTCTCAGAGCATCGCTAGTTCTTGCCCACACTTTATTTGACATCTAAAGAGCAAAGGTGGGGGAGGGCCTCCCTGAAAAACTTTATTTACAATTATAGACGTAACCTTATTTTACCTTTTTTTTTTTTAATATGGCTCCACTTGACTTTAAACCGTTTACGGTGTTATTTTTCTTAACTGAAATAGTTCTGCGATTGGCCATTGGTCAAGAGGACGAAGTGACCAGCGAAAATCTTGTGACAGTGAACGAGGGAATAGCTGTTCCGTTTGGTCGATCGGTGTTTGTGGATCCGACTGTGGATTTAAACGTCCAAGTGGGTTACGGCGACAGATGTACTGTGCGGGTTATTGAAAATGAACCACTTTCTCAACGTCCGGGAAAACTGACCCCAACCAATTTTCCGTGCCAGTTCGGTCCTCAGGATGTGCAGTATTCTCACTTCGGCGCTAAAAGTCCGGCTACTGACAAAGTGAAATTGCTTTTGAGGTACGATTCCAGAGAGGATACTCTTATCGTACCTGTGATCATAAACGTTCAAGTGCTTTTCGAGCAATTGGAGATTGTGACGAAAAACTTACCATTGACTGTGGACAAAGTAGGTTCTTCAAGTAATCCCATTGACTCCAGGACTTTGCAATTCGCGTACGACAAGAATAAACATGACTGCAGAGTAACTATATTAAGCAGCTTTAGTGGACAGCCACGCTATGGAGAACTGCTAAACGATAGCTTCAGTGGTCAATCTCAGGATTGTGAAGATTTCGTACAAGCTGGTATTCGATACAAACATAATCCAAGGTATGATTCACCAAATCGTGATTTTGTGCCGATGGTGGTGGAATTAGTGAATGCAAGTGGAGAGGTTGCAAAACAGGAGTATTTTCAAGTGATGGTCCGTATAAAAGAAGGAAAGGAAAACACACCTCCTCAACTTAGTTTCAGCGCACTTCTTTTGATGGATGTGAACCAGTTTGTTATGACAGCATTAACTCCCAATATACTCATTGCTGAAGATGCTGAGACAAACAACGATGATTTGATCTTCAACATCACATCTCCATTGGGCTATGAAGAAGGCATGATTGTGAGTACGGACGATCAAAACTTGCCAATAACTTCTTTCTATCAAAGGGACTTGGATGAGTTAAAAATTGCTTATAAGCCGCCTGCCGTTGATTCAGATTCCAGACAATACTTCTCCATCACCATGGAAGTTATAGATTCGGAGGGTGAAAGCTCGGAACCATTCAGTCTAACTATCGTTGTAAATCCCATGAACACACACGCACCCATTGCTACTCGAAATGGAGGTTTAGTGCTATTCGAAGGACAGTCCCGAAGGTTGGAAAGCTCCAAAAACTTGGAGATCTCAGACGAAGACAACATTGATGAAGTGACGATTACAGTTGTGGGCGGGCTTCGGCATGGTAAATTGCTGCTTCTGGGAACCCCTGTTGAAAAGTTTTCACCAGCAGATTTGGATGCAGGTATTGTGGTGTATGAACACGATGGAAGCAATACATTCAGTGACAACATCATTTTCAGTTTGGATGATGGAAAGGAACAAGTCGAATTTCTGTTTCCTGTCGTAATATATCCTGAAGATGATGATGCCCCAATTTTAAATGTCAACACAGGATTAACCATTGCCCGTGGGGAAGAAGTTGAGATAACGCCATTTATTCTGAGTGCTACTGATTTGGATAGTGATGATTCATTTATAACTTTTGATCGGTTGGACAATACATCAAAAAGTGGGGATATTTTAAAGAAACAACTGGAAGAACCATCTGATCCGGAAAACTGGAATTACAGAGATGGTATGTATGAGAGAAATGTAACATCTTGGACGCAGCAGGATTTATTGGAAGGTTCTATATACTATAAGCATAACGGTGAGTATCTATCACAACCTGTCGTTGAAAAATTGCAGTTCATTGTTAAAGACGATAATGTTCCACCAAATGAATCCGACCTAAACGAATTTTTTATCCGAATTACTCCTGTTGATAACTTTCCTCCTCAACTTTTCCCTGGAACTTCATTGCAAATGACAGCGAACGAGAACCAGTTAACTGTTATCACTAACTCATACCTCCGTTTCATGGATCTTGATACTAAAGACAGTGATCTTGTTATCCGTATTACGCGTCCACCATTTAATACCGATTTAAAAAGCACAGTGAAACCCGGGAAGATAGTTTATAGCGAGCATCCAGAAACTGAAGTGAAGGAATTTACGCAGTCGGAAATTAATCACCACAAGATTGCTTATCAGCCTGCTGATGTGGAATTAGGAATGAATGCTCAGTTGATTCAGTTCGAATTTGAAGTTGTAGACGTTGCAGGAAACACTCTGCCCGATCAGAAATTTGTCACGTTGTTGAGACCGGTAGACAACAAGCCACCAATAGTGCAGCAAAGCCATGTGGATGTGTTTGAAAATGGACTTGCAATGCTTACACCCACTATCCTTGACGCCACTGATGTAGATACAGACCCAAACTTGTTGACTTTCACAATTAAACGCGAACCATCACATGGCACGCTTCAGATGAGTTCTGTTGATATGAATGAAGGAGACACCTTTACTAAGTCGGATATTGCAAATGGATTAATCAGCTACGTTAATAGTGGATTCGAAGCCAATAGAGACGATATAAAGCTTGAAGTTAGTGATGGAATTCATACAGTACCAATTACTATGCCCATTTTAATTAAAAATATAGACGATCAGGCTCCAACTTTTCAACTCATTCCTGGAACTGGCAGTATAGAGATTACTGTGGAAGAAAATGGACGAACAGCCCTATCTGATGAATACATTCGCGCATCTGATCCCGATACCGATGACTCAAAAATCACATTCCTCATTGAAGATGGTCCAAAGCTTGGAGTCATAGAGGTTAATGGTATAATTTCCGATCGTTTTAAGCAACTGGATTTGCGAAATGGCAAGGTAATTTACGTTCATAATGGCGAAGAAATTGGTGTAAATAGCACGATAGATTCATTTAATCTCACAGTTTCAGATATGTCTAGTGATTGGATTATTGGTGGAAATGCTATAGATAATGTTCACGTTTCTGTCCAGATCATTCCAGTTGATAACGCAGCACCAGAAGTTAATATTGGTGATCCCATATTAGTATTGGAAGGCACCAAAACGGCCGTTACTTCCTTAAATTTAAATGCAACGGATATGGATACAGCAGAAGAGGATATTTTTTGCACGTTGATGGAACATCCTGCACAAGGCTACCTGGAAAATGAATCTCCTTTTCCAGGATCGCAAATGTCAAGGTCGGGAAGTCCTATAAGTGTGTTTACCATTACGGACATTGTCCAGGAACATATCAGTTACATTCAAAGCATTCATCAGAACGTGGAACCATTGGAAGACGCTTTTACAGTTAGCTGCTCAGACGGAATAAATACTTCGCCAGAAACGACTGTGACAGTGATTATACAGCCTACAAATGATGAAGCACCAGAGTTATATATGCGTGAGTTCATAGTGATGGAAGGCAATGATCTTATTATTGATTTACCAATTCTAAACGCAGTGGATATGGATATTCCCAGGGACCGACTTGTCTTTTTTATCACAAAAAATCCAGCACATGGTTTAATCTCTTCACATTTACCTACTGGAACCATTCCTGTGCAAAATTTTACTCTGGATCGCATTGCTCGGGGGTCCACCATTGTATACCAGCACGATGACAGCGAAACTACTAAAGACAGTTTTGAACTCACTGTGACAGATGGAAAATATAACGATACTAAAACAGCTCTTGTCATCATCTTGCCTGTTGATGACGAAACGCCTAGACTGGTAATTAACGATGGATTGGAAATTGGTATCGGGGATTCTAAACATATTGATAGCACCGTACTGAAAGCCGAAGATTTAGATTCGGATTATGCATCCATTACGTATGTTGTTCGTGAGCATCCTAAACATGGCTATCTCACATACTTGGATTATTCTGGAACAAACTACAACATAACACGAGGAATGAACTTTACACAACTGGACATCGATAACAATCTTTTGGTGTATACCCACTATGGAACAGAAGGAGTCAGAGATGTCATCAAATTTGACCTTACGGATGGCTTCAATCCTTTTGTAGATAGGCACTTTTGGATATCTGTTGAGAGTGTTGACACCATTTACCCAGAAGTAATAAGTAAGAGTGTGGAAGTTCCGGAAAATGGAAAAGCACCACTTACGACAGATGTGTTAAGCGCTAGTGATAGTAATAGCGATGATTCTTCTTTGTTGTTCACTGTTACACGTACGCCCATGAAAGGACATCTGGAGAATACAGATGAACTTGGAGTGCCCATTACATCCTTCTCGCAGCTGGATCTTGCAGGAAATAAAATATTTTATGTCCACACGAGCGACGATGAAGTGAAAACAGATGGATTTGAGTTCGAAGTCAGCGATGGCAACAATTTTGTCTTCAGAAATTTTCGCATCACCATTACAGACGTCGACAATAAGATGCCCGTAATTTACGCAAAGAAGCTTCGTGTAAAGGAAGGCGGTGTAACTTTAATTACGCCCTTCGAATTACGCGCAGTAGATGTTGATACAAATGAAGACAAGATTCAATTCACCATTACTCAATTCCCCATTAATGGTAAACTCATGAAGGGCAAATATGATGTGGCATCTACCTTTACTATGGCAGACATCATGCACAACATGATCAGTTATCATCATGATGGTAGTGAAACCCCTGATGATAGTTTTTCATATGTGGTAACGGATGGAACTAATAGAGGATTCTTCATGCATCCGAACACTGGCAAGGAGATTCGAAAACCAGTAAACATGGAAATTGAGGTAGTACCAGTGGACAACATCATTCCTCAGTTGGTGCTAAACAAAGGAGCCTCTTGGTTGTCTCCATTAGATAACGGAGATTTGGGATTTAGGCTGAATCGCAAGGTTTTACTTGCTGAAGACCGTGATAGTCCGGACTACGCTTTATCCTACATCATAACGGAACCACCTCAGCATGGAATTTTAATTCATAAGAAGTATGGGAATGACACCATCTCCAATTTTACTCAAGGTAAGTTGAAGCTTTCTTAAGTACAGTGAAAATCGGTTATAACGACCTCCAAGGGACCGTGCAAATTCGGTCGTTATAAACGGTATCTTCGTAAAATCATATTCACCTACAGTAATGCACTCTATAGAGTTTCATATCTTATTTTGATAATAAAAAGTACTAAACTTTTTGGTTTCAAAATTAAATAAAAACATAATTATAATGAATTTAATTTCCGTTTATATTATGTTTTATAACCACACTAAAAACATAGTACTTTCTTAGTTTTTTAAATTGAAAAAATTGTAGAAAATACTACTAAAGTATATAATGTAGAAAACAAATGTAATAAATAGTATTTATTATATTATACTAATGACTTCAGAACAGTGCCGGTTTAAGAGTTTTGTGGGTCCTACTCTTAAAAAATAGAATGGACTCCTAAAGAATATGACCCTCGTGATATTCAATTAATAAATCACTTTTTAAGTTCACTATCTTTAATATTCAGGTTTAGCAGTAATAAAAATTTCTCGGACATTTGTAAATAAACAAGATTAGAATAACACTTAAATTTTGATAACTAACTTTAAATTTTAATAATTAACCTATGTGGTTCTGCTTTATGACTGTCAAGTCGCGTCGTTATATCCGATACGAATTTCCCTAGTTAGAATCTACGTAGACTACAAAATCGCCGTCGTTATAGCAGGTTTCGTCGTTATATACGATGTCGTTATAACCGATATATTTAGTATGGAGTAGAATAGCAAATCAAACTTCTTGTAAAAATTCCATCGTTATATGCGGTTGGTCGTTATAACCGGCGTCGTTATAAACGATTTTCACTGTATTTAAGAAATTATCAAATGTTATGAAGTGTTTATATATACATATCATCATTATTCATCGCATCCAGTGCCTGTTAACGGTTAGGAAGGGCCCCCCCAGACGTGTTTATTCTGAGAAGTTCGCTTCCACGTTACACCAACCTGTTTTCTAATTTCATTAGATATTTAAGTTCACAGACTTTTGCGGATTAAAAATGGGAGAAGGGCGCATTCTGCTTGACTCTTTAATCTTTAATAGAATTTTATGAAGCCCTCTGTATATGCCCCCTTCTGTTATTCAAGAAGTAATAATTCTTTTAGAAAGAAGTAGTTCTTTTTGAGATACGCCTCACCCATTGCCATTTCAGAATGAGTTAATATTATTTAAATGAGACGACTAACAGAAAAAGAGTGCGCTGTTTCCCACATAATATTTAAACACACTGTTAATAGGATTTATGGTTAAGTAGCTAAAGTAACAGCACAAAATGGTACGATAATAACTGGCATCAATAAAGTGTAAGTGGTAATGATACCATGAGTAGCTAAGAGTACTAAACAACACTTAAACCATCCATAATATGTCTAGCTCTTTACGTAATGGTCGATTTTTTTTCCATGCTACGAAGTTGAATGTCCTAATGCATCTAAAACGAGTGTAGGCAAATTTACCAAAGCGCTTCTGTTTAGTGTGATGGAATCGACGTTGACGGTTCCCGCATGTCTCCAGACTTTGATGTTCAGCTATCATAAAAACCGCTGGAGAAAAAAGGCATCATTCCTTGCGGAAGGATTCAATTTCCACCGTTCTTCACTCTTCTCAGCAGCTGTTGACCCATGCTGGAAACTTGCCGAATAGTCGTCCTCATGCCCGTATCCACAGGGGGGAGGGGCTTAGAGACGGGTCCCCTCCGAAATTAAAATTTGTGACTTGGCTACGGACTTGCATGCTGTAATTGTATCGATACATGATGCAAAATGTTTTGATCCCTGAAATTAAATCCGAGCTACAGTCTTGGTCGACTTCTCTCTCCAACTTTCAAGACATAAGTACAAAAACGTTAAATTATTAAAATGGTTGTGCAAGTACAGTAGAACCTGCCTAAAGTGACCACCTTTTGGACTGGACTTCAAGAAGTGGCGGATTTCTAAGTAGGCACACAAGACACAGGCTTAGGGGCGGCACTTACCGGGGGCGGCATCAAAGTGCTTAAATGTAAAATTGTCCAAACCCTGAAAACGTAATGTAGCTTTTAATTATTGCCCTGTTTCCCCAATAGCGATGACATACAAGCGACTACTTTAACTTGCCTGCAAATACAAACTACAGAATCGAAAGACAAAGGGCCCTAAAAATTTTGGGCCCTGGTCATTTGCCCAGCGTACCCATTTATAAATCCAGGCTTAACACGCTTTTTATATATACTAATAGTAGAAGAATGAATAATAAAAAACTTGAACTGATAACGAAAAAATTCATGCAAGGATGCGTACGTGTTTTTTTCCCCAAAAATACGGGAAATATACGTAAAAATATCAGTGGTTCCAGGAATCCATACTAAAATTATTGTGGATTCAAAAAATGTCTCGAATCCACGAAGTCGGAGACTATGGTAGCAATAATTTCGAGTTGTATCTTATTAGTTTGAATAATTATATGAAAAATCTCCTTTACATATCAAATGTTAAGAGTATGATATGCGTTTTTTTTAAACAAATATTCCTTTATGTAAGACGATTTGACGTAGCATTACGCAGATTAGATTTATAAGTAAAGACAGTCTTATAACATAAGTAAGATATAAATATTCCTTTCTTTGTAAAGGAGGGAGGGGGCGGCAGTACAGGCTGTGCCTAAGGGCGGCAATTTTATAAATCCGCCACTGACTTCAACAGTCATCATAGAAAGGTGGTCATTATGCATGGCAGATTTTGGTACAGTCACGACGAAGTCCCTACCAGTTCTCTGTTATAAAATGTGGTCACATGATTCAGGTGGCTACTTTATTTGGTTGCACTGTGTATATGTAGATAAGACTCAACCATATTCCGTACATAGCAATAAAATGGCGCAGTATATCCCAAATGCCCTTGCGCCATAAAAATCCAAACAAACAAACAAACAAATAAACATAGCAATCATGTTTGTGGGCGTTTTGTGGCGCAAGGACAGCGAGGGTTATATTGCGTCAGGACCTATGGATTTTCGAGGAATCCGAACCTCTTAAGGCCTAGGGAACCAACCCCTGGACAAAGCGTTCTTTTTCGGAAGAGTAGGGGTCGAATCTGGGATTACTGAACACCAGGTCAAACTGGTTAACTTTACGTCACCACTGGGCCACAGCAATAAAATGAATTTTAATGAATGCGATACATATTAATACATATTTTACAGGCGTATAAAATGTTTAATTTTATAAAGTAAATAAAGAAAAATTATAAATAATATTCTATATTACGAAATCGTATCCAGAATAATGTAAAACAAAAGAAACTGTAAATTCAATAAAATAAATATATTATAAATCTGGTATATGCTGTAAATCTGGTAAGCTATGTATTTTAAATTGGATGTTTTATATACGAGTGTCTCTGAGATATATATAAAATCCCGATATACATCTTCGAAAAGCTTAAAATATACGCACATTCCAGATTAGCTAAAAAAAGGCGAATTTATATGGGACATACATAGGCATGTGAATAGAAAATACTTATTCAATTTGAGCATTAAAATATAATATAATTTGTTGCAATTGATAGGTAATAATATGAAAATATGCTACGAAAGTAGCACCGAAAACATACCTTTGAATATGTATTAAAAAATGCAGAATAAATGACCATAACTTATTTTGTGTGACAAGTAAATATGTTTTTTTTTATAAAGCTCTCCAGTTTTCCATTAAAAATTACTTTTTTTTTAAAAAGTTCTGCGTATGGGCATATACACAGCGCAAATGATTCAAATATTTATTTTTGTATTTAGATTGTACGTATGTGGGCTCCCACAATAGAAACACCATGTTCACTTCGCAGGCTTTCTTAATTGTTGCCACTTAGAAATGCAAGGAAAGGAAACTTAAGTTTAATTTCTAAAATTGGCAAAATGCCAAATGGTTTCTTTTTACATTATGTTTTCTAAATGCACGAATTTTACTTTCCATATCTGTCAAGAAAAATATCGTATAATTATAATTTCAATTTTTATATTTGGCAACAGTACGTGCAATTGTTTTCCGAATTCTAAAATCAAGTTAGTTTTCAACTTAACATCAAAGTGCACCCACTTCTAATCAAAGGCTCCTAAAAAAAAATAATAATTTTAACTATGTATTCGAATTAATTTATTTTTGGCCTGTATTAATGAAATAATATGTATTTTATATCGTAAATTACATTCATTATTATTTAATATTATCTATTATATTTATATTATGCTATTTATATTCCTTATCTATACATAACGTAACTTCCTTCTACACACACACCTTTATCATTATTCACTTATAAGAGAAAGGTCACGCAAAAACTGTTCAAGAATTCAAGAGAAACATTCCTGCAAATATTACCCATATATCCAGTGAAATTTTCCTATAACTCCACCCAGGGGACCAGAAAAATTGCTATAGACAGGTTATCGTTATAGACAAGGTTGGACCATATAAATACTTTCAATATTTGTAGAGACCGGACGAAAATACATTATAGACAGATAATCGTCTTAGGTATTATCGTTATGGACAGATTTCACTGTTATATTTTTCCAGATATCATTTGTTTTGTGAACAGATTGTTTGCTTTCAGTGAACGACGCACAGTGGTCCCATCGCATGTAAAAGTTGGACAAAATTAATAACTTTTAAACGCCTCAATATATTTTAACAAATATAACTTTATTTCTTATCAAGTCCAACGTACTTTATTTTGTGATATAAAAATTATGAGCGCCTCTAAAAATAGGGCGCTTAAAAATTTTCAAATAGAATGTAATCGTGTTTGATATCATTTTTAAGGTTTTTTTTCCTGAAAGCAATGATGTCACAATTTTGAAAATAATCCGATTCTATCGAAAGTTAACGAGCGATCAAATTATTAAACTCTCGGTTCTTGACACAAAGCCCGTTTACCTGGGCCTCCCCCATTTTTCTAATGGAGAAAACAAACTGTGGAAGCCACATTTGCAGATATTTGTAGTTGAAATCGATACAGTTGTTACATTAAGGTATCTAGAGTAGAAAAATGGCAAAGGCGTGTTGACGTCTCGTGAAGGTTTTTTTGAAAGTTTAAAAACACAAAAATATCCATAAACACCATGCGCTTCCTCTTCTAACATTTTCTATCCTAATAAAATTCCTTTTAAAATATCCTTTTATTTTATATATTTTTAAATATTCTTAAAACATATATCGTCCAAATAACGTGTTTATACCATTTTTTGATGCTTTTCTATCGTATAAACGGCTGAAAGATTTGTTTTTAAACAACACCTGGTGTGGACGGAAATGTTGAAAACTACACGCAATTCAATTGATTTTTAAAATTTTCAAGTTTAAACAAAAATTGGCACATTTAAACAATTTTTAATCGATAAACAGCTATTATAAATTGATTCTACAGTTAATTTACTGTTAAAAACGTATATTAGATTATAAAAATCCTCACTTTCAGAAAATCGAATCTTGGCCCCCTTTGGTCCAATGCCCGACGGTTGGTTAGGCAGCTCCGTTAAAGGATATTGAATACGCTACTGAGTGTTTTGAATCCATGCTTTGAATGGAAGAGAATCTCGTAAAAAGCTACGGCTTTATATTCTCATCTATTTCTAACACAATGCATAAATAATTTAATACATGTCTTTCTTTACATTGCCCTAACTTTCATATTTCTCAAGTTATGTATCACTAAATATTGTATGTAGGGTTAAATAAAATTATTATTATTATTATGGTGCATTTGCACAGTCCATCTTGAATTTGACGACTGGGTATCTTCCTCAATATCAGGACCTTCTCAAGGGCCTGAGATATCAAAGGTATTTTCGTAGGATTATTATTATTATTATTGCTACTAAATAGATTTTTCAAATTTTTTGATTTATATTTCGTTTATATTTTTAGGAGATATTGACAAAATGCATGTTCATTACATACTCAGTCCCGAGACGAATGCAACAAGTGATCAATTTCAATATAAGGTTGTGGATCCGGGCAAGTAATTTTTGTGCTACTTGTGTACAATACTTAGTCCAGTAATTAGTTATAAAAACGTTTTATAAACTTTCTATTCATAAATATTACTTAATTTTTAAATTCTCTGCTTTAAAACTATTCTGCAAGTTGGAGGAAAACGCGCATGCGTGTATATGTATGGAATATAAATAGAATGCAATATATTTTGTTCAAAAATGTTGATGATTATCTAAGTAAAATTGTGTGTAAGGAAATTGGCGAAGAAATTGTGAAAAGCGCTAATGAAGATGTTAAAAAAGCATTGCGCATAAAGTTCATAAGGGGGTTACATAGCTACAACTCCCATGTATTTATGCAAAACTTCATTACAATAGGTGTCACAACCGCCATAAATCCCCCTCTGTGTACGCCGCTGTTTATGACTGAACTAAAAATGGCATTGCGGTTTTAGCATATGTTTTCGTCGAAAACGTGTAAGATCATTTTCAAACTCATGGGAAAGTAATGCGTATACACTTTGAGTAATAGGTGATTCATTTGCGGTAAATGACTGCTCTGCTAAACCCACGCTATGCAATCCTAATAGCTTCTCGCGTGATAAAAACTGATAACCCAGATGTGTGTGTGTGTGTGTTTTTGTGACGGTTTGCGGTTAAAGTGAGATATGTTTTTTATAATCGGATAAGGGTTTTTAAGAAAGCATCCGACTAATTTAGGAAAACAGTTCATGATCACCTTCCATCATTATTTGTCCAATATTAGTTGAAGCTTCCTTCAGGTGTACATTATGATGAAAGTATTTTAAAGATATTAGCTATATACCCATCATTTTATTTAGAAGAGGTGGTGAGTTATTTTGTCTTCTAGGCAATTACTTACGTTCATGAATTAAATAAAAATTAAAATTGACATGACGACACATTTTCTGTATGGTAATTGTGTAAATCAGGAATTCTCAACCAGTGAGAAATTTCACCGTTTTGTGGAGGTGGGAGGGGTGATGTGGTTTTAAATTCGTAGACTCAAGCCGGTGTAATACCAATGCTGCTGCAATTTCTAAAAAAAAAAATACGACGAGAGGGAGAGGGAGGAACAAAATTTAGGCAAGACTGGTAATTGGGAAAGGTGGCCGCCGGACGCGACGTTGTAATCCCAGGAGATACGATGAAAAAATGCATGAGCAAGAGGGTAGAGAACAACTGTTTTAAAGCGAAATCATGTACCTATTGTGATTATATGAATGGACTTCTTGAAAATCTCTGTGAAACATAGCAGCAGCAGCTTCTGCGAATTGAGACGAAGTTATTGTTTCCAAAAGTAAATCGTTCGTCCTACAAATCTGAGGCAAACGTTTGCCCAATATGATTTATTGCAGAAAGATGGATGAGCATGGTAGTTGTAATCGAAGATCTTCCTCGCACTCGAGTCTTGCAACCATACGGATTTACTTCAGGCGTAGAAGTGAAAGATGAGTTACAGATATCTGAGACAATTGTCTTGTACAGCATAATGGTTCAATATAGGAACAAATAAAGACAGATTCCTCCATTTCTAACTCATATCACCTCATCTCCTTTCGTTGAATAGCTGCGAAACAACTTTTCATAACAGACCACCTCTTTTTAATCGCCTATCATTTCAGCGCAGCGGGCAGTCCATATTCATTCCGACAGAAGAAGAAGAAACGCCCAAGCCGATACAACATCGTTAAAAGGAAAACTTGATTTCCTTTGTTCCTATCCAGGGCCGTCTTAAGCATTTGGGGATCCCGGGCTTGGTCCTGTTTTGGGGCGCTTTTTACATCAAGTTTAAAATGTCAAAATTTTTGCAATAGGAAAAGTATAATGTATAACAAACTTTTCCAATTTGGGGCCCCGTTCGCTCACTTTTTAAGACGGTATTGCCCCCGCCTCCCCATTTTAATCCTTGTGTAAATTCAGCAAGAGAGTGACAGGCAGAATGGAATTTAATGTGCTAATTAAAATGATGATTTACCTAAATTTTAGTTAAAGTGAACTCAGACCCCATATTATATCTCCCACTACCCGCAGCCTATAACGTAGGTTTTAAATGACATTCAAGTTTGATTAAAATTAAAACTGGCATTTTTCTTCAAATCTTACTTTTTGGGTCGTCTTTTTATGTTGTATTTTTGAATTTCATTTTAAGCTTCATTTTTTTTCAGTATTTTGAATTTTATTTTGAACACCACTTTCAGCATTTTGAATTTTACATTTATACTATTTCAAGTTATGATTTTAAATCCGCTTATATTTATTGAAATTTTATTTAATTTATTGAAACGAATAATTGCTATTCCAATTCTCTAACAGAGTGGTTCCCAACCTGGGGTCGTGACCCTCAAGGCTGTCGAGAATAGGTTTCTGTTACAACTATTTTTAGTTGCAATTATTTTTATAAGGAATTTCATACCAAATGTTTCCAACGCTTTTACAACAACATGGCTACACACATTGCAATATTTTACTAATGGTTGTTAACTTTATATCTATAATATATATAATTAATGTAATACGCATAATTAATGTAATACACGCAATTAATATAATATAATTTTATATACAATGTGTTTCCTTTAATTTGTCGAAAATGCTTTTGTTATACAAATGTCATGTTGGCGGACAGAGGTGAGTCGCAGATCCTTTGCTTACTATAAAAGGGGATCGCGGATTATTTATCTACTATAAAAGGGGTCGTGATTTGAAAAAGTTTGGGAACCACTGCTGTAACACGTATCACGACATTATGGTAGTTTAACGATAAAATTGCGTGTCTTGCACATAACGGATAAGAGTTAAATTACAGCAAATACGTCTTTGATCGTTTGAGGTGGCAATATGGTTCAAACATCACGTTAGTCTGTAGGTCTCGTCTCAAAAAATTTACTTAGTAGTCTTGAGACGTAAAGTTCAGATAGGAAACAAAGAAAGGATTTCTGCCCATCGCGTAAGTCATAAAAATTACAGGAGAGATTTGACTTTTTTCATTTACAGGAAATGCTGCAGCAATTTTTCTTACGAATGTTTTTCAAAACGGAGGATGTTATTGCGCGTGAGCATAAGAAAAAGTACAGAACAGACCAATCTTTTGAAAAATCTTTAGCTGCCAAAACATTTATTTGAAAGACCGGTTCTATTGCCTTTGAGATTTTGCGTCAAAATTTCTCTGCTTTTGAATACTAAAGGAACCAGGGGCGAAATATAATAGACTAGGACTTGTTAGGTGGACAGCTCTGGATTTAAGAGAATCAAAGATCACCCCTAAGATTATTTCGAGATCTAGAAGGAAACCTTTTTTTTCAACGGCCCGAGAAAGAATATTTATTGGCAATAACGCACGTGACCACTTGGTATCAGGCTTGTAGCTAGGATGAAGGGGCGACTGGGTCAAGGCAAAGGTCATATGGGGCATCCGGGGATTATTCTATATTTATATATGTATATAAAGAGCTCGATAGAGCAACTGCGTCTGCGTCCCTGCTTACCTTGGTTTGGCTATAGGCCTGCTTCGTGTTAATGATGCACGTAAATTTAAAAGGAATCTGCCTATATGCAGGGCCTGATTGAGGCATATGAGGGCTATAGTCCCAGTATTGGTTGGGGGCCCACTTACTCGTGGCGACAGATTTAAAAGGGGGGAGGTCTGAAAGCATATAAAAAATAATACATATACTCATTCTAAAACTCCTCAGATTTGTAGTAAACTATCCAAAATAGCCCAAAAAATAAACTTTTACCTAAAACTTTTCTAGATACTGATCAAAAGTGATAAACCAAAAGTCAGCTTAAAAAAACACAAATGGCCCTTTAAATAGAGGTGTCCCTTATTCGGAGGTGTCCTTTATAGGAGGCAATACTGTATAATCAGGGCTTAAATTGAGCGGGAACCCACTGGAGCCCGGCTCTGTTACTTCCTCATTTTTGGCGATTATTTAAATATTAGCCGGAGCCCCTCCAGGGTCATGAATTGCCAAAGAGGACATGGAAAATTAAAGTATTTGTGGTTAAGGTCATGGATTTTGTTGTCCAGAAAAATGGACATAAACAATTGATATGATTTATCGATTCTTTTGCAGCCATTCGATTGTTTCATCGATTTATCATAATATTAGGGCTACTGCACTTTTTTTGTTAGAAATTAAGCCCTGTGTGTATAATGTTATCAGTGAAATTATTGCCGTAACGAAGGAACCGCCCTATTACCTTCGTTTCATTCATCTGTTCTTATAATTGATCCATAAACTTGAAGATTTCAAATTACAAACTCACTAAGGCGTGGCAATGTGAAATGTCAATTTCGTCTGAAATTTCATCTCCCAGTTCATTACTCACTTTCTATTATAATGTTAACAATGCATTTCGAAATGCTTTTAACAAAGTACAGAGCAAGAGAGAGAGAGAGAGAGAGAGAATTCGCAAACTATGTGGAAAACATGCTTGACTAGCAAACCATGTTGTCTAATTGATCTGCCTCGTTGTGGGAAGAAAAATTATGGGAACCTGGTTCCATGAACGTCTGCTAGAAATTGAAACCCCGTGGGGTCGACAGGGTCTTAAACGTTCACGCCCTAACCTCCAATTCAGCTCAGGTATAAATAAATGCTCGCATTTAAGAATTTAGTCTCCCCCCGCTTCAGCGCTACGTCTATGCTCGTACAACACTTACGGAATTAAAGGCCCATCCAATACAGCTAGGCCAATGCAGGTGGTCAGTGCCCTGTAACTATTCCCAATTTCCGGTAATTGCAGGGCTAATATAAAGTCATTATTCTAGACCCCAGATCAGGCTTAAATAATCGTTAAAAATAAACCACCCATCGTTCGAAGATTATTAAGTTTCCATACCTCCCCCCCCCTCCAGGGTTTTCAACTCGTCCTGTGCTGTGATGACGTGCAGATTATGTGTTTAACTTCCATTTGAATAATCCGAATTTGATTTCATAGGTACCCACTGCCTACCTTTTTTTTTTTTTTGCAGATACGTAGTTTGGGTTCCAAGCAAAAAGTTCTTTGGAAAACTACATGTCAAACATGTCACATGGAAAAAAAAAATGGAAGAGTGTATGAACACCAGTTGACACGAAATGCGAGAGCCGAAGCAAATATATTCTTGGGGCAATTTTCAATATTACAAATATTTAAAATTTGAGAATTACGCTTCACGGGGCCCGGGGCATGGGCCCCGCTCACCCCTGCTTAAGGGTGGCCCTGGTCTTGGCGTAGCGTATTTCAGCTGACCCTGTATTGTAAAATACACAAAACTACTTTGAGAAAAAAAATAATTTATTGTCTGGGAAAGTGAAAACAAATGCGTCGTTATATTTTTTAAAATTATGCAATATGTTATATTGCAATATGAAGCGTTTGAAAGTATTGCAATACCATCATTTAATAATCAGATCAGAAGAAATTTTCCATCCATAATGCAATATAAATTTTGATACGAAATGTAATATTAACTTTTGCAAAGTACTGCAATATTAAGTTGGGAGTGACAAACAAAAGGTTAAACACTGGTAAAATAGCAATGAAAAAGATCACTCAAGCTTTCGGACGCATCAGCAGCAGTCCTTCATCAGGAGTAATTATATTGTCATAGAACAAACTAAAGCATTTCAACAACAACAGTAATAAAAGCAATAACAACAGGAGTTTGATTTCCTAGCTGACAGAGGTTTGAAAACGGCAGATTCTAGCACAGCGTGGTCTTAGTTCTCTTTACATCATAAATTACAAATTACAATAAATTAAGCCAAAAACATTTAAACATAATTCTAATGGAAACTAGCAGGAAAAATATACAGTCTAATATAATTATTTAACAAACATGATTTTAAAGATGACATGAGGCTAAATAGTAAGCAGGTAATGGTATGATTTCAGAGTTGAAAAAACAATTAATTAAACATTATAGGTGACAATACAGTTAATTTTACATTACAGGTGATAATCAAATTAAGGTGACTTAATGGTGAAAATCTCAACTTCTTTAGTTTTTTATAGAACTTGCTGAAATTTTTGTGTAAAATATACTTCTATATAACAAAACATCACAGCAAATTTGAAATTGATAGCATTATTGTTTTTCAATATTGTATTTATTATTTTTAAGTACTGATATTATCATTCATTCATTTTTATGCCATGCATTTTCATTAACTTTCTTCAAAAGCATTTTAATAGCGAGATCTCGACAGTAGTAATAAGACCTAGTCAGCATTAGTATGAGCCACTATTATATCTTACATAAAAATATGCCAACATGTATAGAAACTTTTTTCTTTGCGTTTACGAAACGCAAAAATAACAAAATTGATTAAAGTGTGTGACATCAAAATCCTAACACCAGTTTGCTTATTCGCATTGTGTTATCAAGGCATAAATTTTTATAACAATTGAATGATTAAAGAAGATTATGTTATGATTATAAAGATTATTATATGTATTGATTAAGAAGATTGTTATGATTATAAAGATTATTATATGTATTAATTAAGAAGATTATGTTATGATTATAAAGATTATTATATGTATTGATTAAGAGTAAGAAGATTATTATGATTAAGAAGATCATTATGATTTTGAAGAGTATATTATGATTTTGAAGATTATTATGTGATTAAGAAGATCATGTTATGGTTATGAATATTACTACATGATTAAGATGATTATGTTATGTGATTATGAAGATTATGATTAAGAAGATTATGTTATGATTATGAAGATCATTATGATTAAGAAGATTGCGTTATGATTATGAATAAGAAGATTATGTTGCAAGGAGCATTTTCCGTACTAAGGGAGAATAGTCAAATGCGTTTTGAGAAAACATGAAAAACTATTGAATTTTATCATAATTAAATTGAATTTACCAAAATTACATCATGTACTGGAAGTTTTAAAAATGGATGGATTTCATTTTGCCACCAAACAGTAAAGTTGATTTGATGTTTTAAAAATTAAAAAGACCGACATTTTTCGACAAAATTCGAAATTTTCACTAACAGATCATCTTAACTCTATGATGCAATTACCGATGGCAATTAAATGACTGAAACGCGTAGTTAATAATATAATAATAAGATGGTGAAACTAAAATTATACAGTAGGGGGATAATATATGTTTTAATTACGAGTAATTTATTTTACAATTGGGGTTTCCCACAAAAACATTACAAGTCTGAAATTTTATGTGTTTATTCTCGTCGGGAAAAGCGCAGACTAGCTTGATTCTGATTCTTGTAAAATTACGAATGTTGCAGTCATATTTTTCGTTTGGCTTTTGTCCGAACAACGTTGTTCAGAATGTGAAGTGAGCGCATAGGCGTATGCAGAAAGCTCATAATGTTTGTTTGTTTGGATTTTTATGGCGCAAGAGCATCTGGGCTATACTGCGCCAAACATGGTAAAGCTCATAAGGTGGTTATTATAGGCTCAATGGGGAGGATTGAAGAGCTACAACTCACATTTCTATGTTAAGTATACAAAATTACATTGCAATGGGGTTACAACCCCGCACCAACGCCCCGTGTACGCCAGTGGATGAGCGGAAGAAAGGCATGGCGGCAGGAACCTAAAAGAAAAAAAAGACCTATCGTAGTTTTTTGTTGGAGAACTTCAATTAATAATACAAGTAGTGATATAATTATTTCTGTATTATATCACTACTTGTATTATTAAGTAAAGATATAAATCCATAGATTTATTTTATATAAATCGAACACTACGCAGATTAAATCAAACAACAATGTCAATCAATCAACGTTTATTGGCGTAGTGATACCAACGCCGATGGTATGGCGTGATTAGATGGTGAAACGTTCGAAAGAAAATAAATATTTCTGCCTTCGGTGGGACCTGAACCCACGACCTTCCACTTGCCGGGCGGAGGCTCTACCCACTGAGCTACGAAGGACAATATATAATCTCTTTACGAACGTATATATATTGTTGCCCGTATGTATTGTCGTTCGTAGCTCAGTGGGTAGAGCCTCCGCCCGGCAAGTGGAAGGTCGTGGGTTCAGGTCCCACCGAAGGCAGAAATATTTATTTTCTTTCGAACGTTTCACCATCTAATCACGCCATACCATCGGCGTTGGTATCACTACGCCAATAAACGTTGATTAATTGACTTTGTTGTTTTGAAGAACTATAGATGTTATTCAATTGTTTTTATAATCGATGTTTATACAATGGATAAAAATATACTGTTTCTAATGCTATTAATCGTGGTGAAATATGTCGTACATTTGATGATGGTGACTAATGATACGATGCTATTGATATAATAGATGTAGTAAACATTTATTTGTTTTTTGACAGGTAAAAATGAATTGCCAGACCAGATTTTCAGATTTAATTGGGCTTGGATAAAATTCGAAAAGGATTTTTATGAAGTTAACGAAAAAGAAGGATTTCTTGAAATTACGGTCCTCAGGAGGGGATATTTAGGAGAAACAGCATTTGTTGGTGAGTTGCTTGGGAAGCATGATTCTATACTCCACAGATGCATTTAATCACAGTTCTTACACAGATTCATATTGTATATGGATGGCTGATTTGTCGTTTAATTATTAAATATATAAATTTAATTATCATATAAATTAATTATTGAAATTAAATGTATCTTTGCGTGATATACTTTACCTCCTGAAATACAAACTTTTGGATCTGATGGTAAAACATTTGATCTACGTTCAGATGTTGAGGTTGTATTCCAGGTTTATAGAAATTATGCTCAATACATTCACTCGGATACAACCAGAACATGCAATTGTGGCTTGCTTCGTCCTGAGTATTTATTTCTATCTCAATTTATAGATCTTTGTATTTTATAATTTTTTAAATTTTTTTTTCTCATTCACTCGTCCACCTCTAGATACTGCAGTGTCCATTAACTAGCCATGTTTCGTCTACTATCACTTTGATATCTGCTGTATTGTATGATGCATGCTTATCACAAAAATATTATTATGAGTAACGAAAATGAGTTATATGTAACAAAAATGAATATAACAATGCCTTATAGGAATATCTTTGAAGAATGGTACTGCTGTTGAAGGATCAGACTTCAGCGTGGTATATTCAACTCGGGTGCAGTTGAACCCTGGCCAGTCAGAAGCGAAATGGAGAGTTAAAATTATTGACGACACTTCCTATGAAAAAGATGAGGTTTTTGAAATTGAACTTGAAAAGCCCTCCATGGCTCTCCTTGAAGAACCTACCATGGCTGCAGTTCTTCTTGTCGACGAGGACGATGGTAAAGTGAAAACACCATTTGTTTATGTCTTTCGTTTAATAAGCACAGAATGAGTTGTTCAGTGCATTTTCCAACTAATTTCAATTATTATTATTATTCAGAGGTTATTTATGCACATAAGTCTTTACAGCTCAATTATTTCCTTTTAGAGTCTGTGGTTTATATTCCGTCGGATGTTTATGAAATCGAGGAGAGTATTGGGGCCATTTTCATTCCTATCAAAAGAAAAGGAGATATTTCGAAAGAGATGATGGTTATTTGTTATACGGAATCTGGTAAAAATCTACTGATTTATATTAAATATAAGTTTTTTGTAAACCTTTTAGTATGCGATATATTTTACGTTTAATTATAAAATATCAATAATTTAATATGCTATAACACAGTACATTTATGTTTCATTGGCTCTGTGAAATATTCAAAATTTATAATAATTTACAAACTGCAAACACATTAAAAATACTCATAGTCAATTGAATTATTAATAATAAATTGTTATATTCAGAGGCGTAACTGAGCATTGGCAAAGGGAGAAGTGTTATAGGCGCTGATGTGAGAAAGAGAGAGAGAGAGAGAGAGACTCAAAAGGTTCTGCATTTTCCAATACTTGTGAAAAAACTAATTTGAAATAACCACCAGCGACGTCAAATTAAGAATTTGCAAAAAGCACCAAAAATCGCCAGTAAACCTTTAGTTATATTTGGAAAGATTAGACGGCCAAATATGTCAGCC
>QLNU02014802.1:57236416-57263741 GCA_006491805.2 Dysdera silvatica
ATGAGGGCTATAGTCCCAGTATTGGTTGGGGGCCCACTTACTCGTGGCGACAGATTTAAAAGAGGGGTCTGAAAGCATATAAAAAATAAGTACTTACGTATACTCATTATAAAACTCTTCAAATTTCTGGTAAACTATCTAAAATAGCCCAAAAAAAGTAAGCTTTTACCTAAAAATTTTCTAGATGTCGATCAAAAGTGAGTAAACAAAAGTCAACTTAAAAAAACACAAATGGCCCTTTAAATAGAGGTGTCCCTTATTCGGAGGTGTCCTTTATAGGAGGCAATACTGTATAATCAGGGCTTAAATTGGGCGGGAGCCCGGCTCCGGTACTTCTTCATTTTTGGCGATTATTTAAATATTAGCCGGAGCCCCTACAGGGTCATGAATTGCCGAAAAGGTCATGAAAAAGTAACGTATTTGTGGTTAAGGTCATGGAATTTCGTTGTCCAGAAAAATGAACATAAACAATTCGCATGATTTATCGATTCTTTTGCAGCCATTCAATTTTTTAATCGATTTATCATAATATTAGGGCTCCTGCACTTTTTTTTTGTTAGAAATTAAGCCCTGTGTGTATAATGTTATCAGTGAAATTATTGCCGTAACGAAGGAACCGCCCTATTACCTTCGTTTCATTCATCTGTTCTTATAATTGATCCATAAACTTGAAGATTTCAAATTACAAACTCACTAAGGCGTGGCAATGTGAAATGTCAATTTCGTCTGAAATTTCATCTCCCAGTTCATTACTCACTTTCTATTACAATGTTAACAATGCATTTCGAAATGCTTTTAACAAAGTACAGAGCAAGAGAGAGAGAGAGAATTTTCAAACCATGTGGAAAACATGTTTGACTAGCAAACCATGTTGTCTAATTGATCTGCCTCGTTGTGGGAAGAAAAATTATGGGAACCTGGTTCCATGAACGTCTGCTAGAAATTGAAACCCCGTGGGGTCGACAGGGTCTTAAACGTTCACGCCCTAACCTCCAATTCAGCTCAGGTATAAATAAATGCTCGCATTTAAGAATTTAGTCTCCCCCCGCTTCAGCGCTACGTCTATGCTCGTACAACACTTACGGAATTAAAGGCCCCTCCAATACGGCTAGGCCAATGCAGGTGGTCAGTGCCCTGTAACTATTCCCAATTTCCGGTAATTGCAGGGCTAATATAAAGTCATTATTCTGGACCCCAGATCAGGCTTAAATAATCGTTAAAAATAAACCACCCATCGTTCGAAGATTATTAAGTTTCCATACCTCCCCCCCCCTCCAGGGTTTTCAACTCGTCCTGTGCTGTGATGACGTGCAGATTATGTGTTTAACTTCCATTTGAATAATCCGAATTTGATTTCATAGGTACCCACTGCCTACCTTTTTTTTTTTTTTGCAGATACGTAGTTTGGCAATATGTTACATATTTACAATATGAAGCGTTTGA
The DNA here is from genome assembly GCA_006491805.2 of Dysdera silvatica. NCBI lineage: Eukaryota > Metazoa > Arthropoda > Arachnida > Araneae > Dysderidae > Dysdera > Dysdera silvatica. The sequence goes on from QLNU02014802.1 coordinate 57,237,860, forward strand.
AAGTATTGCAATACCATCATTTAATAATCAGATCAGAAGAAATTTTCCATCCATAATGCAATATAAATTTTGATACGAAATGTAATATTAACTTTTGCAAAGTACTGCAATATTAAGTTGGGAGTGACAAACAAAAGGTTAAACACTGGTAAAATAGCAAATGAAAAGATCACTCAAGCTTTCGGACGCATCAGCAGCAGTCCTTCATCAGGAGTAATTATATTGTCATAGAACAAACTAAAGCATTTCAACAACAACAGTAATAAAAGCAATAACAACAGGAGTTTGATTTCCTAGCTGACAGAGGTTTGAAAACGGCAGATTCTAGCACAGCGTGGTCTTAGTTCTCTTTACATCATAAATTACAAATTACAATAAATTAAGCCAAAAACATTTAAACATAATTCTAATGGAAACTAGCAGGAAAAATATACAGTCTAATATAATTATTTAACAAACATGATTTTAAAGATGACATGAGGCTAAATAGTAAGCAGGTAATGGTATGATTTCAGAGTTGAAAAAACAATTAATTAAACATTATAGGTGACAATACAGTTAATTTTACATTACAGGTGATAATCAAATTAAGGTGACTTAATGGTGAAAATCTCAACTTCTTTAGTTTTTTATAGAACTTGCTGAAATTTTTGTGTAAAATATACTTCTATATAACAAAATATCACACCAAATTTGAAATTGATATCATTATTGTTTTTTCAATATTATTATTTATTATTTTTTAAGTACTAATATTATTATTCGCTAAATTTTTTCTATGCCATGCATTTTTCATTAACAACTTCAAAAGCATTTTAATAGCGAGATCTCGACAGTAGTAATAAGACTTAGTCAGCATTAGTATGAGTCACCATTATATCTTACATAAAAAATATGTTATGTCAACATGTATAGAAAATTTTTTTTTTGTATTTTCGAAAGATAAAAATGATAAAATTTATTAAAATGTGTAACGCCATCAAAATCCTAACACCAATTTGTTTATTCGCATTATGTTATCAAGGCATAAATTTTTATAACAATTGAATGATTAAGAAGATTATGTTATGATTATAAAGATTATTATATGTATTGATTAAGAGTAAGAAGATTATTATGATTAAGAAGATCATTATGATTTTGAAGAGTATATTATGATTTTGAAGATTATTATGTGATTAAGAAGATCATGTTATGGTTATGAATATTACTACATGATTAAGATGATTATGTTATGTGATTATGAAGATTATGATTAAGAAGATTATGTTATGATTATGAAGATCATTATGATTAAGAAGATTGCGTTATGATTATGAATAAGAAGATTATGTTGCAAGGAGCATTTTCCGTACTAAGGGAGAATAGTCAAATGCGTTTTGAGAAAACATGAAAAACTATTGAATTTTATCATAATTAAATTGAATTTACCAAAATTACATCATGTACTGGAAGTTTTAAAAATGGATGGATTTCATTTTGCCACCAAACAGTAAAGTTGATTTGATGTTTTAAAAATTAAAAAGACCGACATTTTTCGACAAAATTCGAAATTTTCACTAACAGATCATCTTAACTCTATGATGCAATTACCGATGGCAATTAAATGACTGAAACGCGTAGTTAATAATATAATAATAAGATGGTGAAACTAAAATTATACAGTAGGGGGATAATATATGTTTTAATTACGAGTAATTTATTTTACAATTGGGGTTTCCCACAAAAACATTACAAGTCTGAAATTTTATGTGTTTATTCTCGTCGGGAAAAGCGCAGACTAGCTTGATTCTGATTCTTGTAAAATTACGAATGTTGCAGTCATATTTTTCGTTTGGCTTTTGTCCGAACAACGTTGTTCAGAATGTGAAGTGAGCGCATAGGCGTACGCAGAAAGTTCATAAGGGGGTTATAGGCTCAATGGGGGAGGGTTACAGAGCTACAACTCACATATTCCTATGTTAAATATACAAAATTTCATTGCAATGGGGGTTACAACCCCCAACCAACGCCCCCTGTGCACGCCAGTGGGTGAGCGGAAGGGAAAGGCATGGCGGCAGAATCTAAAAGTAAAAAAAAAAAGACCTATCGTAGTTTTTGTTGGATAACTTCTCAATTAATAATACAAGTAGTGATATAACTATAGATGTTATTCAATCGTTTTTATAATCGATGTTTATACAATGGATAAAAATATACTGTTTCTAATGCTATTAATCGCGGTGAAATATGTCGTACATTTGATGATGGTGACTAATGATACGATGGTATTGATATAATAGATGTAGTAAACATTTTTTTTTTTTTTGACAGGTAAAAATGAATTGCCAGACCAGATTTTCAGATTTAATTGGGCTTGGATAAAATTCGAAAAGGATTTTTATGAAGTTAACGAAAAAGAAGGATTTCTTGAAATTACGGTCCTCAGGAGGGGATATTTAGGAGAAACAGCATTTGTTGGTGAGTTGCTTGGGAAGCATGATTCTATACTCCACAGATGCATTTAATCACAGTTCTTACACAGATTCATATTGTATATGGATGGCTGATTTGTCGTTTAATTATTAAATATATAAATTTAATTATCATATAAATTAATTATTGAAATTAAATGTATCTTTGCGTGATATACTTTACCTCCTGAAATACAAACTTTTGGATCTGATGGTAAAACATTTGATCTACGTTCAGATGTTGAGGTTGTATTCCAGGTTTATAGAAATTATGCTCAATACATTCACTCGGATACAACCAGAACATGCAATTGTGGCTTGCTTCGTCCTGAGTATTTATTTCTATCTCAATTTATAGATCTTTGTATTTTATAATTTTTTAAATTTTTTTTTCTCATTCACTCGTCCACCTCTAGATACTGCAGTGTCCATTAACTAGCCATGTTTCGTCTACTATCACTTTGATATCTGCTGTATTGTATGATGCATGCTTATCACAAAAATATTATTATGAGTAACGAAAATGAGTTATATGTAACAAAAATGAATATAACAATGCCTTATAGGAATATCTTTGAAGAATGGTACTGCTGTTGAAGGATCAGACTTCAGCGTGGTATATTCAACTCGGGTGCAGTTGAACCCTGGCCAGTCAGAAGCGAAATGGAGAGTTAAAATTATTGACGACACTTCCTATGAAAAAGATGAGGTTTTTGAAATTGAACTTGAAAAGCCCTCCATGGCTCTCCTTGAAGAACCTACCATGGCTGCAGTTCTTCTTGTCGACGAGGACGATGGTAAAGTGAAAACACCATTTGTTTATGTCTTTCGTTTAATAAGCACAGAATGAGTTGTTCAGTGCATTTTCCAACTAATTTCAATTATTATTATTATTCAGAGGTTATTTATGCACATAAGTCTTTACAGCTCAATTATTTCCTTTTAGAGTCTGTGGTTTATATTCCGTCGGATGTTTATGAAATCGAGGAGAGTATTGGGGCCATTTTCATTCCTATCAAAAGAAAAGGAGATATTTCGAAAGAGATGATGGTTATTTGTTATACGGAATCTGGTAAAAATCTACTGATTTATATTAAATATAAGTTTTTTGTAAACCTTTTAGTATGCGATATATTTTACGTTTAATTATAAAATATCAATAATTTAATATGCTATAACACAGTACATTTATGTTTCATTGGCTCTGTGAAATATTCAAAATTTATAATAATTTACAAACTGCAAACACATTAAAAATACTTATAGTCAATTGAATTATTAATAATAAATTGTTATATTCAGAGGCGTAACTGAGCATTGGCAAAGGGAGAAGTGTTATAGGCGCTGATGTGAGAAAGAGAGAGAGAGAGAGAGAGAGAGACTCAAAAGGTTCTGCATTTGTCAATACTTGTGAAAAAACTAATTTGAAATAACCACCAGCGACGTCAAATTAGGAATTTGCAAAAAGCACCAAAAATCGCCAGTAAACCTTTAGTTATATTTGGAAAGATTAGACGGCCAAATATGTCAGCCTACAGGCAGCAAATTCGTAAATCCGCCTATGTATTGATTACGTTCTCAGAGCCACAGTACACTAAAAGACAAATATGAGCATTTCTGCCGAAAACATTGAAAGTGTGACTATTAAAAAAGGATAATGTTAATAAAAAATGTACATCTCAGGCTATTCCTGTTAATCCATTGGCGTACGCAGGGGGTGTTGATGGGAGTTGTACCCCCCCATTGCAATGAAATTTTGTATATTTAACATAGGAATATGCGAGTTGTAGCTCTGTAACCCCCCATTGAGTCTATAACCCCCTTACGAACTTTATGCGTACGCCTATGGGTTAATCCTACTGCATTTTAAATACGTTCTACCTATCGTAGTATGGTTTATATGTGAGCTTTGCGCTGAACAATGCGTTGATTATAATTTGTACTCAATACAGAATTAAACATACTTTACGATATAGTTTTTATGAGGGAATACTTTATTATATTTTTCGTAAACAGTTCAGTATTCCATTGTGTGAAGAAATGTGCGGGTAACGCATCTATACTCTTAATTGTGAGAATGTATGGTTCTGTTTAATGTTCATTAAAGGTTCTGCTTCCGGAACAACACCAGGAATGGTACACTCTCACTCTGATTTCATCAGCAGAAGAGAAGACCATACCAGCATGGTACATTTTCCCCGGGGTGAAGATATGAGGTTCTGCAAAGTCGCTATCATAGATGATTCGCTGTTCGAAAACGAAGAGAGTTTCGATATCAGATTGGCCATGTCAATGGGAGGAAGGTTGGGTAATTTTAGTAAATCCAAAGTGAAAATCTTACAAGATTTCCAAGATGGTGGGTGATGGTGTTAATAATTCTTTCTAAATTAGGATAATTATCGTTTATCTAGTAATTATCTGCTATCTAGTAATTGTCTTCTGTCTAGTAATTGCCTTCTATCTATTGTCTTCTATATATTAATTTTCTCCTATCAAGTAATTGTTTGCTATCTGGAATTGTATTCTGTCTACTAATTATCTTCTAGTTAGGAATCCTCTTCTGTTTAGGAATCGTCTCCAGAATTAAATTACTTACCTTTGCTTTCAGCGCCATTGTTTTACTTCGGAGAATCACAAGTAGAAATAGATGAAGGTGTAGGATACTTTGAAATTCCTGTTTTGAGGTCCGGAACAGACCTTGGGAAGCCGGCGACAGTCACCGTACAGTCCCGATCATCCAATCCTGTTTCTGCAGAAGGTAAAAAAAAGATCTCGAACTTTTAACTTGAAGACACACCATACTGGTTTTATATGTACACGCATACGGTAGACATAATCTTTTTAATCTTTGCGCTTTGAGTGGATCGTTGATTCATAAGGCAATTTCTTATTCATTATCCTTAATTGATATATTGTATATTTACCCTTAAATTTTGGCTGATAATTCAATATATTGATAGTTTTCTTCAGTTGGTATAGATTACATTGGAATCGATCGAAATTTGTACTTTGGGCCTGGAGCCACAACACAGACATTTCGAGTGAATATCTTAGATGATAGAGGACATCCCATAATGGAGGGACCGGAAATCTTCGAAATTGCTCTCCGAAAGCCGATGAATGCCCTTCTCGGGACTCCAGATAAAGTTACTATAATTATTACTGATTCCAGTTCGGATTGTAAGTGATCAAAATTTGTTTTATTACCATCAATTATTTCTATAAATTATCATATATATATTAATCACGGAAATATTGTTTGTTAAGCATTGAATTGTGCTATATCTACCAATCACCGAATTAAAATCTACTAATCATTGAGCTATAATTTACTAATCATTGAGCTATAATTTACTAATCATTGAGCTATAATTTACTAATCCTAAACCATGATTTGCTAATCACTACCAATTACTGCTTTTAGTAATTTTTGAATGATCATTCCGCGATATTATTTATAGGCAATAATTCAAAGATTTTTTTTTTGTAAATAGATGTTCAGTCATCCAGCTGCATAGCATGGGTTGCTATCGTCCGGTGCAAGTTAAGTACTGAACCCGCTAAAACCCGTTAGCTCTCCTTTCCACCGGTTCAATATTGAAATTTTGCGTCTTTTAGAATTTTGTGTCTGGGGCTTTCGCTCTGGTGGCATCTCCCACATTACGTCACTGTGGTCATCATCCTTTTAACTAATGACTTCATAATCACTTTAACTGGCGACTTAATGCTTATAAAATTTATCTTGAGACCCTTTTCAAGTAGGGATTTGCTAATCAATGAAACATTTTTTTCCTTTCTGAACCATGGTACATCAATAACTGAATTTCACTGATTGTCTTTATTTCTTAATGATTATTTAATTCGCTGAATCATTATTTAAATCTTCATTTAACATTGTAATGCTTATTTAAATCGTTACTCAGTCATTGTTTAAATCTCCACGGATTTATCATCGAGTTCTTTTTAATAATAATCTAGTAAGGATTTCCATTTCTCTGAAATATTAGTAAAGTTCGATTTTCGTATTCATAAAATCACGCTTTGAATGAACGAAGTTTTTTTTTTAACTGTAGAAATACAACGTTTGCGCGAAGCAACACGTTGCAGAAATATTGGGCAGAACCAGGGGCGGATTGCATCCTCTCAAAGGGCGCATAGCTTGGAGTTTCGGAGGGGGCGAATTCTATCGCCCATGAGGGCGTACCAACTAAAGGGCCAATCGGCCGGCGACCTGGCCCGCCCCTGGGCAGAACCGTCCTGATGTTTTATATTTTATTTAATACTTATGCATAGAATTTTATTGGAAAAGTCTTGAATTTGTTTCAATTCTTACATACTGCATTTTGTTTTATTATTTACATACTGGATTTGCTTTATTATTACATACAGAATTTTCCTTATTGTTTACATAATACTTAATTTGTTTTATTGTTTATTCTTAGCGCCACGGTTTCAGTTTAAAGAATCAGAATATGAAATTGAAGAACATAAGAAGAATCTCACCACAATTGTTCTTCGTGAAGGTGACTTGTCATTAAACGCATCCGTTCGATGCTACACCCGACAAGTATCAGCCAAAGCTGGCGAAGATTTTCAAGAACGTCCGAATACCTCGGATTCTTTAATTATTTTTGAACCTCGTAAGTAATAAGTATCTTTACTTATTTTATTGGAACTTATTTTATTTAAAATCTGTAATATATAGATGTGTACCTTTTCGCGCTCCTCTTTCCATAAACATACCTCCATACCAAGAAAATATTGTAAGATTTCCAGAAATTTGACAACTACATTGAAAAATTGAACGATTTATTGTTTAGTAACTGTCAGGATATCATACATTAATAATGATAATAAAGTATTTAATATTAAACATTGGTACATTTCTACATAATATCATTTATCTTCAAGTGAAGATTGGTGGAATCAGATATTCATAAACCATCTGCTGAAAACGAAAACGCTATAATGTTATGGGATGTCCAAATTCAAAACGAAAAGCATCTAGAAAAATCCCTATATCAGTACATCTTAAAATGGCGAAACGCCAGGTTTTCGTGGGAATTCTTCATAGGGTTCTGCAAGCAAGTTGAAAAATATCGCCGAGATTTTCAAGAATACCTTTGAATTCTCTAGCTTTTGCCTGTGGCAATTCTTTAGATGGAGTTAACATGAAAATACAGTATAATACGAATTTATTTAAGCGGAATCGTGTTGCATTATGGTATTTTTTACATATAGTTCATACCATAGATATACATTTTGCAAATTCCAGATTGATATCCGCCTGGGCAGCAGTGGATGAAGACTACAGAGTCTGATGGAGACCATGCTGCCCGAGGGAAGAAAGATTGTTGTAGTATGTAGATGGAACAGTAGAACAACACATTGATATTATCGTAACGAATATACAATATACGAAAATAAAGGCCATTACAATTCTAATAGATTTTTGCGGATATTTATTTTTAAAAAAGATAAGCATAAAACTTGAAGGCCGAAAGTCTCTGAAAGAATTTATCTAAAGATGTCTCTTTTTAGAGAGATTTTCTACTGTTGGGTCAATTAAAAAAAATTTGAACTTGACTTCAGTTTGGTGCCCTTATTCAAACGAGACCTCGGGCGGCCGCCTGGTATCCTGGCCATTAAGCCGCCCCTGATTTTACCACCTTTCACATAGGTGATGAAACGTATCCTTACTTGGAATATCGAGAAGTTATTGCGTAGAATTGACTGATTTCTGACTAAACTTTTTTATAAACTCGAAAATAACTTTTCTGACACGGCTACAACTTTTATAGTTCAGCTAGAACTTTTAGCTGCAATTTAGCCGAAAAGCTATAAAAGTTGCTTTGGCAGTTTACTCCCTGCATTTAAACAAACCTTGAAAACTTTATGACAGTAAAATAAACATCGATATTCGTACTGTAAGTATATTTTCATCGATATAAATAATTGTATCTTTTCATTAAAACCTTTCTCTCCTCTACTTCGTTTTTTTTATACTAATTTTATTGTTTATTTTTATATCAACGTCTATAATAACGCCCGTAATATATAATAGTCATTTAGGTTTTTCTTAAATCATATTTATGGAGCAGTTTCTGGCTAGATATGTGAAAAGGGAAGGATTCCGTAGAACTTGAAAACCGTAGAACTTCCGTAGAACTTCCGTAGAATAGCCAGAGAACCACTGTCCTAGATAATATAGGAATAGAACAAAAAGCAACTTCTTCTTAGTAACTTCAGGGCTTGAAGAAGAACAATTATATGGGGAAAGGTTAGAAAAGAAACAGTAACAAAATAAAAAGTTATGTACATTTAGGCGGAAAGACAGTAGAAAAGAAAGCTAAAGTTATTTCAATTGAAGTGGGTGCATTATGTGTAATTTCTAAAGATCTGGAAGAAAAACAAAGTATTATGGAGTAAAATTTTTGATTTGGGTTTTGTTAGACCAATGTCTTTACTCATTATTGCCTAGGCGAGTCAATTTAGTTTTAAAATTGTAACAATATCGTTATATGCATCCACTTATTTTATTCGCATAAAATAAAGAATTTAATTTTATTTGAAAAATTCTCTCATCAATTATGAAAAGTAGCACAGACATAGGCGCCCATATGAGTACATCTAGGGGGCGTGGGGCTGAGAACAATCATTACCTCTTACTCAAGGCTGTCAAGCATTTTAGTGAATGTACATGATACTAAAATACTACAAAACTAATTAATACTGTTTGACAATTAGTAATAAATTAAAAGTAGCTTATTTTAAAACGTGATTGTAAAATTTGTAAAAACAAATGCGTGGCGGAATCGGGCAAACCATATTTTAGAACGGCTGGGGGGGACTAGAACTCCCTTTTCCCCCCCATATGGGCGTCCATGCTTCTAGAGTATAACTCATAACATACATATGTATGAACATTTGTAATTATCTGAGGTTCCTGGAAAATACAATTAAAGGGCATACACTAGCCATATACAATACGATTTGTAATTTTGTATATCAATAATACGAATACAAAATTTTAATTATATATTAAAAATAATTAGATTTTATTATAAAATAATATTTTTAGTTAATAATTAATCAACGTTTGTAATCTTATAGGCAACTTTCACTAATTTTTAATTAATTGCTTATGAACTGTTTTATTGAAGCTAATTATCGCACTGCTTGTAATATTATAACATTTACTTGTAGTTAACTATCCAGAATATGTTAGTTTAATAGTCATGAACTTCTAGTTCATTGTTTATGCTGTTTAGTTAGTTCAGTAATCAGGAACTTCTAGCCCACCATTTTGAATATTTCCATGAAGTTAAAAACGTCATTGTTTTTCCTTAAAAACAACTCTATTTGTTTCCATGAACAGACGTATCTGAGCGACCTTGTATTGTGCAAGTGATAGACGACAACGCTTTCGAACCTGAAGAAGAATTTCGGTTAGTTTTGGGATCGCCTCAGGCCAGTTCATTTTTCAAGGGTGTGTCTAAGGGCGAAAAGTCGAATATAACCATCAAAATAAAAGACACCAAAGACAGTGAGTATGTTACACACAAATAAACGATTAATTATTGATTAAATTAATTAAAACCCATTTGATAATTGTGTTAACTATGACAAGGGCAATAATATCTCTTTTGAAATTTTATATATGAAAGAAAATGAGCATTGCCTCTGTTTCTTGGTTTCGGAGCAAGTTAAGGTACACCGGTTTATGTAATGGGTCTCCGGTTAGACTTCAGGAAGGGCAGTGTATCTTTTCCTTCTATATATATATAAGAAACTTTAGTCCGAGCTTCTACGCGAGTGCCAAAAATTATTAGTCAATACTCCATTTATTTTTCACTTATGCTTCTAGATATTATGATTTCAACGATAGAAAAATTTTCCGGAAAAAGGGGATAAAGGTAAACTTTTCCTGAAAAAAATATTTTTAACTCTTCTATGGCTGGTCCGAATTCTAGTTGCGAAAGGAGGAGGGTAAAAATTTCTTTTATCTGTCTGCATGAGAATTCGTCTAAAAAATATATAGTGTTCGCCAATTTAGGTAAATTAATTATAACGCGACGAATTGTTGTTGCGACGAATTAATGCAGGGATGAACTGACGCGACACTCCTAGCATCATGAGGTGGTGTTAAGCTTGTTGACTTCAAAGGCTGAAGTTTGGTTAAACTCATTAGAACAACTAGTTTCTGAGATGGAAAAAGGCTATAGTTCCGAATCTAATAGCATTTCGTTTATAATTTTCATTTTTCTAGCAGGAGGCTAAATTTTCTATAGGGGGTTGAATCATTTCTAGCCTTCCATGGCTACGCCACTGCTTAAACTTAGTTTTTATTTAATAAACGTAAAAAAATTAAACATACTGAAATTGACATCAAACGTTCGCTGCCGCGCATGCTTGAACTATCGTAATATTGGCTAATCGTCCATACTAGAGGAGAGAGAGAGAATCAACATTTTCTTAACCTACACTGACATTTGGACTTGTGAGGAGTACAAGTCCAAGTATTTGACGTAAGGACGTGAGTAGCACAAGTCCAAGTATTTGACGCAAGGACGTGAGTAGCACAAGTCCTTGTGCTTCATTAAGTAGCTTACACTCAACTGAATCTCAATAGAGGACTTCGCAAAATGCATGAAAATGATACGGCGCCATGAATGGATCAATAAATTACGTATTGAATATTCCAGTTTTCTTTTGTAAGATTCAATATTACTTTGTTTTATGAAATTCATTTTAAAAATCAATTTTTTTTTGCATTCAGTAAAAATTTTAAATTCGGATTCGGGCGTTTGGACTATTGCTTTTTTTAGATTTAATGTACTCTAGAAAAAAAAAAAAGTCGCGATGTACCGCCAAAAAGTGAACGTGGATAAAATCAGGTGATTGTTTTAAACTACGTTGTACGGTCAGTGGCGGATTTATCAGTAGGCTAAGTAGGCTATAGCCTACGGTGGCAGCTTTTCTAAGAAAAGTTTGCCGCCGAGAAGTTCGCGAAGGGGAGAATCTTTTGGCGGCTAATGGAATTACTAATTTTGATTTGTTATGTTCAGAGTCATAACTAGGCATTGACAAAGAAAGAGCTACCATAGGCGTCACCTTGAGAGAGATTCGAAAAGGCGCCAAATTCGCAAATACTTTCGAAAAGACAATTCGAAATAATCGCCAAGGTCGCCAAATTAAGAATTTGACAAAAGCGTCAAAATCTCTGTTATGTCTCTAGCCACGTTTAGTAAGATTAGGCGGCAAATTATGTCAGCCTGTAGGCGGTAAAATATGTCAGAGACTACCTCTGCGTACCGTTTAATTCATATAATTAATATTTTTTTTACTGAACCGTAGATTGTCTCATAATCAATACTTTTTATCTAAAATATATTTCATGGAGTATATATTTATTAATTTTGGTTGAAAATATATTTATTTTACTGAACTTGGTAGAACCTACAATTCAGTTTGAGAAGACGAGGCATTCGACAATAGAGCCCCAAAGTTTAAAGGAGTATGTCACCGTGAAATTGCTAGTGATAAGGACGGGAGATTTGTCTAAAACGGCTGTTGTTAGAGTCCACACAAAGGATGGCTCGGCAAAATCAGGATCTGACTACGTTCCTTACTCAAAAGGTTAGGATAATATATTATTATTCATTGAACGCTGTTAATTAGTACTAATAACTAATTTCCACATACAATTAGTCATTACACATGTGTTCGATGCCATTTATTTTCTCACAGAATTGGAATTTGGTCAGAATGTAAGTCGGCATGTTGTAGAATTGGAAATCCTCTACGACACCAAAAAAGAACACAGAGAGGCGTTCAGCTTACACTTAAAACCTGACAAAAATATGATTGCTGAAATCAAGGTAAGCATGGCATTTGGTATCGTTTATGAATTATCAGTAACGATCTAGTATGATCCTTTAATGATCATTAGGATCATCTAATGATCCAGTAATGGTATATTAATGATCCCATATCATTTACTGATGGTTCAGTATGATCTTTTAATGTGATTCGACATAATTTATTAAAGATTCCTTGTGATCTAACCATTGGATATGATCTGATAATGATCTAATATAAGTCACACTAATAATATAGTGGGATTTGGTATCGATCTAGTATGATCTATTAATGATCTAGTATGATTTAATATCTATCTAGTATGATTTAATATCTATCTAGTATAACCCATTAGTGATCTAGTATGATCTATTAATGATCTATTTGGATTCACTAATGATCTATTTGGATTCACTAATGATCTAGTATGATTCACTAATGCTCTAATATGATTCACTAATGCTCTAATATGATTTACTAATACTCTAGTTTGATTCACTAATGCTCCAGTATGATTCGCTAATGCTCTAGTATGATTCGCTAATGCTCTAGTATGATTCACTAATGATCTAGTATGATTCGCTAGTGATCTAGTATGATCCATTAATGATCTAGTATGATCTATTAATGATCTAGTATGATCTATTAATGATCTAGTTGGATTCACTGATGATCTAATATGATTCACTAATGCTCTAATATGATTTACTAATACTTTAGTATGATTCACTAATGCTCCAGTATGATTCGCTAATACTCCAGTATGATTCGCTAATGATCTAGTGTGATTCATTAATGATCTAGTGTGATTCATTAATGATCTAGTATAATTCACTAACGATCTAGTAGTATAGAATATCAATCCAGTATTATGTATTAATGGTTCGGTATATGATTTGTTAATAATACGAGATATGATATTCTAGTGATTAATGATGATTTGCTAATGATTCATCATGATTTGTTAATGATTCAGTATGATCTGCCAGCAGAAGAATGCAACGATTGACCAGGGCTTACCATAGCTAATAAAATTTTGTCAGTCATCCATCGTATAAGAAAAGATTGTGCAATGTTTCGAAAACCACTGTTCCTTTTATTAAGCGAAACAAGATGGAGGAAACAGTAGTTCTCGAAACGTTGCGAAACCTTTTCTTGTACGTTGCACCAGTGGCGAAATTTTACTAGTTCATGATCTTCCAATAATACAGGATGATTAACTAAAGATCTTATTAATTACTGTTCTATTACAGAACAGCAAGGCTATCATCTATATTCAAGAAGCCAATACAATGGCGGATGTCACTTTTCCTACTCGTCCAATGGTCGTCTCTTTAAAAGATTATGATTACGTCACTGGAGATTCGCAGCAGCCCATACCCGGATATCCGGTCGTTTGCGTGACAGTAACTATAATTCTATATTATCATTATTCCTGTCATTACCATTGCTATTTGCATTTGCATTACCATGTACTGCATTTTTTTTTTCATAAAAAAAATGGATGAATGGATATCTAAACGCTATAGAGTGTTCAAGCACTAAGAAATAGAAAGGTAACATAAAAAAAAAAATAAAGTTAAAAGAAAAGTAAAATACTGTGAATGTCTAGAATTTAAGGAATTAAGACCATCGCTATGCATGTGTGCGTTTTCACTTACATAGACTTGCGTCTTCCTTTCGTTCGTTCAGGTTACGTATGACCAGGGATGGATTGGGTCCTCTCAAAGTGCGCATACCTTGGGTTATCGGAGGCGCGAGTCTTATCGCCCACGAGGGCACACCGGCCCGAGGACCGGTTCGCCGGCGGCCCAGTCCACCCCTACGTATATCTGAATTACATCTAGAAGTGATCGGATAGTACACCAATGTTTGGGAACCCTTTTCTTAGTTTTTAGCACTTCTTGTAAATCTATGTGAATGATTCGTTCTATGTTTTTTCAGATTTTGAGGGATACATTTAGGAGAGATGTTGTTAATAGGGTTAACGTTATTACGTGCAAACAGGGGCGGACTTACTCCTCTCAAAGGGCGCATACCGTGGATTTTCGGAGGGCGCAAATCCTTGCCCATTCGGAGGCGCGAGTCCTTAGCTCATGAGGGCGCACCGGCCCGGAGGACGGTGAGCCGGCGGCCCAGTCAGCCCCTGCGTGTAAATATAATTGTACCATATCACTTTAATTTCCTGCCTGAGGTCTCATAATGTTTAGTTACTTTTATTGCGCATTAACTTTGATCATTATTAGATGCTATATTATGAGTACTATGTATGTGACCCTACTCTTATTAAAAAAATATTAATAAACAATTAATCTTGCTAATTAATAATTAATGAATAATAAAATTATCCACTGGTACATACTGTCCATGCTGAACCATGGGCAATTTTTTCAGATTTTGGTAATGTTAAATATCGAGGCTTCGTTAACTGCGTCCCGCAACGAGTATACTATGTTAACTGAGCGGAAATCTAACGTTCAGGGGGGGCCAACAGTATAATGAGGGACTCGAACCCCCTTGACTCAAGCGTGGACATTGGGGGGAGGTCACAGGGGTCATGACCCCCAAAATATATTTTTTCACTGTAAAAAATTCCAACTTTCATGATAAATGAAGGGTGTTATTCCAAGACCATGGCAAATTCTGTCCTTAACCCCCCAAATGAAAGTCTATGTCCGCCCCTGCCTTGACCTGCTTCCCACCATAAGAATAAAACAAAGAGCTACAGGCTGTAGACAAGATCCCAATGATTCATGTCAGAAACTAACTTCAAATTTTCTGCACGGCGGAAGACGGTCTTATTTTAGTATCACGGTAGCGGCTTTTAAACATAAACCACACGGTTTGTAGTTTTAAGGTCACCATTCCTGGAAATTAGAATTGCGTGCACAGGGTGCTGCTATTAGAAGTCGTTTGGGTGCTTACCATTAATTCGAAATTATGAGCTGACGGGGGAGGTGGGGTGGCAAGAATAAACCGGAATTTTGCACTTAAATTACGCTTTGAAGGTATATTACAAAATGACGACAGAATTTACACAGTTTCCACTTTCCTTAAACAGAAGCGGCGGCTAATTAAAATGACATTATTAAAAGAGCGTACTGTAAATACGAATTTGGTTAATACGAACACAGTTTGGCAAAAATCATTGATAATCAAGTTTAAAATAAAATAATCAACAGTTTCAATAATCATTAATAATCAAGTTTTTTTAGCAACTCTACTTAAACAAACTATAGAAATAAATGAAAAGTCGCAGAAAATAATATATACAAAAACATACAAAAATAAATATACTAGTAAACAAGCAAAAACACAAGAGACAACAGTTTTGCGAAGACAGCAAATAGCATTCATATGTCCAAAAGTCCAAAGACAAGAAAGGGCAGTAATCTAGTAGGCCTAAGGAGAAGAAACTTGCTCCTGGGTAAAATGTCCGATATCATGCAGGGATTTGATTGTTGATCGATTCTGTAAAATGCCTTGGCTCTAAGCCTGATAAGAAATTCTTCAAGTGGGAGAATTGCACTGTCTTTTGTAGGTTGATGAGTTTCTAACAAGCTATGGCGCTCTTGTAATTCTTTGGAGTAATTTTCTTTCGAACCTAGTCATACACCGAATGTTCGTTTGGGGGGCCCATTCCCCAAACACTACAAGCATACGTGAGAACTGGCCTTATGGTAGTTTTATAAAGAAGTAACTTGTTGTCAATAGAAAGTTTACTCCATTACACGTATGAGTGGATTTAATGTGGCCGCAGCCATTTTGGCTTTATTAACGTTGTTTGTAAATTGAGAGAACAATGGAAATTGTTCTTTGACGTTAAAAATGTATTCGAATAGCTTTCATGGTATATCTTACGTATATAACTTTTTTTTACACGAAAATTTATGTTAAAAATTATTATCGTTAAATATATTAGTCTACTTATATATTTAGTGTTATTAAATATATTAATAAATAAATAAAAACTTTACGAATTTAAATCTCCTCTTTAGATTTCTGATCCTTCCAGTGACTTTCATAGCCCCCCCCCGTAACAAGTATTTAGCTACGGGCCTGGTACATTGACTTTTTGTAGCCACTTCTGGCTGTCTTCAGATGCTTTCTATATTATCATCTTTCACCGCATTGGAAATAAAAACAAAGCTTTAAGGTTGAGATTTCTTTTGTTGGTGAAAGTGTTGACGTCCATGAAATTCGATTTTACTCTCGTTTACACTTACGTTGAAAATTGAGTGAGCGTTAATCGAACTCTAGCTCGTGTTCGAATCACCTTATGAAATTAAAAACATCTGTCTGAAGTTGAATTTAAGAGCTTTAAATATGGGCGTATGTGTGCAGACGCTAATATAAAAGACAAATGGCAAATGAATGGTTCTTCCTCGAGCATAGAAATTTTAATATTTTCTTCAAGGACTTTAATCGAATATTCTGAGAATTTCTTCAAAAAAAAAAAAATTTTTTTTTTTCTAAATTTGCAGCCTTGCAATCCGAAACACCCGGAATTCCCCAAAACAGGAGCTTTGTGTTCCAAAGAAGGAATAAATGATAGCCTCACCACGTTCCGATGGAGGGTTGCTGCTGCCAATGGTAGAGATGGTGTAAGTAGTTCTGAACTAAAAGACTTGGAGGCGGAGGCGTTTTTTGCCGGAACTTACAGAATGGTGCTAGACAGTATTTATTTTGCTGCTGGTATGTTGCTTTTTTTCCTGTTCCCATGATTTGCACTGGATTTTTTTTAATAATGTGATTTAAAATACAGGGTTCCTAGGAAAATCGGAATGCGACCAATCACTTTTGAACTGAGACATCTATTGCTACAGAGGTTAAGTATTGGTATAGTAAAATGACTATGCACTTTCAGATGAGATGAATAGCAGCGTGCCTGGTGGCGAATTGAGGAAGTTAAAAATTTTATTTCGAAAAATAACGAAGACAGAAAAATATTTTCAATTAGAAAGTTGTAGAGCGTCTTTCAGTTAGTAAGGAAAGATGTACGGGTCACATGCAACACATATACATACTGCCACAAAGTGAGGTGTTCCAGAAGTTTCAATCCATCACTTTCAGTTAATGCTTTCAGTTAATGTTGAAGTTCTTATAGGAGAAAGACCATAGTTTCTGTCACTTAAGAACGCTTCAACTCAACTTTAAAAACATCATCAAGCATTAACTGAAAGTGATTCATTGAAACTTCTGAAACACCTCACTTTGTAGTAATACGTATATATATTGCATATGAGCCATATATCTTTTCTTACTAACTGAAGGACACTCTACAACTTTCTAATTGAAAATATTTCCTCATCTTCATTATTTTTCGAAACAAAATTTTTAACGTCCTCAATTCGCCACCAGGGGCGCTGCTGTCTATCATGTCTGATAGTGTATAGTCATTTTACTATACCAATACCTAACTTTTGGTGCAATATCTGACTTTATTCAAAAGATATTGGCCGCATTCGGACTTTTCCAGGACCTCTGTATATTCTCATAATTTTACTCAGTCTCTTAACGCAATTGTTAAAAGATGTTTAATCTACTTACTTTTCGTGTGTTTATAGTGATTATTTTACTATCAACTTTTTGTAACAGTTACGCTAGCAGAAATTTAAAGAGAATGGATAAACAGTGACCATCAAAATTAGCGAATGTATGAGATTAATAGTGAATAAAGAAATTGACAGTTGTTTATTTTTCATCATTGCTGATCAGAAAAAATACCCGTAACCATTGAAATTTAAGATTTTGGATCAGAGATACACTTTTTTCTGATTAAGCATTTATACATATTATCAGTAGGCTATACTAGGCTATAGACTAGGGCGGCAAAATTTTGTGTATTGAATCTGATAACAAAATCAATACCATACGATGATATAATCAGATGTTTTGCCGAGAAGAAAGCTAGACGTCATGCTTTCCATTTAAATACCAGTGTTCGATAGGCTTTTATTTTTTGCTAAAATTAAAATTTATTTCAATAAAATTGAATTTGATTTATTATATACCATGAAGAGATAATACTTCAATATAAGTTAATATTGTTTAATGTTTATGTTTCAATTTATGAGTTTGTTTTTCAACATATTTATTGCCAATGCAACATATTTTGGCGTATATTGAATGTAGCAATTTTTATGTTCCTACTATTAATTGGGGGAGAGGCGGATGGGTAGGAAGGGGCGACAAAAAATTAGCCTTGGGGCGGCACAAATATCCAAGGGAGGGCACAAATACCCTAGGGACGGCTAAATTGAAAATCCGCATGTACGTATTATATTAAAAATTAGGCAAAGGTAAAAAAAAACCCACTTGTTTAAAAATATTGTTCTCCTTTAATCCCCTTTAATTAAGTTTAAAAAGATAAATGATAAAAAGAATTTGAGAAATTACAATATTATATGAGTTCATTATGAAAAAAATTGTTTCGTATTGCTTATAACGACATTTTAGCTTATTTTATAAGCAAAGACAACGTTGTAAGCGTAAGTAAGGCAAACTTACGAGGTTAGGCTATAAGGTTGTCTTTGCTTATAAATTTATCTGCGTAATGCTACGTCAATTCTTTTTTACATTTCAGCCTATGTTTTATGATTTTGAGAAGAATTTATAAATGGAGATTCAACTCTATATCGATACATTAAAATATATCGATATTTTTGTTTTCGATTTATTATGAATAGATGTCTCGGTATATTTAATCTCTCGTAATATATTTAATTTAATTCTCTTGTAATAACCATTTAGCTGATTAATTTATCTGTAGATTTGTCAAGTGAAGTAGAATCAAAGAACGTAGAGCGACGTAGTTTACATTGTTTTAGTAGAGCGAGGATTATCATAAGCAATTCTACAGACTTCGACTATCGGTTCCGATAACCGGAAGTTTATATAATTGAACATCCTTATGTTATCAGATGAAAAAAAGAAAAGAAGCCTATAAAACATACTGTATCTGATTTAATTCCATTCATTTTCCAAGTAGCATACAATGCATAAAGCATACAGTAAAATGAAAGACATAAATAAAAAAAGAATGACGCTCTGATAGAGAGAGAGAGAGAGAGAGAGAGAGAGACTGAAAATTTTTCCACCACTTAAAATTACTTTTGTATCAAAATAATATACAATTTTGTAATCGATTACAATTGCTTAAAATATCTATATAACTTTGTAACAATATTGATAGTTATTTTCTCGCTATAAAGAGGTTTAGAAAATTTAACATTTAATATATCATCGACACTCTATGGCCCTTGTTCTTAAAGAAGTTTCCAAGTTTTTCATTTTACTGTGTGCGTATTCTGCGTTTTTTTAATTATGGTATTTTGAAGTTTATAATAATAAAAAGATTTTACAGGAAGTAAAATTCAGTGTGCGGCCCGAGCAGTTGGTTCGGATGGAGATCCCGGTATTGAGTCGTACAGTACTGCAGTTGCCATAACCACATCAGGAGGTCTTTGTACGCCCAAATTGGAGGGCCTTATTGGTGCCGAGCCATTTTCAGCCAAAATGAGATACACAGGTGCAGAAATTTGGCCTATAATTACTGATAATGAAAAAAATTTAGCGATATTTCATTTTGCGCTGCTAGTCTTAATAAGGAAAATCCGTTTGTTGCAGGTTTGTCTGATCCAGAGTACCCAAATTTAATCGAGTTGGTTGTTACCATTCCACACTGGGATGGCATGCTACCAGTCATTTCCACCAGAAAACTGACGAATTTTGAGTTAATCTTGAGCCAGGATGCTATCCGGTTTGGTACGCACAAATGCTCCAATTTGTTGGACCATGATGAAGTTCGCACCAAGTATGGATTTTTGACAAATGCAACGAAGAATCCAGACATCGTAGGTGAAGTGGAGCCGTATCAATTTAGCGAGGAACTGAGAGGAGCACCCGCGCTTCGGTATCAATTTGCATTATTATTAATAATAATAAATAAATAAATAAATAAATAAATAATAATAATAACAACAATGATGATAAATGATGATGATGATGATAATAATAATAAACAATACATGTATACTAGTCAGAGTGAAAGAAAGGAGACTTTAATTAATTTCCTACATTTTGCATCCTGTATAGTTAAAGCATATCCAGCTTAGCCATAGTATGGCTATAATATAATATGTCTATATTGATATATATTGGTGGGAACACGTAACTTTCTTTCAGTTTTGTGGTTGTAACACATACACTTGTCAGATCGTCGGCTGGCTGGCGGTCGTCCCGGTGGAGGGGCTTCGTCGTTAGCCCCTCTTAATTAAATACACATCATTTCACAAACACAGAATGAAGTAGCTAGGATGAAGGGGCAATTGGGGCAAGGTAAAGGACATATGGGGCACAAGGCACCTGGGGATTGTTCTATATGTACATACATAGGTGGGGCAACTGCGGCCAGGGCCCTGCTGGCCCTGGCTGGGCTACAGGCCTGCATTATAAAACTTCATTATATCCAAGTTACGTAAATGCGGTTGGGCATTATCGTCATTTTTCGAGAATCACCATGCGTCTCTTTTTGTTTTGGTTTCGGAACGTACTATGGGCTCTCTGGCGAACACAATGGAAAATATCCAACAGATATAAGGCCACTATAATATATTATAAGGTCATGATTTATATGCAGTGGAACCTGGTAACCACTATGTTAAATTTACCACCTGAATAAAGTGACCACTATGTTAAATTTACCACCTGAATAAAGTGACCACTATGTTAAATTTACCATCTGAATAAAGTGACCACTATGTTAAATTTACCACCTGAATAAAGTGACCACTATGTTAAATTTACCATCTGAATAAAGTGACCACTATGTTAAATTTACCATCTGACCACTATGTTAAATTTAACCTGAATGAAGCGACCATCTTTTATAAAAGAGAACTGGTAAAGACTTAGTTTAGGCCTATACCAAAGTCTGTCGTGCATAGTGGCAACCTGCCTATGGCCACCATTTCAGTCCGGTCTTTAAGACGGTCACTTTACGCAAGCAGGTTCTGTTGTATATAAGTCATATCATTGATTTTCCAACTGTAGCCAGTTTACAATATTATCACTAATAGGTATATTCCTTGGTGGAAGTATCCTATGCTCTTTCAATGCACCTTTTACTTTAATGGTTATTGAGTACATTTATTCCTTATTTCTTTATATGTTTATGAACGTTTGATACGGGCACCTCACATTAAATCATATACATATGTTTGTTTGTCCGTTGTTTCTGTATGCACTAAAGTCTTAAGTGCCATTATTTTGCTATGGTTTAGTTCGTTTAGTATATCGGTACTATTCAGCTAATGCTCATTGAAGTTATTTTTATAGTTTCTACAGAAATTTAGATTTAGAAGCATGTATGTGGGTATTTACGACATACTACGACATGTCGGAACTTGTTGATGATTGCGGAGGAACAATAACAACAGATGGACAGGTGAATTTAAGTTCAAACAACCGAACAATTAATAGTACATAGTTTGAAATCTGCACATACACATACTAAATAAAGTTAAGGTGATATATTTCTTAATATTTGCAACAGGTCTTGAATTCTATGCAGTCCTATGTATCCGTTCGGGTGCCCTTGTTCGTTTCATACGTCTTCCACTCGCCGGTGGCCAGAAGAGGTTGGCAACACAACGACCTGAGCACCCATTTGAGGTTGACCTTTGTTTATGACACTGCTATACTCTGGAAGCAGGGTCTAGGAGCACCAGAGGATTCTCAGCTTAAAGGTAATTATTTGCATGTGGACGCGACACACACATATTTGTATATGTGTGTAAATAAACATGTAGGCAAGGCTTTCAGGAAATGGATTTATATAGTGCCCTTTTATTTTTAATATTAATATATATTTATATGTCATATTTATCATATTAATATATAGTAGGATCTTCATATAGGTCAGCTGCAGATTCCATATGACACAAGCCTGTAGCCAGAATGAAGAGGCAAAGCAAAGGTCATACAGGGCATAGAGCACCAGTGGATTGTTCTATATATATGTATAAGTAGCTCGAGGGGGCAATTGAGGCACAAGCATGGGGTATCGGGGGCCGCGCCCCTGCTGGCCCCGGCTTGGCTACAGGCATAATACGAAATGAAAAACTATATAAAAAATATTTTTTCCATTTAATGAACTGGGACTTCAAATCGAAGTTTATCAAAACTTCGCTATATAGAGAATTTCGATCTACCGAAGTCTCGATAAACTTCGATATGTCGAGAATTTCGATATGTAGAAGTGTGATGAACTTTGCGATGAACTTCGATATGTCGAGAATTTCGATGTGTAGAAGCTCAATGAACTTCGATATGTCGAGAATTTCAATGTGTCGAAGCTCGATGAACATCGATATGTCGAGAATTTCGATATGTAAAAGCTCGATACATGGAAGTTGTACTGCATATAACGTTTTTATTGACATATTTTAATAGTATAAGCTTTTGCTTTATGCTCTCCTTCAGCTTTGACCTAATTATCAAACACTTTTTTGTATGGTTCAATTATTTTTATGCAACAACTTGAATTCATACACTATATGTATATGCATCATAAATTATATTATTTGAATAAACTATTTATTGTGCTTAATATATGAAGAAATTGAGATAAACACAAGACAAAATGTTTTTTATTATTTGTTGGTTCCGTCTAGGTTACTTATATCCAACGCGCATGACAATTGAGCAAGATGGCCGCCTGCTGGTTAACTTCAGAACAGAACCTCGATTTAGGGGAAAATTTGTTTTAGCTGATCCAGGTATTTCGACGTTTTTAGAAATTGTCGTCTTCATTTTGGAGAATTTCGTTCTTGAATGTTTCACATGAATACGATTATAATTGATGTATTAATTTGTGATTTTAGGCACCGATGCTAATTCGATGGTCATCTCGCAGGCTCATCCTGAACTTACATTTTCGCTAGATTTAGTGCGAAGCGAGCCAACATATGCGCAACCAGAGCAAGAATGGCAATTTGTGTCCGACTATGCCGTAAATATTTTTCATTCATATATTTTTAAGAAGAGATGGGCAGATTCATTTTTTGGGGGATTCATTCAGCTATTTCAGTCATTGAATTCATTGTTGTTCCCCTTAACTGTAGCACAAATCGTTCATTATGAGTCATTAGCTCATTAACTGAATGGGAATAACCATTCTTTTAAGAGAATGAGTTATATTAGTTACGTTTTCATCTTTTGGATCGGTGGATTTTCATGTTCCCTAAATAGTACTGCTCATTGCTTCTCACACACGTCGAAAGTTATGCACTGTTTATCAAATTATTATAAGTATTCGAAAAAATTTGACGGTAGTACACTTTGCAATTAAAATTCGAATTGCATTATGTACCGGCTGGACTGGCTTTTTAAATTTCAAATCCACTTTCAGCAAGCGATATTCATGCACGAAAATTTTGTATTTTAATGCTCTCTACTGCTGGTGAGCCAAACTGCTGCTCAACGAATGAATGGAATTCTTTTGCCCATCTATCACCAATGAAAGATCTGTTAATAGTAGTATGGGGTAACTATGGCGCCAAATCGAGAAGCAGGAGAATCATCGACTTGACCCGCCACCTGGAGAGTCAACCGAGAAGCAGGGGAGAGTCAACCGAGAAGCAGGGGAATTACTGCTTCTCGGTTGACTCCATAGTGAAGGGTCAAAGGTCCATGATTCTCCCTGCTTCTCGGTTGACGCCATAATTCTCCCTGCTTCTCGGTTGACGCTATAATTCTCCCTGCTTCTCGGTTGACTCCATAGTGCCCCATACTACTGTTAATGTTCCGGTTATTGAACAATTCGACACAACTTTACTTTCCATGTTAAGGGGACACAGGACTCTTCAAACTTTCCAAAAATTTATTTTTTTTATTACTCCAAAAATTTTTTATTCCATTAAAAGTATTTGAAAACAAACTGGAGCAAAATCCGCCCGTGTAACCCATAGTGATGAAAACAACCATTCCATTCAATTTTAAGTGCTCCTAAAACTTTAAAGTGGATTTTCTCAGAACGTATTTTTAGCTTTCACGCATGATAACTTGTCAACCAGTTAATATAATTGAATAAAATTCTTCCAGAAAGTTTTATTATATATTACTTTACAATTTTTACGTACATATTGGGTAATTTTCATTTATAAGTTATTAATTATGGACAAAATAGGGTCTTAAATATGCGTAAAATATTTAAAAAATTAATATTCATAATTAATTCGTATACTTACTTTTTGTTTTAGGTAGAGTATGAGTACATAATATCTGTGAACGATTTGAGCTCATGAGCAAATATCTCTATTAGCAAATTTTAAGTTGCAATTCTGTTCTTAGTCTGTTGCCATATAATATTCAATTCATATCATACTTATTACTCTTTTGTGAATTTAAGAAAATATTTGGCATTTAAAAATTATTTTTAGTCATGTTATGCATACATAATAAATAGATGGCTTGTTATTGTTGATCAAAAAATTTTTTAATTAGATTTATATTTACTGAGAAAACTAAAGTTAAAAAACCATTATAAATTTCTCCATTTTTGAACTTTAAAAATCCTATGCGCCCTTAAACAAACGGGGTTCCCACGCACTTGGAAAACCTGAAAAACCTGGAATTGTCAGGGAATTTATAATTGTCCCTAAAGATCAGGGAAAAGTCAGGAAAAGATGAAAAATTTTGGTCCAATCCGGAAAAGTCAGTTAAAACCTTCTTAATTTCCGTTTTGACTAGCTAAATCTCCCATGAACGTGAAGCTATTTTTTCTGCAACTGAAGTTCAGTTTAAAGTTTCTTGTGATTAATCAGGGAAATTTGCCAGAAAAGTCAGGGAAAACCGAATTTTTTTGGTCAAACCCGGAAAAGTCAGTTAAAACATTCTTAACTTCTGTTTTGAATAGTTAATCTCCCCGTGAAGCCATTTCTTATGCAACCGAAGTTCAGTTGAAAGTTGCTTGTGATTAATCAGGGAAATTTTGAGTAGCTAAATCTCCCATTAACGTGAAGCCATTTTTTCCGCAACCGACATTCAGTTGAAAGTTGCTGGTGATTAATTAGGGAATTTTGCCAGAAAAGTCAGGGGGAAACACCCGGAACATTCAGTTAAAACCTTCTTAACTTCTGTTTTGAATAGCTAAACCTCTCATCAACGTGAAGCCATTTTCCCCCGCAACCGAAGTTCAGTTGAAAGTTGCTTGTGATTAGTCAGGGAATATTGCCAGAAAAGTTGGGGAAAAACTCAAAACATTCAGTTAAAACCTTCTTACCTTCTGTTTTGAATAGCTAAATTTCCCATCAAAGTGAAGCCATTTTTCCCACAATTGAAGTTCAGTTGAAAGTTGTGTTTAATTAATCAGGAAATTTTACCCGAAAAATCAGGAAAAAACCTAGAAAAGTCAGTTAAAACCTTCCTAACTTCTGTTTTGAATAGCTGAATCTCAAATTAACGTGAAGCCACTTTTCCCATAATCGAAGTTCAGTTGAAAGTTGCTGGTGATAAATCAGCGAATTTTGCCTGAAAAGTCAGTTAATTTTTTCTTCAACGTGAGT
>QLNU02014802.1:57266946-57294092 GCA_006491805.2 Dysdera silvatica
TACGCCAATAAACGTTGATTGATTGACATTGTTGTTTGATTTAATCTGCGTAGTGTTCGATTTATATAAAATAAAAATACAATAATTTCCATGTAAAAAAAAGTAAGATTTCGTAACCGTTATTAATAAAACATTTGTATGAACTAAAAAAATTAAGAAAAAGTCGTTATTTATTTCTCTAAAACTTATCGCTTAAAAAATATTTTATTTATAGCTTTGTGTATGCACTTTATTTGTGATGCAAAACTTGTGGTACAAAAATGAATGGTTTCTTTTTAACAAATCAATGTATTGATAATAATCTATGTTGAAACGGGTAAACAGAAAAATGCGCCGCGGGAAAAAGGGCTGCCGAAAGATCGGATTCTGTGAAATGATAGCGCGATTCGTGATTTCAGACACACCTTATTTCAGAAATTACATTATTTACCAATAAAATGTTTTATCAAATCATGCATAATTTATTTTATATAATTTTTCTATGAAACAATACGTTTAAATTTTTCAGTTCATTTTCCAACATTTAAAACCTCCGAAAAATAAAATGTAAGTCCATTTTTATGAAAAAAAAACTATTTCATTAATTTTTATTTTTTACATCGGTAGACTTATAAGTTATATATATATATATATAAACACACATACACCTTGCGATCTTGGCAACCTTCCCCACTTTACTGTGACCACAAGAGAGAGGTGAGGTATTGGCAACCCCATCTGCCCGAGGCGGTGGGGTCGTCCCGGAAAGGGGGGATTGATTTCGTGGCAAATCCCCACGTTTTGAGTATCGTAGGAAAACGCAACGTGGCATTATGCATGACACCATGCTGGCATCTCTCTTCTCAGAATGCTCATAACCTTAGATTCGCCACGAGATACGCTGTATCACTAGCGTACGCCGGGGGTGTTTATGGGGGGTTGTAACCTCAATGAAAGATATTATGATAATATAATTAAGATCATGAAATTATTAAGCCTAACAGGCTGCGCGAATACATTAACGACAAGTGAAAAAAGCCCTTTCGCAAATGTAATTCATATTTTCGGAAAGTATTTTATGGAAAATACAAAATTTCAAGTATTTTGTAACGGAAATACATATTTTTAAATATTTTGCCCAGCTCCGGTCCGATATACATGGTCGTACGCAGAACGTTGTTGGTGGGGGTGGGGCGGAAACAATGTCTGCCCACCCAGTGGCGTAGCTAGATATTTTGCCACCTGGGGCGAGTGATTGTCAATGCCGCCCCCCCAATGGGGTCACAAAACATTTTGTTTTTTAAAAGCTAATTGCCGCCCCCCAAATTGTGGCGCCAGGGGCGACCGCCCCTTGCCCCCCATTAGCTACGCTACTGTGCCCACCTCCATCCGTGAATCCATTGCATTGCTTTTACACCCATAATAAATTACTATGAGTTGAAAACGAGAAAGAATGCCACCAACCAGCATTACATTTTTATATGTAACATGCATGCATACATACACACACATACATAGGCGTAGAGTTGTATGGGCCCGAGCCCGTCCCCCAATAATCTGAAATAAATTGCGATTTTACATATATTGTAATGTATAAACATACATAAAATGTGCTTCCTCCGCCAATAATTTTGAAAACTCTATATTGATGCATACATAGGTATGCTCACTCGCCTATTGCATTTTGTTAGGCCTAACCTGGCACTATAATCATGATCGCACTATCATTTCACACGAATCCGATCTTTCAGCGGCCCTTTTTTCCGCGGCGCATTTTTCCGTCGGCGCTTTTTTCAGTAGATTCGTTGAAACGACCTAAGTTCACTAAATTTGCATGTAAACACATCTTTCGTAAAAGAACTTTCTGCAACCACATGAAATAATTCACTCCACCTTCCACAAATTTCTTAGAAAAGAGAGTACGGAAGCATTATTTGCTTATGGATTAATTGCTATATTATAATGAACCAAAATAAGCGTATTTATTTTTTAGGACAAAGGAGCGCCAAGATCAACAACCAAGGAATTCCGCAACATTCCCTTTGAAGCCATCCTGGCATCAGATGATCCTGATCCCATGGTCGACTCTCTGAGGAGTTTACCTTCAGCGGACGGTTTCCACTTCAACTCTTCTCCATTGTTCCAGGTGAATCATACACTCCTATCAACACTGCTACTCTATATATTCCACAGCATATTTACAGAGCATTACATACCGAAATATGGCGGCAAATACATTACTAAATAAATTTCTTTAATGCCCCCCAATCTTCCTCGTTCATGTTTTTTCATTTTTTAAGGGACTCAGGGTTATTATAAAAGATTACCATTTGTCCCGATATTCTGCTGGTCTCTTGATCTCGCCATATGTTCCGCCAACTTCTTTAAATCCATCTTTCAAATTTCTTCTTCATGTGTTCTTTGGTGTTTATTTCTTCTTCATGTGTTCTTTGGTGTTTATTTCTTCTTCATGTGTTCTTTGGTATTTATTTCTCCTGCTCTTTCCTTGGGAGTTTTCGTTCTAGTGCTTGTCAACAAACATTGTTCAGTCTCTTAATGAGTGCTTCCCAACCAACTACATTTCCTCTCTTTAATTCTTTTTGATACAAGCTGTTAGAAGCAAGTATTCTGTTCGCAGGAGAGGGGGTGTTGATGGTGATTGTAACCCCCTATTACAATGGAATTTTGCATATTTAACATAGGGATATATTGAGTTGTAGCGTTGTAACCTCCTATTAAGCCCTATAACCCCACTTATGAACTTTCTGCGAAACCCTATGGTTCTATATTAGTTATGCTTTTTTGGCCAATCTATATTTAATATTGAGTGGAGGAAAATATTTGTGAAAATTTGAATTTGTTATTGCCTTGGTTATTTTCCACGTTTGGTAAACGAAGTGTGATGCTTCATTTGATAAAGAAATCCGCAGTTTTCGAAATGTTGCAGAAGTTTTTTCAGACATTGGATCAGTGACTAAATTTTGTAAGTTATGGTAAGCTCTGGTCAGTCGTTGTATTCCCATGCATAAACAGTACTGATTTTGCGTTATTTTAAATTTTTTTTTTAGTTATGCGTACTTGTAATAGCCACTTATAATAAATAAAATTATATAGTTATACATTCTCTTTTGACTTTTCGGATTACCTTTTTTATAACAAAAGAAAAAATTTTAAATACGGAATTGGCACAGTTGTACCTTAATTAAATCTAATTACAATTCCCTCTATATCATCATCATCATCATATTCAACCATTATCTATCCACTGCTGGATGAAGGTCTCTCCAAATGCTTTCCACACAAGTCCATTCTGAGTATCCTACCATACACTGTGAATTATATGTGATCGTACAGATTCTTTTTTAATTTTGAGCTGTGTTTGGGAATCTAAACAGTTGCTGTTTTTATTTTTAAATGGAATAATATTCAAGTCCTGAATCTCCTGATAAACACACGTGGAACAGGACTGATTAATATACTATTATTCTGTTCCATCAACCAGGGGCGAATTTAGAGGTCATTCAAGGGTGGCGATTAATGACTTGATTTTTGAAAATGATACCTCATTGGACCTTTACCTTGTATCTTTTCAATGTTAAATTTTCATTCAAGGGGAATGATTGCCCCCTCCCCACTAAATCTGTCCCTGACATCCACCACAGAATAATGTGGGCAATTTTTATACTTAACACATGTTTTGAAT
This sequence comes from Dysdera silvatica, assembly GCA_006491805.2. NCBI lineage: Eukaryota > Metazoa > Arthropoda > Arachnida > Araneae > Dysderidae > Dysdera > Dysdera silvatica. The sequence continues at coordinate 57,270,629 of QLNU02014802.1, forward strand.
TTGAATTATGACCAGAAAAATGAAAGGGAATAGCCAGGCCGTTCACCAATCTCAGTGGTCATCGTGGTGATTGTATGACTAATGATATTAAAGCGATTTTCATGGCGAAAACTTCGACAAAACTTTATCTAGCAACGGATAGATAACGGGGTGGGGAATGATGGAGATATTATTATATTATGTAGTTGTATTTCAGTTGTGTACAATTATGTTATTGAGTTGTTGATATAAAAGCAATCTTCGTTTACTTGTAGGTTTCATACGGACGACAATGGTTCATACACTGTATATACACGGTACGCTCCAGACGCAATGCAGCAAGGGGTATTGGAAAACGAAGTGTCCTGCAAAACGGCAATTTCATCTCTAAAACATTTCAATCCAATTCCAGCAACAGTTTCAGATCTTCAGAATCAGCAAATGAAGTCAGCGCCGATCCTAATGCGTACTCACTTAGTAATCATAACGTGTTTAGTAGGACAGAGTACTCGATGGAACATGTTGACGATTCATACAGCAACTCCAAGAGAAAAATCAAACGTCACATTAATGACGCATGGGAAATAGGTACAAATGGCTTAGGAACGAATATGAATCGCATTGTCTTGGATTACTCAAGCCGTAGTCCTCAGGACTTTTCAAAACTGCGATTTGATGGAACAAAGACCAGAGATACTGCTTGGAAGTCAAAAGAGAATGAACTTTCTGATGATGTTGGAAAAGATTCATCTGATTTGGCGATTTCTGCAGTGGTAGCTCCTTTGATAGCTTTGTTTGTCTTCAGCATTCTAGGGTTGCTTTTGTTGAGAAGAAAACAAAATAACGCGCCACCTTCAGATTCGCCAACAGTGATACAATATAGTGGACATAGTCGGGTGGTGGTTAAGGAACTGTACTACATGAACTCAGGAGATGAGACAGAGGTGTAGCCTATTGGAAAAGACCTGCATGATTGTAACATAACAAAAAGTAGTTGATGGTACTTAATTTATTCAAAGTTGACTTGATGTTTGCAAAATCATGGATTAGAAATTTGAGAAGGATAACAAACTACAATTATATTTTTTTAAATTGCATATAAGCCTCAAACGGAACTTTTTTTCGCAAGTTCACTTTCTAACCAACAATTCCTTTTTAGTCGTTCATTACTTCCTTTCTGTCGATTCAAGTCTTTGTCCATTCAACCTTTCGCTTAAAATATTGCTGCTGGAATGATCAATACTTATCTGAACATAAGTATGTCGTTCTCGCTCGCTTGACCAAGAGTTAAAAAGTATTCCTAGACAGAAGTTTCCGCAAAAAGTGCATCTTTGCCAGAAATAATGTATAACAAATATTTAGGTAAAAATATGAAGATGTTTGCCGAAGAAATATTTTTTTCGAACAAAATGGCTCTGCCAAGACAAAGATTGTATAAATCAAGAAATGTCAAATAAAAGTTGTGAATCAGCAAAGGATTGATCACCGAAAATTGACTTCGCAAAGAATGAATGGCTAGAAATTAAATTTCTAAAGCACTACTAGCCAGAAATTGATAGTAAAGAATTGACTGGATGCGAATATTTTGTAAACATTCAGTTTCAAGGTGGAGTTAAAATATAATAGAAACAGAAAGATTGTTAATTCTACGTACTTTTGTTTCTAATACTCGGAAAATGCTTGTGTCATTTGATTAATTTTGATTTAATATTGACAGTTACTAAGTACCATTAACAATTGCATTTAGGGAGATAAATTTAAAAATTTAACTGAAATTTTTTTAAAAGATTAATCTGATATTTTTCCGTCCTTTTTAAGTATCTTTGCCTTATGCAAATTGTCCAAATCGAAAAAATATCTAAACTGTGTAACTAATATGTAAAATATTGTTATGTTTAATAATAATGATGGTAAAATTATTGCATGAAATTGCACATTAACTACAAATACACACCATACTATTAATATCCTTTCACATTGTCACAGTCTTTGGCACTTGGATTTTTTTCTTTATAAGCTAACTGCAATCCTCTTGAAGCTTTAATAAAAATTGACCGGTCTGGAGATGGAGACTAGGATTGCAGAGGCATTGAAGTCTTTGGTTTAACGAATGAATTTAAAGATCAAATTTTTAATAGTATTTTCCATATTATGTGGCACAACCGAAAACATTGATATAGTTTTTTTCATTTGTGTGTGTATGTGTGTGCGTGTGGGGGGGACATAGAGAGAGATAGACATATACCACCTTTCCATGATGTTTCCACACTATCCTCATAGCGCGGAAGAATTAAATAAGCAGTAGTAATGGTAATTAGGCAATTATTCCTCGTAGTAATTGCGCAAGTGTGTCGGCATAATAATGCAGTTTCTTCTAACATTAATTATTGGAGAAGTGTTGCGTCATTGTACAATAAGAGTGCATGCGCATAATTCACACCTGATCTGATTATATGAAATGCAAATTACCTAACTTCCAAGTAGTGATCTGAATGTTGGCTTGAAGCAAGACTTGTAGGTTAACTTGTAGTAACTTGAAGGTATTGTTTCGAACTTCAAAATCTTTCACTATGATTTTTCTTTAATTAATAAAAGACAAATGATTTCTTTGATATATATATATATATATACCTACAAGTCTTGCTTCAAGTCAACGTTCCAGATCACTACTTGGAAGTAGATAATTTGCATTTCATATAATCAGATCCATGCGCATACTCTTATTGTGTGTGCAACATTTTCTCCAATAATTAACGTGAAACACTGGTATCATACGTTCATTCCTTTCCCCATATCCGTATTTACCAACCGATGTCTCTCCTTGTTCCTGTTGTCCAATTCTTGCATTGAAATCCCCCATGATGAGCTTGATATGTTGTTTCCCTTTGGTGTGTAACTCTTTGATTTCTTCATAAAATTCTTCAACCTCTTCGTCGGTATGGCTTGATGTTGGTGCATATACCTGTACTATCTGAAGTTGGTATCGCTGGGTTAGTTGAACAACGAGCCTCGCTGCTCGATCTGATGTACTTTCAACTTCCAGAAGACAGTCTTTAATTCTTTTGTTGATTAAGAAGCCAACACCACTTGTTCTTCCAGTTTCCGTTCCTCTATAATAAAACAAATGTCCACTTTTAAGTTCCACCAACTCTTCACCTTTTCTTCTAACTTCACTGAGTCCTACAATGTCCCATTTGATCTTGTCAAGTTCTTCTTCCAATTCCTGAAGTTTTGCTTCAGAAGCAAGGGATCGTCCATTATACGTTGCCAAGGTCAATAACAAACGGCAGCCTGGGCCATTCCAGTGATTCTTAGCACCCCCTGCTTTCATGCCACACTGACCGCTGCCTTGATCAGGAGCACTCCAGCACCTGGAGACTAGGGGCCATGGTTTCTGGTGTGTCAACATAATGGAGGAATTAGCCATAATTTCACCACGCTGGCTAGACGGGTTGGTGAATTAGCCCTCCCCTTCCGCCTTTCTATCCGTGCAGCAAATATTAATTTGCCACATAAATAGAAAGCTCAGCCTGCACCACTTGAAGGCGGGGTAGGACACTAGGTTACTGGCCTGGCCGGTTCCACACATCGTCACATACGTTCAGCGTGTGGGTCTCCTTCCAGTTAGATACCAGCAACCCTTTTGCAGGCCATATATATATATATTTCTGTTGTGAATTTACTTAAAAATCGATATGTATATATACATACCGATTTTTAAGTAAATTCACAACACAACGGAAATAATATGTATCGCAGGGTTCCTCAATCGAGGGAGTGATATTGTTTTTGAATGTATATTTTGAGCCAAAGCAAAAAATATTAAAAGAGGGGAAATTGCATTCTGACCCATGACGAAAAAAGTGCATGGCGTAGAGTTAAGAAATGTTGCAAAGAATTCAAAGGACATTGCGGAGCGGCAATTGCATTCTGAATGAAGTATGATGTGTTTGAATATAAATTATAAACACGTGTATACAATTACTTAAAAGGGGAAGCATTTTATCTAACTACCTTGCTTTTACTCAAAAAATAACTTTTTTCAGAACATATTTTAGAAAAGATGTTTTGAACCAGATTACCTACTCTTTTATTTTTAAAATATGGATGTTTCACACATTAAGTGGCATATCAAGCGATTGTACTTTTGTTACATGTTTACGAAACATGAATTGTCATTTATTTAACATTAATTGTCGAGAGCGCGTTGCCTTTTGTAAATATATATGAAGAACAAAGCTTGGTTACGAACTTTTCATACGAATTATAAATTTCTGATTCGAAGGAAAACGATGTGGTAAATATGGATTAAAAAAATGTATGTTGTATTGACTTCACTGATTATTGTCCTGAGTGAAGATTTCAACAATAAGCAATTCCTTGCTTTACATTCTTAACGTACTTTATGTATAGGCGTACCTATAAGTTTCATAAGGGGCAGCCATAATTTCATACATTCGTAGGTATATATATATATATACAAAATTTCATCGTAATGGGGAGTTACACATCTCCATCAACACCCCCCCCCTGCATATACACCAGTGAATTTATGATAAAGAATATAATTTTTTAGCGGAATTTAGAGTGCATAACAAATTGCTCTGACGGGTAATCGCGAATTCTGATAAAAAAAAGGAAGACTAGGAAAGAAAGTTATATAAAGTAGAAAAAGAAAAAGATAGAAATTTTTTGAAAAGGGAATATGTAATAGCAAATATAAAAGGAGGATGTTTGAAAGTAGACCTTCATTAATCTGATGACGTAGCACTACGCAGAATAAATAAAAATAGAAAAAACAACGTTTAAAAGCGTAGTATAGATTTTATTCGACAAAATTCATGTCGAATGAAATATCTACTAAGCTTTTAAACGTTATTTTTCTATTTGTATTTAGTAGACCTTCATATTAAAACTGAAATATAAACGTAGTAGAAACTCTTTAATCCGGCCATTTCCTACATAGAGACGTGCCGGATTATTGAGTATACCGTGTTATTGAGAGTGTATAAAAGTAGTTTAATTCTTTATGAAATCTTCTGCTGGTTATATCACATGAAAGCGTAACCTTGCCTGAGCTTCAGACCCGATTATTGAGAGGCTAGATTATCGAGAGACGGATTATTGAGGTTACATTATCGAGAGCTGTATTATTGAAAATACCGTATTAGTGAGAGTGTATAAAAAGTAGTTTAATTCTTTCTGAAATCTCTCGTTGGTTATATCACATGAAAGCGTAACCATGCCTGAGCTTCAGACCCGATTATTGAGAGGCTATATTATCGAGAGACAGATTATTGAGGGGCTACATTATCGAGAGCCGGATTACTGAGGGGCTATATTATCAAAAGCCGGATAACCGAGAGGAAAAATTATCGGGGACTGGATTAAAGAGAGAATCTACTAAATTTATATATATACCTTATCTACAATTTCAAAAGAAGAACAAAGAAATAAAATATTCTGGCAGAAATATTTTATACAACTCGAGTTATTCTTAATTATTCTGAGTTTAATGTATTAAATAAAGCTGACTTCTTCATGTAATCTGAAACAGAAAACAAGGTAAGTTATGTACAAGAAAGTTTAACTGAATATCGAATAGTGCATGTGACTATTACACTATTCAATATTATTATATTAAAAAGTTAATTGAATAGTGCAGCTCAATGAAAGTAGTACTTTAGATGGTGTTTGCAAACACGGAGGGTAAGTGGAACAATTTTAATTTAAAATTACACTTTACTAAAATAATAACGTTTAAATTATTTAATTTTATGTACATATTAAATTTATAATATTTATTTAAAAAGTTAGTAAAGTTTAAATTACACAGTTTCTTTATAAATACCCTGTATAGGCAATACAGGATGCAACAACATAACATATAATAAATAAAAAACTTAAAATAAAAATTGCAAAGGTGGGCAGTTTAAACTTCCAAATCTTCTAAATATTTCTGATGAGGGAAGCCAACTTGAAGAACTTATTGTACGCCCTAACTAAAAGAACCTGTACAGTACATTGTGTATCATAAGTGTGTCAACTAGAGATAGGAAAACAGGTCAAAAACAAATAAAGTCTTATCTTCCGTACGGGGCACCTCTGAAGAAGGGACACCTCCGAATGAAGGACACCTTTATTTATGGGACCATTCCTCTGGTCTCCAATGTTTGGCGCAGTATAGCCCAGATGCTCTTGCGCCATAAAAAAGCCAAACAATCAATCAATCTCCAATGTGCATATATCAGTACATGCATCTCCAAAGAAGGGACACTTCCCTCTAAAGAGCAAAATGTTCCGTCCCTTTAGTGTTTCTTATTGGAAGGCAACATTGTAGCATGTCTTTAATATGTTATGTCTTTAACCTTCAATTATTTTCTGAATTTCTTTATTATTTATTGTTCATCAGTTTTGGGATAGTCTGCCCCCTCTCCCCGAATGTGTTTTAAATGATGAAGGGGTCTGGGGCCCCTGTTTCTAATAGTTCATCCACATTTTACTTTTAGTTCTCCAAGATTATTTTACGAGATGCGGTTTAAAATGTCCTCTGAATTATGTTATTTGAAATTAGCTATGTTTATTGAAAGTTGAATCCAACTCAATGAATTCCAAAGCTGTGGCCAAAGCTAGTGGACCATTATAGAACTGCTTTATCCATTGGATCTATCGTTAGTGCAAAAAATTATCCGAAAAAAGTTGTTTCGATGTTTCGAAACATTCAGCAATTTGCGTTTAAAATTTTTTTCCCTTAATAAGTAATTTTTTTGTAAGATATTATTACCCTTCACAGGGATAACACAATTGCCAATATTATGGTCGACACACAAAGCCACCAAGGCAAGTTTTTATGGAGGATTTTTATTATGATAATAAATTGACACCCACATATTTATACCTCATCCTATAGCTGTTTTAGGTGTACAGAGACATCGTCCCTGTCTTAGAGTCGAAATAGGTTATCTCGGTTGACTTATCCACCATTGTGTTATCCCTGTGAAGGGTAATAATATCTTACAATTTAATATAGGGAGAAATGGAGCATTATTCCTATCCTCGTTGGTCTAGAGGTTAAGGAACTCCGGGTCAAACGGAGTTGACCCTAGATGGACGGGGACGATGTCTCTTTTCCTCCTATATCTAAAACAGCTATAGTATGAGCTTAAAAACGTAGGTGTCAATTTATTATCATAATTTCTTTTGACTATAATTAACACAGGGTATGTTGACGTTGCAATAACAGTAGAGATAGTAAAAAATATCCTTTAATTTTCTGCCATTTCATCTCAAAATTGGTACTATGTAAATATATGAAAATTATTATTAGTATCCAAATAGACAATTCTTTAGAAGGATATTATTCCTCATACCACTTTGTTCGTGTTTTTGTTAAAATTGCCTACTAATTCAATTTTTTGGCGAGCTTTTTTATTTATTATGATTCATGCCAATTCTATCTACAGGCATATTTAAAAGGTTTTCTGAGTGAAAAACAAAATCAAAAATTTAGGGCAGTAAAGAAAAATTTAAAGAGATTTAATGGTACGATCAAACGCATAAAACTGTCATACCTCCCGCATAGTTCTTATCTGCTTGCTGGTAGGTGCACTGCAAAGTGGTTGTCTTTAGTCGTATTTTAAAATATTATTTTTTTTTTAAAGTGTCTTCACATTTCTTTCTTTACTTGTTTCTGGGTGTCTACAGTGTAACGGATAACCATGCACAGTAGTTCGTTAAGTAGTTTGTGCGAACAAATGCTATTCGTCTTCTGAAAGATAAGAATTTGAACGGACAGAACTATTGCATAGCTTGATAAGGTGAACTAGATTCCGAAGTGTTGGGAACATTTTTTGAAACACTATAAATATTATTTCACTTCCTTTTTACTTATTTGAATTTTATTTTACTTTTCTTCTTCTGCTTCTTCGTCTATATTGGTTACTTCATTTATATTTGTATGCCTTTTTCTTACTTTTTACTTTCTTTTATCTATTCCCTGTCATTTTTATTCTTCCTAATGATCTTTTCTTTTCTAGTTTATTTTTCCAATTTTCTTCTTCCAATGATTGATAGATTTTATTAATAATAACAATTGCACGGAAAAGACCAAATTGCTAAAACGAAGCCGCATTGAGCGTAATTACTACAGTAATTCTGTTGCCACGCCCAAGTAGCTCTTATAAGAGCTACTTGGGCGTGGCAACACAAGGAAATATACCACATGTGATTGGTTTAAATGTTTTCGTTCGGTAACCTAGTAATCAAATTTAATATTTTAAAGGTACTTATACCTGAAAAAGTAGTGAATTTAGGGGAAATAGCAATTTTTTGATTTACACGTTGAAAAATAAAGCAAAACTTCAGATTTCTGAGGATGGTCTTGTTATTCCAATGCGATGAAGCCAGCATGTCCAAAACTGCTTCTGAGTGTAGTCATGTCACAGATTTAGACGTTTAAATGGTTAACTTTAATTTTGTTTTCTCAAAACCGATTTTTGAGAAAATTTGCATTACGTAAAAGATTCCTTGAGATGCAATTTTCAGCAGATAACTTTAATTTTTTGTGCATATATTTATACTCCATAATAAGGAATAAAACTTAAAAATAAAAATAAAAACATAAAAATAAAATTACTTGTAATTTTACTGAGGACTGGTATCTTATATATTTTTTGAGGCGTTCATTATAACCGAAAGAGTGAAAACACCAATTTATGAAGAGTAGGTAAGTTTTTTTTAAAATAAAAACTATTGAAAACAGAGTATAATTTTTCAATAAGTTTTATAAGTATGGTTTCAATAATTTTTTAGAAAAAATACAAAACTTTTTATTTAAAAAATGCACCACGTGCAACATTTCAAATATGACACTTAAAAATGAAGTAAACAACATATAGAAGAGAAAAACCCTATTGAGTTAAAAAATAAATGCTTGGAAACTTTTTTAAAGTTTTCTGTTATAGCTTCTTAATATTGCCCGTGAAATTTTCAAGAAAAATTGACTAAGGAGATATCCAGAGAATCCATTTTTCAGGTATAATTCCTCTTAAGTCGCAAGGGGTACGTGATGACACCAGGAGCCACCAGATGTTTTATCTCAGTAATCCGGTCACGGTAAAGGCGGTTGTTCGGGTTCGTAAGGAAGGTCTCGGGTTCGATTCCGGCAAGGTGTTCCCCCCCCTTCTTTCAAATGCAGCTCTAGTTTGAATTACAAGCGAAGGTGTGGGAAAAGCATCTTCTATCTTTGCAGGTGATGTTTTTACCATTTTAGTATACGCTGGCTCACTTATTTGTATACCCACACTCAGATATTGAGTTCTAATACCTTAATGCCGTAACCAGCAACATACAGCCGTATACCAGCAACAAATACAATGAATGGAGTATTTGTTGCTAGTATCGCACGAAGAGTGTAATGTATCGTATTTCAGCGATGCGCTTTTTTTTAACCTTGAAGTGGACAGTGCCGGTTTAAGTGTTTTTTTTGGACCCTAGGCTGTAGGGATAGAATGGGCCCCTAGCGAACATATTCCTCGCAGATTATTTTTCATTTGAATTACAATATCTTCAACATTCAGGTTTATTAAAACAATGAAAATTTCTCATTTATTTGTAAATAAAAAAGGTTAAAGCAACACTTAAAGATAAATAACATCAGGTTCCTGCGAGAGCCTTAGGCTGGGGCCTACTTAGCCTATATTTAAATCTGACACTGAAAGGGGCTTACTCGACCCCTACATGAATTTGTATATAGACGTGAGTATAGTCTTGTAGATGTTCCACAGACGTCCTTTGACAAGAATCCCCGCAGTTGATCGAGCACTTCTGCGGGGCAGCATCGGTGGCGATTACTCCGTAGTGGGATGACGCAACGAGTTCCGCTTTAACACAGAACTTTTGCTGTAGTAACCGAAGTTCGGAAGCTTGTAGGTTAAGCTTGCCAAAGTGGTGAGATTAAGGCAGCTTTCTCTGTATTTCTTTCACCGTACTACGGTATGTGTGGTAACAGAGAGACCTCCATCCTGCAGTGGATTGAAAATGGTTGATGATGATGATGGTAGCCCTGTATGTAAAGTCGCATAGACGAGGTAAACACAATCTGTACCAACCGACCACAACGTCATGGCACAGAAAATTATTTGGGAAAGACAGTCTTTCAATGGGTTTACATTTCGGTTTGCGAAGGTGTATACATATGTCATGGAAAGAGAAAGATGCGTGCAAACTGCCTGGGAATATAGTAGTGAAAGTATCGTCCAACGACTGGGAATTTCGTTTAGATCTGCGTCCCAGATTCGGTTCGGTTGCCTGTATCCGCCCTTAAACGGGCGATACACTACTATTCCTATCGCTACGCCATTCGTAATTTTGCTTTAGATAAATGAATCCGTCTTTTTATTATTTAATAGAAAAATTCTCGATGTTTTAAATGAAAGAAAAAGTTTCGAATCTGCGATGTAAAAGGATATTCTAAAATGCATAAAAAAGAGACGAAAATACAGTTTTAATAATAAAAATCCACGTAAGAAAACTAAAACAAGAGGAAAAACGGAAATTTTAAGTACTTTAAAAATATGAATTTATTTTAAATGCAACGATATAAAAGAACACTTAAAAAATTTCTCTCACTTGGATTTTCACCGACAATAACGATTTATATAAATATACATTCGAACACCTAGATAAAGCATTACGTTAGCAAAGAAAAATTGGCAACAAATTTTCATTTTTGGGAAAACATTTTTAATTAGAAAAATAATAAATTTTTCAATTTTGTTGTAACTTACAAAATGACAAATTTTGTAAAGTCTGTTAACGAATTCTACAAAAAGGCATACATTTTATAAAAACTGATAAATTCTATAAAAAATTTATAAACTTTGTTAATATTTTTATAAAAAACGTCTTTTTATATAAAAAAATTAAACGTTTTCCAAAAACCTTCAATTTCATAATAAAGGACATATTTGTATATAATTTTTCAAAAATCATTCCAAAGTTTATATGCTTGACACGAAGCCCTTTTTATACATTATTGTTGAATTTCATAAATGTCGTTGAAAAGCTTTTCAAAAATTACCAAGAAAATTTTTAATATATCACGTAAGTATCATTGTTAATTTGAGTAAATCGCTTGTGAATTCTGTAAATCTCACTAGTGAATTTATTAAACATAACTAGAAAATTCAGTAAGATCACAAGCAATTTTAGTAAAGATCAATAGTAAATTTAGTAAGGACCACTAATAAATTTATTAAAGACCACCAATGAATTTAGTAAAATTTAATGGCAAAATTAGCAAAAATCATGAACAAAGTTAGTATAAAGATCACTAGTACATTTAGCAAAGCCCATTGGTAACGTTAGTAAAAATCACTGGAAAATTTAGCAAAGATCATTAGCAAAATTAAAAAGGATCACTTGTAAATTTAGTGCGAATCACTTTCACACCCTGACTACTGATTGATTTCATAGTGAAGATCACCAATAAATTTCTACATGAAATTTAAAGATTAATTGTGAATGGAAAAAAAAAATCATACATAGAAATATTTTTCTGTAATTAAAACTGTTGAAACAAAAGAGGAGGCGTTGGAAATTATGGAAAGTAAATAGATATTGAAATATATACCGGTGTCATGTAGGTCAAATTAAGATCAAATTAAGGTTACACGCAGTGTTATTCCAATAGGAGAGGCACATATTTTGCTCTCTAATTTTCAATGTGCTTCATTTATAAAAAATCATTTCAAAAATCAAAAAACTAAAGAGCTATAAACATGTAACAGAACTACAAAAAAAAAATAAATAAACATTTTCAGGCATTCTATGAAGGAGAATCTACGATCAAAAACTGTAAAAAAATTGAAAGCGGAAAACAAAAATTCGTAAAAGACAGTTTTAGGATAAGGAATTTTCTTACATAAGCATCAATAATCATTTTTTAATAATTTTTCTTGCTTATTTGCAAAAAATGTTCATTCTAAATCTATTTTTTTACGAATTTTTGTTTTCCACTTTCAATTTTTGTACCATATTTGGTCGCGGATTCTCTTTCATAGGATATCTAAAAAAATTTGATATTTTGTCGTAAATCAGTGTGTTTATAGCTCTTTAATTTTCTGTAAAATGATTTTTTATAAATCAAGTGCATAGAAAGTTACAGAGCAAAATAAGTAGCTCTCTCATTGTAATTACATTGGGTGTAACTTTAATTTCGGACACAACTCTATTAAGTATAAGCAATCCTCAGTTTCTAAATTTTACCCAACCGGTTCTCCAAAAACCAGATTGCTTTATTTACTGTATGGCAAAAGAAAAGTCAACAACTGATTTTATTTCCAAAAATATTTAAAAATCGGATTTTGTGACTGTTGAAGACAGACCCCTATTCACCCCTGACTTCAATATAAGTGAAGCTATTTACATAAGAGCCTGGATTACAGAAATACATCAAAATCGAAATTAACCCAAATGCAGCCACGTAAGTTGCAAACAAACAAACAATCATCTAAGATTAATCGTTATTAACTTAAGAAATTATTTCGGCAGAAATACTTTCTGCCTTCTTCGAAACAAACTACCACACTCATAGGCGTAGTCAGAACGTTCATAATTGGGATTTATAGGCTAAATGAGGGGGGAGGTTATGGAGGTACAACTCTTATATTTCTATGTTTATATAAATTTCATTGCAATGGGGGGTTGCAATCAGCAAAACTACCCTCTGGCTACGCCTATGACCACTCTTATCCCTTGACACATAAAGTTCCGCTAAATCTGGAAGTTTAGTTTGAGGAAGGCAGAGCCTATCCCTGTCGAAACAATTGTAAACGACGCGCCAGCAGTCATAACTGCGCTCGTATTAATTTCAATTTAAATATATAGTTGTGCAGGCATCGCTCATCCATTTATTTATGTAGAATTATAATTAAATGAGATAAAACTAAGTTTACAAAGAATTTCAATTTAAAATTAAAGGTCTAATGTTTTTAAGCGTTTTAATTTTCTAACGCCTTTTTTTTTTTTTTTACCAAGGTAAACAACGATCGCTATAATTGACTGAAATGAAGAAAGGGCTTCACGATTTGAAATATACTTATTGAAGATGATCTGTTTACGAAAGAAATGTAAATGATGTTTAATATCAAACAAATATTTGCAGAAAATGGTTTAAAAATTTATGAAACTCAATTACATAAATAATTTTCCATACATTCCCTGGTTACTTAAAATCTTTAAAAGTCCTGGCATAACTGCATATATATTTTCACGATATGTATTAAAAGTAATCTTCGTATTTGTTAATTAAAACGATTGTGTCCCAATTTTAAAAGAATAAAAATAAAAGAAAAAGATAAAAATATATTTTTTAAACGAATAAAACTAAAACAAAAGTTAAAAATTTAAGTTTTATTTCTCTTTGTATATACGTTTACGTATATGTATATACAGAGTGATTCAAAACTAATGGAACAAACTGAAAGGGGTGGTAAAGGACGCCAAATAAGCCATATTTGGCGAAATCAGGTCCGCAAAGGATCCGATTTGGCTGTACAGTGAAAGTATTATTTACATCCACATCGCTACTGCGTAGGTAATTACATGAACAAATTTTTTTTTGTCAGATGATTCAAGTGATTGGCTTAACAATAATGCAGCAGAAACAAAAAAATCGAAAATTCCCTTCCCTGGTCCTGAGTAGTGTTGCAATTTAGTCACCAAAGGTATGGAAAACGATTGTTTTACCATACTGCAGGCAGTTGGGAATTGTCAAGCATGTGTAATAGGTGAAGGAGATCAAAAGAAACAACTTTGGTCCAGTGAACCAATGTCCGAAAATGAGCCGTTCTGGAACTACAGAGATGTTATTATTTGCATCCACATTAGTCGATCATGTAACAAAATTTGAAAAATTTGCCATTCCGGCCTTGAATCATATTGAAAAAGATTACATTACTTATTATGGTCCTAAACAATTTCCCATGGCCAAATTAATGCAACTAGGGAATTCATGGCCCAAAAGTGATTTAAGTGATTGGAATTTATGCAATTCGGGAATTTATGGCCCAAAAGTGAGCCTCATATTTGGGCCATGAATCCCCGAATTGCATAGATTCCAATCACTTAAATCATATGTCAAATTCTTTTTGTTTTTGTAATTGCCTATGTAGCAGTGATGTGGATATAAATAATACTCTCACTCTACAGCCAAATCGGGTCCTTTGCGGACATGAGGATTTCACCAAATATTGTTTATTTGATGTTCTTTACCACCTTCTCAGTTTGTTCTATTAGTTTTGTTGTCACCCTGTATATGTTGTACTCGATGCCCACGTAAAATTGTGTTATACGTTGTTATTAGGTTTAGAAATGATATAGTGGTGTAAACGATTAGCTGAATGTATTTGTGATAGACAATGTGAAGCTATCTCTTTACAGAAACGTAGCTTCTGTAAACAGACATTTTCATAAACGTCAAGATATAATGAGCTTTGTTTACTGTCCAGCGTTTCCTTTCAGATTATAATGCTATTACCTTTGTCTTTCAAAAGGGCATAGAGTTATATGAGCTGGACCCGAGCTTCGCAATTATTTAAAAGAAATTGCAATTTTACGCATATTGTGATGTATAAATACATATGTCCTTGGAGCTCCCTTGATAATTTCGCAAACTATATGTTGCTGTGAAAGAGCTAATGTTTTTAGAAGACTATTACATAATTTTTTAAGCAAAAATTGTTAAGCGCAAACATTAACAATGTGAAAAATCTTATTCAAAATTGTAAAAACATCTGACCTCAGAATGTAGCGGTTTCTTAAAGTATTCAGTATAATTAAATCTACTATAGATTGTTTTTGGAAAACAGGACATTTTTTTCCTAATTTTCAATAGTCGCTGTTTGCACAATCGTTTTGAAAGAATTCAGCGTGTCCCACTGTATACCTGCACTGTAAACCTGTAAATTTTTTTATCACGATTTTCAGTTGCACCAACTTGGTGGCAAATCACTCCTAACTCTCAGAGTCGTACACTTGTCCATATTGTGCAGCAATCGACGACCATCAGCCAAAATGCATGCCCAATGCATTGTTCTGGGCAGAGAAAACAATCGCAGAGATATTCAGGTTGTCTCAACTGTGACAACCAGTGGCACAGGTTTTTCATTGTTCAAATGTTCTGTACAAAGCGAGAGCAGTATATCTGTATGACCTACGGCAAGTTCTGATCGACGTTTTTTTAAGCTGACGGTGTACTTTAAGGGTTTCTCGCGCCGGCTACCGTGTCACAATCCTCAACGTTCTCTGGCCAGTCGCACACGTTCTCATTCGGGTTGAAGACAAGGTTAACGGGACACGGCATGTGGTGTCTTCGCTTGCCTTCGCACATGTAATATTTGGCGCACTCTTTTTTGTCTGGATGGTAACTAATGTGACCGTCTTCTTCTTCACACACCACTTCGTCTTTGTCTGCAAGAAAAACGTCAGATTAACAAATTGTCGAACACATTTAGCTTAGTATTGGAAAAATACCAATTAATTTAAAGTCGGCTGAAAAACATGTTAAACATATGTGAGGAATTGCAAACAACAATGGTATAAGCCCACTTTTGCTTGAAATGAGATACAAAAGGGTAGGCCTCCAACGAACCCCCAGTTTCGTTTTGGCCAACAGAATCGTGATGTCATCCTGTAGCAAATAATTACACTATGGACATATACCAGTACTGCAGGCAACAAAGCAACCCAAGAGGATGGACTTAGCTCAAAAATTTCCTTTCTGGGACTTATACTACTGTTGTTTTCAGTGCCTCATATGTAGAAATCTTTGACCTCAGGCCTGTAGCCAGGATGAAGGGGCAACTGGGGCAAGGCAAAGGGCATATGAGGCAAGGATAAACGAGGTCTCACGAGTATAAAATAATTTCCCCGAACAGCACAGGATTTAAATATTATATAACCATAAACACAAATAAATTTGACTCTCTTCTGATGACTTTTTTTTCCTTTTGGTTATTGCAATTACAAGTACTGTAATATTAGCATATATCGAGGTTTGTATTTTAAATTTTATGGTGGTGTAAGAAGAAGAATTTTGCCCACGGCGCCTTGAGTCCCAGCCCTGGTGGCCATATTGAAAAATTCATAATTGGCCATAAGGAAAATGTTACTGTTTGTTCAAAATTGAACCATTACACCAAAAATTGGAATTTTAACTGCAGACGTCTTGACGTGCCAGTAAATCTTCTTATAAATTCATCCATGTTTGGGCCTTTGCAAATTTCACGTTCAGAGTAGTGGCGGCTCGTGACTTCAAGAACGGGTGAAGCGGCAAGCCCCTCCTCCACCCCCCCAAAGAAACCGGAGTTTGAATGGCTGTGTGGGAGTTATTATTTAAATAAACTTTTTTGTATGCCATGTTTAATCATTGGTGTTAAATCAAATGTGTGAAATAAGAGTGGTTTCGAATGATTTTGGTAACGTTACCCGTGCTCTTCACAAACATAAAGGTTCTTTTGATCGTGTGGATTGTACATTATGTTTTTCAAACTTAAAAAAAAATTTAAGTGGTATTGAGGATGCTTTAAAAGAATACTTTAGGCAATATATATTAAACGCTTCAACGAAAATATGCAGCTTAATGGACGTTTCATTCAATTGCCCGCCCATTCGTGCTGTTCTTTACTTGGGGAAGCAAGAATTAGCATTTCGTGGTCATCACAAAGATGTAACCTCCACTAATCATGGTAATTTTAAAGAATTGTTAGAAACCTTTATTTCGATAAGCCCTGTGGACATTCATGAGCACTTTTGAAAAATCACACCCATGTTTGCCGGCAATTCTAAGACTATTCAGAATGAAATAATTGACTGCATTTGGCAATATATCAATGAACATATCGAAAAAGAAATAAAGGATTGCATTTTTTTCTATACAAGTAGACGATTCCACAGATATTGTCCAAAAATCTCAATGTAGTATCATAATTAGGTATGTTATTGCTGGTGGAAAGTCAGTGGAAAGATTTTTGGGATTTTATGACGTCAGTTCCAATCGGACTGCCGAAGCATTGTTTAACCTTGTATCAAGATGCCTCGAAAAATTTAACTATAAATCAAAACTTATAGGAGAATGTTTTGATGGGGCAAGCGTAATGTCAGGGCACTTAAATGGTCTTCAGTCCAAAATTAAAGAAGTAGCGCCACAAGCAGTTTTTATTCACTGTTTGGCACATCGTCTGAATTTAGTGCTACAACAAAGCTGCAACAGCATTTCACAGTGTCGCATATTTTTTGCAACTGTAAGCGGCATACCTGCATTTTTTCATCATTCTGCCAAACGAACTCACGTGGTCGATACAGTCGTCGGAAGACGAATTCCTACTTCTGTTATTACGCGATGGACATCAAACTCTAAAATGTTGAGTGTTATAAATAAAGAATGGGATTCTTTAAAAGAAGTATTTACTGAGATTATGAACGATCCAACCTCCGATCAAACTTCGCTTAGGCAGAGTGTCGGCTATTTAAATATATTTAACGACTTTGAATTTTCACTTTTGGTTGTTGTTTTTAGCGATAATTTTGGACTTACGGATGTTCTCTTCAATGTACTACAAAATAAGTCATTTGACATTAATTTTTGCATCTCACAAATTAAAAATACGCAGATTCTTTTAAACATCAAACGAAAGGAGAATACATTCGTGGAAATTTTAGAATTAGTGATTTCGAAAACAACAGTTCCAACTGAACACCGTGAGGGACAAAAAAAAAGTGACGCTCGCACGAGATCAAATTCTTGAAAAATATAAAATTTCATATTTTATGAAATATTAGATACTATTTCTTTACAAATTACTACACGTTTTCAAGATATGGAAAAGCTTCATTTTATTACATTAATGGATACTTCAAAATTTGCGGAGTATTCCTATAAATTTCCTACGGAAGTAATAAATAATTTAAATGTGTACTACCCCAATATATTTACTGACTTCCAAAGATTGAAAAATGAATTAAAACACATATATCTGGATAAGCAGTATAGAGATATGAAATTACAAACATTCATGGAAATTTTAACAGAAAACAGATACATTTTTAAAGAAGCTTATAAACTTTTTTGCTTAATAGTGACTATTCCGTCCACTAGTGTTTCCGTAGAACGGAGTTTTTCTTGCTTAAACAGAATCAAAATCAGTCTACGTAATACGATGTTTGAAGACAGACTTAGAAACTTGTTAAAAATTTCAATTGAAAAGGAACTACTAAAAGAGTTAATAGAAACTCAACCATTTTTTCACATCATCGACAAGTTTGCAAGTCTAAAAGAATCGAACTTATATTCAAAAAATAAAGACGTAGGCATATATTGCATATTTGTATTTTGCTTGTGTTCTCCACATATTCTCTCTGTCGGTACAACAATAAAATATCAGATCCGATATATGAAGTATCAATATTTCAGTCGTTTGTTAATCCACTGCAGGATGGCCTCCTATGCATGTTTTCAACGAAGTCGGTCTTGTGCTTTTTGCTGCCACTTTGGCCCAATATAATAATTTCTTATCGACCCACCTTTTCTTTTTTTCCGGCGTGGTTCATGGATCCACTTTAATGTTTTTGGCCCATCTGTTAAAGTTTTTCTGGCACAGGTCACTTCCATTTCAAACTTTTTACCTTCGCAATGATATCACAAACTTTTGTTTGATCTCTTATCCAACTGCAGGTCTTTCGATCTCGTCGCGTGATACCAAGCATCTGTCGCTCTATATATCCATACATGATAAAGCAAAAGCGACTATATCTATAAACAGACATAAAATTGAAATTAACCTAGGGAAAGGTATACGATAGGAAGATACAATCTCGCCCATGCTATTTCCAGCTTGCCTTGAGGAAGTTTTTCGTAAATTAGACTGGGATCAAAAAGGCTTAAAAATCAACGGAGATTATTTAAACTATCTAAGATACGCCGACGACATCGTATTTTTCGTAAAAGATCCAGAAGAGCTCCAAAGACTCATTGAAGATCTAAGAACGAAAGGAGAAACATCTGGCTTAAAAATCAACTTGAAGAAAAGCATGGTTATGTTTAATAAGTTTATACAAACTAAGAAAATCTTTGTTTCGGAAGAAGAAATACAGTAAACTGAAAATTATATGTACCTAGGTCAACGAATTACGATGAAAGGCGACATAAATCAAGAGATCGAACGTCGTATCAAGCTTAGCTGGCAAGCATTCTACCGGCTACAAATAATTTTTAAAAAAAAGCTCCCTATTTCTTTACAGAGGAAAGTTTTCGATCAATGCATCCTACCTGTTCTGACTTATGGTAGTGAGACATGGACATCAACTGCCAAAGGTATCCAAAAGTTACGAGTGGTACAAAGGAACCTGGAGCAGCAGATGCTTGGTATCACGCGACGAGATCGAAAGACCTTCAGTTGGATAAGAGATCAAACAAAAGTTTGTGATATCATTGCGAAGGTAAAAAGTTTGAAATGGAAGTTGGCAGGCCATATTGCTAGAAGAACTGACAACAGATGGACCAAAAACATCCTAGAATGGATCCCACTGGATACTACACGTCCAAGGAAAAGGCCAAAGACGAGATGGGTGGATGAAATAATTAAATATATTGGGCACAAGTGGCAGCAAAATGCACAAGATCGACTTCGTTGGAAAGATGCGGAGGAGGCCTTTATCCTGCAGTGGATTGACAACGGCTGAAATGATGATGATATATATATATATATATATATATATAGGACCTGTGATATGGTAATACATGTTGTACAGACAGAGATAATAGGTAGAGACAACAAGCAAAAACAAATATGCAATATATGCTTACCCAGTCTTTATTTTTTGAATATAAGTTCGATTCTTCTATCTTTTAGACTTGTGAACTTGTCGATGATGTCGTCAAAAAATGGTTGAGTTTCTATTAACTCGTTTAGTAGTTCCTTTTCAATTGAAATTTTTGACAAGTTTCTAAGTCTGTCTTCTAACATTGTATTACGCAGACTGGTTTTGATTCTGTTTAAGCAAGAAAAACTCCTTTTTCACACCGTATGTATTTGATAGGTATAGCACTTTGTCCCCAAAATTTTAACAATTGGTTTGTTGAAAAGAAAAAAACAAAAATAAAACCAGAAGTTTTTTCTCGCCATCAAACTTAAACGTAAAAAATAGTTGTAGCATCAATATTTTGGAATAGTAGTATTAATATACATTTGGTAATAGTAATAATGTATATATGAAGTAATATAGTACTGCATATTATATATATAATAGATCAAGAGAGTTTGGAACTACTTCATTGTGGTTTTCTCCTGAATTACTTTGATTAAATGTGCATATAAATAGTGAAATACATACATGGACAAGTAACACCAATTGTACGTACCAATTTGATTCAGTAAATTACTACTTTGTGCTTCGAGATTTGCCACATGGTAGCCTTTCAGCTCGTCTTTAATCGTGTTGATCAAAGGATATTTCAGACCCATACACGTGCCTTTGAAATCATCCATGTCCACTGACCATATCATCACTCCACCAAATCCTTGCTCCTTAAGCCATTGTATCTATTATAAAACGCTTTATATAGACACGAGGTAATAACATGAAATGGCGGAAAGTAAACTTTTAAAATAAAGAAATTTATGGAACATTACGAAAACTTTTTTATATAAATCGAACACTACGCAGATTAAATTAAACAACAATATAAATGAACGTTTATTGGCGTAGTGATACAAGCATCAATGTTATGACGTGGCAAGAGTAGAGCCTCCGCCCGGTAAGTGGAAGGTCGTGGGTTCAGGTCCCACCGAACGCAGAAACATTTCTTTTCTTTCGAACGTTTCACCATCTAGCCACGTCATAACATCGGCTCTAGTATCACTACGCCAATAGACGTTGATTTATATTGTTGTTTGATTACGAAAACTCTCTGCCAATAAAAAGGACATCACTCATCATGTGAATCAGTAAACCTTGGATAACAAATACCATCCTCAGATAGACTAAAATAAAGCACAGACTTACGGCTCAAAGACTACGTGGTCGTGATGAGCCGGAATAAACTCTTAATAAAAAAACTATTTATAAGTCTTAACTTACTAAAACTTACGTCACCATTTTGTAACTCCGAAATAATATTCAAATATGATATTCTACCAATAAACAAATTATTGAGTTATAAACTTGCTCTTATTATGGTCAACAATTTAAGACGTAACACTGGTTCCTTTTATTTCGATATTCAGTTATTACAGCTTCTTTATCCAACCTCATCTAGCGCTAACTATAGATCTTATCGTACAAGAATTGGCCTTGCTTGCAGAAAAATGGGATATGCTGGTCCAAAAATATGGAACTTTCTTCCACATTCAATTAAATCCATTACCTCTCGTTTAAAATTCAAGAATGGTGTGCAGAAATTCCTTATTACACATTAACTAGTAATCCGTATTTGAATTTCTCCATCTTACCTATCATATCTGCTTTTATTCAAAATTTATAATTAACTCTCTGAAGCACCGTGAATCTTTGGATTAATTCTCCACCATTGTTTTTTTTTTACTTATTTTCGTATGGCGTTTCGTATAGCGTTCATTAAAGTCTAAATCTTACTCTCAGGCAGTATGTGCTCTGTCGACTGTCGACTCTCGTCTTTACCCATTAGTGTTCGTGATTATAAACCATGTTCATTATTGTAATATCAAAATCATTGTTTATTTGTATGTGTACTTTATTATTGTTCATTAACCACCCAAAATAAAGTTGTTCAAAAAAAGAGGAAGATTTAAAATTTTTGGAAAGCCTCTTTTATAAAATGAAAAGGATTTTTGCGTATTCTAATGAATTTTGAGGCCTCATAGGGGACCATTAGACTCTAGGGGGCCCTAAAACACAAGATTCATTAGTTTCAGTGTACAGTCATCTCTGGTGATAACTGTATTTTTGAAATATATAAAGTTATTCTAATTAGGGAGAAAGAATATATATATATATAGTAAATTAATAATAAGGAAAATATGAAATAACATAAAAATAAATTTATATACATACATACTTATATATATATATATACATGTTGTTACATATATATATATATATATATATATATATATATATATATATATATATATATTTATATATTAAAGGAATTAAAAAAATTAAACAAAAAAATTATAAGTACTAATAAATTAAAAAAATTAAATGAAAAAAATTATAAGCAATTAATAAAATTAAAATAAATTAAATGAAAAGAAGGATAAGCAATTCATAAAAGGTGACTGCGCAAAAGCTGCAATTGCATTTTTTATGATGAAAATAGTATTTTTAGAAATGTAAGAAAGTTATGAAAAATTGAAATGACAGGAAATTGACAGAAATAGAGATAGCAGAAACACAGTAAAAACATTAAAAATAAAAAATAAAAACAGAATAACAATAAATTAGCAAAAATATTTTCACTGCCAATAAGTTTAACAACTTCACACGACTTCTTTCAACGGCGAGAACTTCAGCAGAAAGTTGGAAAATCGGTGTATTTATAATATCTGCAAAATTTTTTCTACCACAAGACCTTGCAAGAGGGAAAAGTGGAGGGAGAGGTAGATTAAAAAAAGAACAGTTTTGGTTTACAGGATTTTCTCCTCTGGATCAAAGGCGTTGATGAAAAAACTCCAAAGTTCAAGGCAATAGTATTATTTCTCAATTAAAAAGAACCCACAGAATTTGAAGACTCAAGCGTTTTAGAAGCTATTAAATTGCTTGAATGCAGACTGAAAGGCAATCTAATACCGGAACGTTTTATTGCTTATTTTTTTAATAGGTTCAAAAAAACAAAAAGATTGCTCTGAAATCTGTCCATTTTGGAGGCTTTCCTAACGCTTTTGGCTTCCTTAGCTTTAGCTGCTGCCCTGTTGCTTCCCCCCCCCTCCTGCTCTTTTCCGTTTAAGCCTAACTTCGTTCACACCTTGTTCGCTGTATCGTTATTCCGTCTGCATCCCAATGTATATCCCCCAATTTTTTATCATTTTCATAAATTTTATTAATTTAATTTAATTTTAATTCTTTAACTTTAATTCGGCTCGTTTTTAGCTCTTGGAATGTCAGGAAGTGTGAAATTGTTTTAGTTTAAGCTACTTTCCATACAGAAACATTCCATTGCTGAAGGACCACGTGCTTGGAGCCTCCCTTGAAAAAGTTCCTACACGTGGTGTCACTTTTTTCATTTTCCATTTATTATGCTATGTTTGTCGAATTCTCTCCGTTTCTTATCTCAAATTGCTTGTTTTTACTTACTGACTCTATTTTTGTATTTCCTATGAAGTTGTTAAACTTATTGGTAGTGAAAAGTTTTACTAATTTACTGTTATTCTGTTGATTTTTATTTTTAATGTTTTTACTGTGTTTCTGCTATCTCTATTTCTGTCAATTTCCTGTCATTTCAATTTCA
>QLNU02014802.1:57298813-57323814 GCA_006491805.2 Dysdera silvatica
CATGTTTCAATTGCACATAGATGGGCATTAACGTTTTGGAAATAAACGTGATCTTTCAACGCAAACCTATTTAAAAAACAAACAAAACAAACAAACATCTTACAGGTACACTGTACTTAATAATAATATAAGTAATTAAGAACATATTCAAGTTCTTAGAGTATTTATACAGTTTGATACAAGCCTTTTAATAGTCAAAACAATGCCAGTTTTCTCTTACTTTGACAAGGTTTGTAAATTTCTCCTTTTCCTCGGCGCCGCGCGGGAATTCCCAGGCAATGTCGAGTCCGTCAAATCCCTTTTGTCGTAAATACTCAATGGCGTTAAACACGAACAAAGATTGCCTGGACGGAAAATATAATTTATGCATATAAAAGATAATAATTTATATTGAGTTTTCGCTTCTGAAACAGTTGGATATAATTACATAAATGTTTGATTTCATAAACGCTTGATTACATAAATGTTTGATTCCATGAAGAATTAGGTGGTATTTGTTTGTAATTTAAAACTAAAACACATGTTATGGTATATAATTTAAAACCGGGCTTGTATATCGGTTATACTTAAAAAATCAGCTTTGGGGCGATTATCCATTAAACAAGAATGTTTGTACTGCGTACATTTCCGTTGCAATGTACTGAAGTTGTACAGTACGGAATATTATTTTTTAAAGTTAGTGGAAGGAATCGAGCTTGTTGTACCAAACTATAACATTCTAACAAAATAGTAGTATTTTCTTAAAATTCAAATACAATTTTTTCCAAGCCTAAGATATATATATTTTTTACTTAAATTTTTGTTGACTTAACATTTTTTATTCTTGGCGTGATTGGCAATCAGACAGCTGTAATCTTTTTTGATTTAATTACTATATTATTATTTCACTAAATATAATAATATCTTGAAAACTATATTTAAATTAATTTTGCAAATATTTTTTTGAAATAGTGAATGAAATCCTGCAACTATTTTTAGAATAATGATTTCCATTTTGTATTTTAATATAGTAGTATTCCTAATTTCATACATTCCTACTACTACTTGTATTCCATGTTAAAATACTTTTACCACTTGTCAGTGGCGCCCATAGGAGTACTTTCAGTCGAGCTAAGGAAAATCGCGCGCCCTTAAAGGCTGTCAAACATTTTAGTAAATCTACAAAATACTGCAAAAATAATTGATACTGCTTGACAATTAGTAATGAGCTAAAAAGTACCTTATTTTAAAATGTGACTGTAAAATTTTTAAAAGTAAACGCGTAAGAGGATCGGACGAATACATTTTTTTTCAACTAACGTCTAAGGAGGTCTAAATCCCCCTGTTCCCATCAGGGGTGTCCATGCGAGTACTTCTGGGGGCTGAGAAACATTAACGAGTACTCTTTGGGGGAACTGAGAAATATTATTACCTCCTTCTCAAAGCTGTCAAGAATTTTAGTGAATGTACAAGATACCAAAACGCTACAAAAATAATTGATACTGCTTGACAATTAGTAATGAGCTAAAAAGTACCTTATTTTAAAACGTGACTAAATTTTTTTAAAGTAAATGCATAGCAAATTCAAGCGAAACAAATTTTAACAGCTGGGGCTTCAGAACCCCTCAACCTATTTGGACGCCCATGGTCCCCGTACGGATGCCTATACTACTTGTATTAAAGAAAAGCATTTCTACAATTTGAATAAGATATTTTCGTTGCTTGCAATCCGATTTAAAAATGAATTCAAGCAAATGCATTCATCAAAATAGGAAATTAACTAGAGCGCAACCATTGCCACTGATTTTATAATCAATGATCCAAAATATACAATTTAAAAAGAAATATTATATTTATAAGCGATATAGAGTGTGGAAAATGGAACATATAAAATATAAATAACAAAAGAGTCAGAGACATGTAAAATAAATTCTAAAATGAGACACCTAATTTATATTCCTTGTGATAGGCGTTTGTAAAAGGCTCATAATACAAGTCTCACTCACGTTTGTTCATCCACTACGAAGTATAATGCAACTCTCACCAAACAGGGCTTTTGGCCCAGACATTTCACCAAAACTTTCGCCAAAATTTCACCAAACATATCATTTTGCAATGCCACTGAATGCGATGTAGTTATGGGGTGTACCCATTCATCTCACAATTTTAAGGTGAAAGCAAGAATGTTTACACCTTACGTCTCAAGGCTGTGCCGTCTTAGGACGTAAATGGTCATCTAGAACAGGACGGATGGTTGACCGTGACCTCTGAACCAAATATAGTTACTTACAGCAAAGCTTACTGGGAGACGAACCCGGACCAGTTTTCTCAAAGGCCGCAATGCCACTGGGCCTCAATGTAAACACAAACCAAAACCTCGAAGCATATTATGCCATAGTTCCCATACGGCACTGAATATATACATATATACTTAATATATACGGCACATATTGAAAATGGTTTTCTAAATTTTTTAATGGACTCGCAATTACACATTTACTCAACTCGTTATCGGTAATGTGAAATAGTTTATATAAACAGGGTGTTCTTGAACTAAAATATTTGATAAGAGGAAGGAGGAGCAAAAAAAGAAAGAATCCATTAAAAATTTTCAACTAAAATATTTCGGGTGCTTATTTTTTTTTGTTGTAATTTGTTTTTCAGTTAAAAAATAAATAAATACAAATTAAATACTTTTTGAATACTGTGTCTGATAAAGGGAATAGTAGTTTTCGAAACATTGGGAATAATGATGTAAGATATTATTACTCTTCACAGGGATAACACAATTGCCAAATAATTGTCAACACACAAAGCCACCGGGATGAGATTTTTGTAAGTTTTTCGTGGGGGATTTTTATTACGTTTAATAAATTTGACACCCATACAAGAGCTTTTTTTTGTTATGAGAGAAAAAAAAGAGACATCGTCCTCATCCTGGATTCGAACCAGGGTCCCTCCGTTTAGCCCAGATCGCCTTAACTGCTAGACCAACGAGGCCATGGAACAACACTCTCTTTCTCGGTATCTGAGGGCGTAAGATACTATTACCCTTCTCAGGGATAACACAATTGCCAAATAATTGTCAACACACAAAGCCTCCGGGGCGAGTTTTTGTGAGTTTTTTCATGGAGATTTTTATTACGGTTAATAAATGCCTATAATAATATCTTACATCCTTATATATGGAGAAAGAGAGCATTTTTCCATATCCCCGTTGGTCTAGATGTTAAGGCACTACGGGCTCGACGGAGGGACCTTGGTTCGACTCGAGGATGGGGACGATGTTCCTTTTTCTCCTATAACAAACAAAGCTCTAGTATGAGCTTAAACGTGGATGTCAAATTTGATTGAGAATAACGAGTTCGGGGGTTGGATTCCTAGACCCTAGGAGGTTCGGATATTCCTTGGAAAACTGTAGGTCCTGACTCAGAATGACCCTTGCTACCCTCGCGCCGTAAAAGCCATAAACAAACATTACGACAGGTGACTAATCTACGACCCCATGGCCGACACAGCATTCATTTGTAATTTTCGGTTTCATAGGGCCTTAGTTCCCTGGGAAATGCCAACGGTGGTAAGTTGTCGCCAATCTTTGTATGTTGTCGCCAAAATCAAAATTATTTTCAAAATTTTTGATGTTAGTAATTAAACTATATTGTAAAATAAAATTGCTCTATTAACATTTTAATTATATCTTTAAAAAATTCTGGAATTCTGAAGTTTGGTCAAAGGCGTGTCCTTTTTCCCCTGACAAGAATTCACGAAGCATTACTTCATTGCCAAAACGCACCCACGTTAAAGATCTAAAAAAAAAAATCTGCAATAATCGGACATGAACGCTGCATTTGACCATTGACATCAACGCAAGGGTACCATTTTCGGTTTATTTTTAAAGAAGTTGTTCCTCCAGTTTCTATAACCAGTGATTTCGGGATATAAATGTAAAAGGAGTGAGTAGATGACTATAATAATAGCGTGCATGAGTTTTCTGCTCCGATGATTGCTACAAAGATGATATTTTTATTTACCTATATCCTGATTTGGTGATCTGCTTGAAAGGAGCTGTTCCTGATATCCATCCCCCTACAGAGAGGAGGATCTTGAGGCTTGGATTTTTTTCTTTGAGGCTAAGGACGCGATCGTAGAGAGATTTCTTGTCCGCTTTTGCCGAGTCAGCTCCCTCGATCGGTGATAGTGAATCGTTACGAATAGTAGCAAAAGCAAAGATGAGATGCGTACACAGGAAAGGATCAATGTGTTCTGGTTGATATTTGCCTTGACCAGGCCTCTTCAAGGACCAACTGGTGTAATAGCACGTGATCCTAGCATTGGTGGTTTCTGAAACAAAACAGAAGCATTGTTATTCCTATTAAAAGGTAGAAATATGTGCTAAATGATGATGAGAAAGTGTGAATGTAAACTATACCGCTGTCAGTTTTCGCTACTAGTTTTTCTTCCTCATTTCCATCTTTATCCTTGATTTCCTCAGGTGCTGGTGTCGGCGGCAGGGAAGCGATGACTTTTTTGGACAATGCTTCTAGATCTGTTTGAGGTCTTCTGTAGTGGCCCAAAAGTTCCTCTCCCATTGTACCAATCAGAGGATACTTCTTGTTTCCTAGACACGTTCCATGGAAGTCGTCCATGTCCAGGGTCCATACCATAGCGCCTCCATAGCCGCTTTCTTTAATCCATTTTAACTATTGTATAGTTAATTATAAAGTAATGAATATAGCTCACTTTTTAACTCAAGTAGCATATCAAAGATAGTAACATGTGAATAACGATATCATATCAAAGGCAAGCTATTATATAGGGATATCAGAAGAAAAGACAATTTATATATTCTCATTTAACGTAAATTCAATAAGAAAACATTTATTTTATTAGCGTAACTAGTTCCAAGTTCTAGAGGGGGCGGGTGCTATAGCCTCCTCCAACTTAGTGTTCGGTACATTATTTATAATTTTCGTTTCTCTAGCGAAAGGGGGATAATTTTTTTTTCGTTTTTATCTTCCCTTTTTACGCCCAGTGACTTACTTCTTTGTTTTAATGACTACACCCTCATGTAAAATTCCAGAGATCTGATCCAATTTATAGACGTATGAATTCAGAGTTTTGTACCATAATTTAAAGTAGGGTTGTATTAAAGTCATCGTATATAGAAAAGTACCTAGCTTTCTCCAAGAGAGGGAATAACAAAATAGGTGCCATGTGAAGTCTTCCAATGAAGAAAATTTTCACTTTCCCACAAGACAGCCGCTAAGAATAACGGGGCAAGGTACCGATTTTCTCAACGGGCCCTCTGATAAAAACATATTCAGCATTGTGGGTCCCTACAAGCTCCGAGCTCGGGTAAAAATTCAGCTTGAGACCTCTAAAAGTTCCGGTCCCCTCTACTGCCGTACGCATATCCTCCACTAAACCAGTGCCGTATTTCCCAATAGGCTATACTAGGCTATAGACTAGGACGGCAAAATTTTGTGCATTGAGTCTGATATAACAAAATCAATATCGTACGATGATATAATCAGATGTTTTGCCGAGAAGAAAGATAGACATCATGCTTTCCATTTAAATACCAGTATTCGATGTGCTTTTATTTTTTTGTTAAAATTAAAATTTATTTCAATAAAATTGAATTTGATTTATTATATACCAAAAAGAAATAATACTTCAATATAAGTTAATATTGTTTAATGTTTATGTTTCAATTAGTTTGTTTTTCAACATATTTATTGTCGACAAATTTTTTTGGCGTATATGGAATGTAACAATTTTTATGTTCCTACAACTGATTGGGGGCAGCGTATAGGTAAAAAGGGGCGGCAAAATGGTAAATCCGCCCACGCACTAAACGGCGACCATGCCTTCCATTAGATGTCAATTACAGTAAAAATATTGCAAGAGAGCATTGGCCATCTCTACACCTCCTATGTGTATGTGCTGATTATATGCGTTAAATTTTCCATGAATCGGTGCTGATCATATGCGTTAAATGCATATTTTGCTTTCGACGTGTGTTCTAACATATATATGATTTTTGTGTTCTAAGATATATATATGATTTTTGTGTTCTAAGATATATATATGATTTTTGTGTTCTAAGGTATATATGATTTTTGTGTTCTAAGATATATATGATTTTTGTGTTCTAAGATATGTATGATTTTATGATATGTTTAGCGTTCTAATGCAGAGGGTGACAACAGCTTTGGACAGTGATATTTTGCTCAAATTAGATTTATTATTGTAACCGCGAGCAATTTAATGAAATGAAAAACATGTTTATTTGTATTTAAAGTAAATGAATAGAATGATTTATCAAATATTTCTTTGTATTTATAAATCATTCCGGTAGATGGCAGCACCTCAAAATATAACTTTTGTGTATTTTATTTGGTTCAAATGGGAGGAAAACATTTTTTTTTTTTTTTCAAATTAAGATAATGAAAATGATCGTACCTTTATCCTCAAGCTTTTCTCATCATCAAAACCGACCCATTGGTCGCCCAGAAAAGCGTATGGAACCTTTTGTTCATCATCCCAAACGTACTTGGCCCCTTTTTTGATCATATCACAGACCTTGTACATTAAAAAACAAAAACACATTAATCAATCGGAGAAAAATTCAACATTGCATTCATAACAAAAATGTAATTTTTTACGAATATGGTGCGAAAAGGCTTGTGCGATCATCGGAGACTGAATTACCGAATTGAAATTGGCACAGAATTACTTAACAGGGAGTATTAACCAAAAAACCTAGAATATGGAGGAAACGAGTCGAAAAATAATCAAATTCCGAAGCTAA
This sequence comes from Dysdera silvatica, assembly GCA_006491805.2. Taxonomy (NCBI): domain Eukaryota; kingdom Metazoa; phylum Arthropoda; class Arachnida; order Araneae; family Dysderidae; genus Dysdera; species Dysdera silvatica. Next base: position 57,305,607 of record QLNU02014802.1, read on the forward strand.
TATTAGTCGTTTCCAGAGGCGTAGCCAGGGGGCGGTTTTGGGGGTTGTAACCACTATCGCAATGAAATTTTACATATTTAACATAGAAATATATGAGTTGTAGCTCTGTAATCCCTCCCATTAAGCCTATACCTCTCCCTTATGAACTTTCTGCCTACGCCACTGGTCGTTTCTACATGAATTTATGCCATGTTAAAATATGTTTGGAGCCCTTTCATTCCCTTCATTTATACCTCTATATTATCATTTTTCTTTATAGAATCCATATTATCATTCTATATTATCATAGAATTTATATTATCATAAAATCTATATTATCATCTTCCTTATAGTTCAAACAGTCAGATAAGATTCTGTCACTTACTTATGATGTATGGTAGTAACTTAACAGTTACACCATTATCATTTTATTACGATAAGTGATACCAATTTAACGGCCAATGGTTGTAGTCATTCATCTTAAGCGATTCCAGGGCGAACTGGGCCTCCAGACCGATTCGCCCTTATTGGTGATAGGACTGCCACTCTCCGGAAATCCAAGCTATGCGCCATTTGAGAGGACTCAGTATACTCTTGAGTGATTGAACTAATTGGCATGTTGTTCCTTAGTGTGTTACATTTTATGGTGTTTAAACCCGGACTTCCAGTTGATGGTGATAAAATGACTTTTATCACAGAATGTCAAGAGGAGAGGATTCAGTGTCAATAAAAGCCCTCTGTGTGAGTGTTCTTAATACTATCAAATTCTAGGTCGCGTCAGGGAGATTTATAGCGTTCAAGACTAATATGGAATCTTACAATATGGCTAATACGGAAAAAAGGCTAATATGGAATTTTACAATTCAAGGAAACATGGAGTCCTACAGTTCAGTAAATACGGAATCCTACAATTCAAAAAAATATGTAATCCTAAAATTTAAGGAAATATGGAGTCCTACAATGCAAGGAAATATGGAATCCTACAATTCAAAGAAATATGGAATCCTACAATTAAGGAAATACGGAATCCTACGATTCAAGGAAATATGGAATCCTACAATTCAAAGAAATATGGAATCCCACAATTCAAGGAAATATGGAATCCTACAATGCCTGAAATTCTGACAAATAATCGCTTGATAATTTAGAAAGTTGTGAATGCATGCAATCAATTATGTGCGTGTTGTGTAAATATGTTTAATATATATAACGGACTGCAGGCGTTGTAGGTATTGCAGAAGAACTACAATACCAAATATGCATACATCAATGAAGTACAAAGATGATAGTAAACATTGTTCACATAAATTAAATTTCATTTAAACTGCAAATGCAGAAAAATTAATATTTCCTCTTATAGGGATTTTTTAATACAATTTTTGTATGCGAAGATATGTGTTATTTACGAAAATATTTGAGTATGCAAATATATGAACTAGAAGAACGGGATGAAAAATATAACATGAAATGTTACTTCATAATAGGCCAAGAAGCCTTCTTCTCTCGTGAAAGTACCGGCTTTGCCTCCACTCCTTGCCGGCATGTTCATCCCATTTTTGCCTGGTGAGCCAAGGGTAAAGCTCCGTCCATAAGTTGCCAATCCTACGATGATTTTTTCTTTGGGCGTTCCCATTTTTTCCCACAATTTCACGCCGTGAGACTAAATCAATATTTAAAATATTAGTAATTAAAAATAAGACATAAAACGTAAGATATTTATAAACCCTCATCAGGAGCCCATTTAAAGTTTTCGGTACATACCATAGAAAGCTGCTTTCTCCATTGGGACTCTGTAGACAGGGCATATAAAGGACTGTTATGACCCGTTTGGCTTTCCCACTTACCGTGGAAATCATAGGACATAATATTTATGAAGTCACAGTACCTAATAGGAAAAAAAGCAAAACCTCTTTGACATGGCATGAATGAAAACATTGAAACTTTAAGAAAACAAAGAAAAGTAAAATTTTTTGAAAAGAGTCTCCATAATTTTTCTAAAAACCTCTATTCAGAAACAATACCAGGAATAAGAAGATAGAAAATCATTAATTCTCTAGTCTTAAATTCTAGTTGTTCTAGCAAATAAAATATTCTTTAAATTTAATAAAGCTTTCTTTTTGGTTTTACGGCTCAAAGACTACAGTGGTCATGCTGCGCCGGGACCTACTGTTTTCCGAGGAATCCGAACCTCTTAAGGCCTAGGGAACCAAACCCCGGACTACAGTGAGCAGTGCGATCTTTATGAGATCTCTGAGTAAGCGTTCTTTTTGCACTGCTGGGAGTCGAACCCGGATTAGCCGCGCAATAGGAGAACGCGTTACCACACTGCGCCACCGCAGGGCAACTAATTTAAATACAATTTCATATTTACTAACACGTCAAATCGTACACAAAAATATACTAACACACTTTATAATATATCATAATTGATTATTAATACCTATATTAGTTTTATGTATGAACATTAAAAACACTGGAAAGAAGTTTACTATTTATGAATATATTTGTTAGGACCTTATAAAAGGGAATTTACCGGAAGGTTGTCACATAAAAGTTGAGAAACATTATCTTATGCTTAGTGTAGCTATAGCATTTGTGCCCCCAATACAATCGCTGGTAGATGGCTCCCCACACCATGCCAAGATCACACGATTATGCTATCTAATGAGTCTCGACTTCCAAAGGCCCTTTCAAGGGCAAGGGGCCCCCAATGCAACTGCATTGGTTCCATTGTCATCACTACGTCACTGCTTATACCGCAGTAGACGCAAATCTATCTACTGGAAGTACTTTGTTAAAATGAAAGTTGAAATTATATGCATAGAAAACATTCGAAGTTGCCAAATAATGAGGCGCTTACGCTGCAACTGCTGGTACGTCATATCCAGATTGTATTGTTTCTGCTCCCGCTGACACTGCAACGCTGAGTAGCAGCCTTGGCAACTTCTTGTCCTTTGCTTCTTCTTCAAAAGCCTCTCTTAGTTCCTAAGTCGAGTGAATCAAATTAAAATTAGCTCAGTAGATAGACATAAGGAGATATCTTTACGGAATTGCAGAAGCACCTATAGAACTTCTACGATTCTTTCGATGTCATACATTATATTGCTTAAATGGCACAGCGAGATAGATCAAGCGACTTAGAAAAGAAAGAAACATACCTTCAACAAGAGAACGAAATTCTTTTTGTCTTCAGCCCCTCTAGGAAATTCCCAATCAAGATCCAATCCGTCAAAATTGCGGTCTCTCAAATATTTCATTGCACTGAAGACAAACAACTGACGGTTGTAGCGATTAGATGCCATTTCCTTGAAGCGTTGAGTGCCAAATGACCAACCACCTACCAGGAAGATTAAAATAAACACAGACGTTCGTCAAAAATCAGACCTTATCGGACCATAGTTCCTGTTTTGTCAATTTAACTAAACTTGATGGTCCAACAGAATCACTACTATTACCAAGTAAATTAAGGAAACTTGCTCCAAAATCTTAGAAATCTAGAAAAAAGCCATCATGTCCAACTGCATCGTATTGAATCATCTGTTGGTTTAACTATATCATTACATGCCTCATATGAACAAAATTGTTCCACTTTTTAGTCATCTTGAAAAAAAAAATTACGTTTTAACTATATTTTGGTGCCCAGAGTTAAAGAATTATTGAAAAAAAAATCGAACGTAATTTACGACACTGCTATATAATAAAAATATAGTTTGTTGAAAAAAAAGTTCGTCATTCTGTCATTTCCAAATAATTCTAAGTGAAATACATCCACCGGATTGAAACTGGTTCGAATAATATGGATGTGCTTATCAATAAATGAAAATCCCAACAAATTATTGAGGGGCATGCTTAAGCGACTTTTGAAAACAGCTCATGTGATTCGGTGCTTAGATTATTAGATTGTGCATGATCTTAATGGGAAGGGTGGCTGCCAAAAGTCAGCACTGTATTCCCAGATGATTCTGCGCTAATGAGAAAAATATGCCTTTTTTGTCCAATGGGAGGAGTCAGAGCTTCCCGAATACCCATTTCTTACGCCCTGATTGTACAGATGGAAGCACAGGAGGAAGAGTAAAATGTGGAGTTCTTGTAAAGCGAATATAATCCATGACTCCTCCTCCTCGCAACCATATAGCTTTCACAGTTAGTCCTTATGATGTTTATCAGACTGTTAAGTCCTGCAACTTCTAAGTTGATGGATTTGCACTCTAATAAAATTTATTCATGTTTCCCGCATATAATGTGAATCATGCGTGGCTTGGTAGATTACCTTGAACCATAAAAATCAGTGTTTAACGTGAATCTAATTTTACTAAAATTAAGCTGTTATGTCCGCATATATGGGGGGGGCGATTTTGGGGGACCTGTCCCCCCAAAATTAAATTTGTAATAGGACCAAAAAATACATATATGTATTGTATACTTGTCAAACTTGTAAAAAGGGGAATGAAAAATTCTCTCAAACCTTAAATAATTATCAAAATTCTGACCCAAGATCTTGTTTAGTAGATTGCAAATGAAAAAATACTTTAAAGAGAAAAAAATACAGAAATCATTTTGTTTAAAATGGGAACATTACAAAAAATTAAATTTTGATGTCAAAACTACAAAAAAAATTTTACAATCATGTCTGAAGGCAAAATTGGTATTTGAATGCTTAATTCTTCTTGCATGATGTATTTATATTTCTTCTTTACGATAAAGGTGACGCATTTTTATCCATCGTTATTTTGCAAAAAATTTTGACCACCTCGAAATTAAATCCTGGTTACGACTTTGTGATAAGAGGGGCATGGTCTAAACCTCCTGTCTGTACTATTTCCAAGCTTAATTAATATATCTTTTTAATATCGTTTACAAACCCTGAATTTCAGAAATATTCCACATGTGACGACGATACGATACACGAGACGATGTTTCCTTTATGTCTCTACTCTGATAACGTATTTCCATACAGGTATCATGGGGAAAATAATGCTGTTTACGAATTTCTAACTATTCTTGACGCATTAATTGAACCATTAGTTTTAACTATAATTGAACTATTAATTCTAGACATCATTGAATCATTAAACGGGACATTAATTTTAACTATCATTGAATCATTAAACGAGACATTAATTTTAACTATCATTGAATCATTAAACGAGACATTAATTTTAACTATCATTGAATCATTAAACGAGACATTAATTTTAACTATCATTGAATCATTAAACGAGACATTAATTTTAACTCTCATTGAATCATTAAACGAGACATTAATTTTAACTATCATTGAATCATTAAACGAGACATTAATTTTAACTATCATTGAATCACTAATTTAATGCCGGATGAGTTTTAAGAAAATAAATAAATATGTACTTGAGACTGTACTGTATCTGACTATACTGTAATACTGTATCTTGAGAAGATAATTAACGGTTTTATTCCATTTCGAACGCCATAATTAAAACAATTAGAATAAACTAATTGAAAATAAATTTCAATTCACATCATCAAATAAATACGAATCAATTAATTAAATGAAATATTCCAAGTAATTAAATTACATTGACTTTGATGTATTCAATTTAATTAAGTAAGTGTAATCACTCAAAACAATCAAAAACTAAATGAAATAAATGAACACGAAACAAATCCAAAGTTGCAAAAACTGAATTCAATAAAACTAATTAATCTCGATATAATTAATTAAATTTAAATTAGTAATTAAACAACTGTAATAATTAGTGAACTTCATATACAGCAATCCTCTTTTCAAATTAATTGAACTTTTTTCAATTGATTTATCTAATTGAATTATTAAACTGCGTTATGATTAACTAGGTAGATCGTTAGGGTCGGTGTTGGATTAAGGATTTTACGGGTCCTACCCAGATAGCAAGATCGTCTTTGGGACGTCCTGAGGGCGTTTTGGACATTCTCAGGACGTCCCTAGGACGACCTTTGCTGTCTGGGCAGTCTGGAAGAATTGAATGAATCCCTAAAGAATGTGACACTCGTGATATTTAGCCAATAAATTACTAGATTTATTTTTAAAGTTCATTATCTTCAAAATCTAGATGTTTCAATAATGAAAATTTTCTCTTGTAAACAAACAAGATTAAAATGACGCTTAAATTTGAATAGAACCAAATCCCTTCAAAACATCTGTGGGGGCATCAGAATCGCGAGGTCATAGGCGCGGGTCTACTTAGCCCACAAGTAAATTAGGTTAGATTCGAATTCTCTTCTGTCAAATTCGCAACAATGTATGGCAAAGCCATTAAAGCTCTCTCTCTTTCTCTCTCACTTTCTCTGATTAATATACGTAATCTAATTATTTGATAATATAATTATTTAATAATCAACTTCTGCGAAATCTAATATACAATTTATATTAGGTTTGGATGAATTATCGTTAGTACGTTAAGGTAATCTTAATTATCAAGAATTACTGAAAAATGCACCTTACCTACGGCTAAGAGAACTTTCATATCTCTGTTTTTCTGTTTGACCGCTAATAGTCTTTCGTACATCCCTTTCTTTCCATTCTTGGTTTCATCAGTTGCATCGAAAGAGGAGAGTTTGTGTTTCTTCATCCACCCAAAAGCAAAGATAAGATGGGTGCACAATTTCGGCTGGATGTCTTCCGGCACGTATTTCCCTTCGTTTGGCCTGTATTGGGCCCAATTGGTAAAATAACACACTATCTTTTTTTGGCTACTGCTCTTTGGGCCTGTAAACAGAAAGAATAAATCCAATCGGAAAGGACATTTCTAGTTTGTGTATTTTTTAAGATACGAATAACTCATAGAATTAATTATTGATTGGCAAAAGATAGAGTAAATTGTTATTAACCAAAGTTTTATAATAATTTCGACTATTTTTAAAAATTCCTTTTTGACTAAAAATTAAACAGTGCTTTACTAAACGGAGTACAGGAAGATTTAGGAGGTACTTGTTCAGTTCAGTTTTTAAGTTCAGTTCCAGATTATAAAATAAAAGGATGCGATAGAGCAAATCATTCATTCATCATTTCAGAGTTTTCCAATGTACATAAAATTTATGTTCATATGACATGGTAGTCTGTTAAGTGTACAATATTATTACGTTTAAAAAACAATATACATACATTAATTAAAAAATACTTCATTCCTAAAAAATGCTATCATAGTTCCAGTGAGCGCAAGCTCAGCTCATGTGTGTGGTAACTCACATTGTTAGAGAACCAGACGAGCAGGGTTGCCACACGTCTTCAATTTTTAAAAAGCGTGATTCACTGTGAAGTGCAATGAAACGAGATATGCTCCATCTTGATATCAGGACGGTTACCATGCACCTGGACACCTGCGTGCCACAAAGCTATTGCCACACCCGTGAGTGTTATTATGGCCACAGAGTGGTCCTCCTATAGCCATGGCCGCCATACCCTGCATTGCATGTATGCAAGACCTTGTTTAATGATTATGTTCTTGATATGACCCTATAGTATTCTTGATACGATCCTACAGTATTTTTGATATGAATTAACAGAATTCTTGATATGACCCTACAGCATTCTTGATATGACCATACTGTATTTTTGATATGACTCAATAGTATTCCTGATATGACTCGATAGCATTCTTGATATGACCCTATATGTCTTATGATTTAACAGAAAAATTTGAACCCGGGAGGTTGATGGAATAGAATAACATAGCTTACAAGGGATTTAGCCTATTACTAGTTACTATTGTCCCACAAGTTGACTTAGTCTACTAGTAGGACAGTGGGAAATAGGCCTGGTAGATTTATATAGGAAAGATTATATTATATATATCTCTCGCACTATTTATATAGATAGATTAATTATTATCATTATTATGGGAAAAATAAAGAAATAGCAGGAATTATCGTCCAATACGAAATAAAGTTCATTGATCTTCCTAAGAAAAAAGTAACATAAAAGGTAATTTTATGCACCGTGAGATGTGGAGGGGAAAGTTAAAAGGGTCAGTTGATTGATGGAATGACAGAAGTGTAAGGAACTTAATTTCCTTAATTGGCCAATCAGAAAATTAAGGAATATATGCCAATCAGAGTATAGATCTTGAAATGAAAGGTCAGGGGGCGGAGCTAAGACAGCAAGGGAAAGCGAGTGAAAGAAGTCCAAAAAGTAATATGCGCGAAATTATGTTTTCTGAACCATTTAACAGATTTAACAACAGAATGTTAAAAGTTAATTCTTCTTCAATTTCTCCAATATTACAACAAATTTAAGTAAACTCTTTTTGAGTCTGTCAACAAATCTTGATTGTCAGAATTGTCATCTAACAGTCTTATAAATTGTGTAAAGAATTCTTCAAATTTTAATCATCGATAGAGTTGCTGTGGACAAACATATGTTCCACAATTTCTACATTAATAGATGCTGAAGGCAAGAGGCTTCAAGAATGTGAACTTTAAGAATTAAGTATAATTCATATAAAGGAGGTTGGCATAGTTGAAATAGTAGAATAATAAAGGAAGCAAGTTTTCGAGCGCATAAGTATGTTTATTCTTTGCCATGAGTGTGTAAAATATATGCTGTTGTTACCGTTTTTTGAGAACAAGGACTTCCATGCGGTTTATATTCTGCGCAAGTGTAATATGGGAAAGTTCATTGTACTTGGAGGAAAGGCGAAAAAGTTTCACCTTTTCAAGAAAATTTATTAATCATTATTAGAATCGTGTAATAAGTGAACAAATAGCTAACTCTCGACATTACGAGTTCAGCAATTCTTCACTGGGACTATAATGAGGAAACAATGGTGCTTTTTACCTTTATTCACATAAAACGATCATTAGTTATATGTTATGAAATTTTCTTTAGTTATATAAAATCTCCTTTACTTATATAAACCTCTCTTTAGTTATATGAAACTCTCTTTAGTTATATAAAAATTTCTTTAGTTATATAAAAATGTCTTTAATTATATAGAACACTTTAGTTATATAAAACTTTTTATAAAACTTTATATAAAACTTTTTAGTTATACAAAACTCTTTAATTATATAAAATTCTCTTTAGTTATATAAAACTCGTCCAAAATACATAATTTCTCTTAATAACGTTCTTCTAATTAACAAATGTTTCCGTTTAACATCATATTATTTTCATGTCTCAGTACATGTTTTATAGGATTACACACATTTAATTGACGGCTTTTTTTTGTTTAAAGATATTTTAATTAAATTTTCTTTTCAGCCTTTTTCTGTTTAAGGATGTTTTTCTCCCTCTCTCTAAAGTCGTCAGTGGGGTAGTTTACTATATAAGAACGAAAATTTCATTAATAATTAAGTGTAAGCCCTTTCCATCAAAAAAAAAATATATATAAAAGATTTAACTAATACATTGAAGTCGTCAACAGGGGCGGCCGCTCGGGGCCTTGTTCGGATGAGGGCGCCAAACTGAAGTCAAATTTAAATTTTTTGTAACTGATCTCCAACAGTAGAAAAAAAGACTCTAAAAAAAGACAAGTTTAGAGAAATTTTTAGAGACATCTTTAGAGAAATTCTTTCAGAGACTTTTGGCCACTTTTATAGGGTATATGGCTCACTGTGCATCTGTGAAAATCTCCTGTTTTTTGCAGGAGGAAGGGGTCGTCAAAATGCAATTTGTGTAAGGCCATCCCGGTTCAAATCAACCTCGAGCACCCCTGCTCGTCAACCTCATAATATAATCGAAACGAGTTCAGTAACGTAGCCATTCAAAACTCATGGGTGGGGGGTTCAAATGGCTTTAATTAAGAAGATTATATGATGAGCCTTTTGAGAAAATAATGTAAAAATATATCCAGCGGGGAGGGATTGAGCCGTCTTCGAACGAGTTCTTTTAATTTGTGCAGAGATGGTTAGTTCCGCATTGTCCTCAGCTCGAAGTGTCACCTGTGCCGGACTGCATCTTTGATGAGGTACTATCTACTAGGTACTATAAGGTACTAGGTATTGATCTAAGGTACTAACTGTCGTACGAAATGAGCAGCTCGCTAACACTACTGCTTCGAAGATGCTCTCACCAAGGAATCTTGCCATAAGGATCTGGTCTTTGTTGAGCCTGGTTAAATTCTTTACTTGAAACGAAATACTAATTGAAGCAGCTTCAACGCGGGATAGAGTCAGTGGCGATGGCAAGTATTGTCTAATAACTTGCAAAACGTATAGATAGTGTTGATGTTTTGGCTTATCCATATAAATTTTTCTATTCGTTTCTTATTTTTCTTCAACGTCTATGGTAACATCACGCATTTAAGGACATATTACTGTCTTCACTTATTAATCGCATATTGACGTGATCATGCGCTATTTTCCCTACTGCCGTTGATGCACATATGGACAATTTTGTATTAATCACTATCACGGAAACATGTGTGAAGTTATATTAAAAAAGGTAATCATAAAAGTAGATTGCTATGCAACACCAATAAATGATTTAAAGTTACGATTTTTAATAAACTTACGATTTTTTATAATAACTTACGATTTTTTACAACAACTTACGATTTTTTATAATAACTTACGATTTCTAATAAACTTATGATTTCTAAAGTTACGTGAATGTGACCCCAATCATTCAATCAATGTGCACCGGTTGAAGATTTTTTTTTTTTTAAAGACTATTTTCACTTAAAGTTATTTTATTTATTTGAAGTTAAAATTGTTCCTTTCCAGTGTAATTCTGCTACGTTTAATAAAACAATATTTTTTTTACGAAAGAGTGGGAAAGAAGGGAAGGCGGGACATTTTGAACATTTAAAATTTATGCCCGCAAACCTTGAACTAGACCTCGAAAATGTCAACCGCAGGAGCCAAAGTAAATTAAAAATGGTAGCAACCCAGGACAGTTGACAAAGTGAGGGCTATGTATAAGCATTGACTCTGCCGTCCGTAACGTGTCTTCAAGGTTCAAGGGCGACCATCCCATGCCCTTGAATTTTGACATTGGTTCACGGTCACAATCAAGCATCTACACTTAAAATATTTTCGTATCCACTGCAGTGTAAATTGGCTATTAACCAAAGTGCAGTTCTTATATGTAGGTCACTGTTACTGGATATATTCAAGGCTATGGAATAATTATAAACTTTTTTAAATTATCTTTGGTATTCTTATTTAAAGAAGATAATAAGAAAAAAAACTAAGATAATAAGAGTAGTTATAATTTTATGATAATGAACTATAAGTTTGAATTTACTTACTCGTCAACTTGGCACCTTGAACTGGCATGCTCACAAATAGGACAAAAACTGCTACAATGGGAAATATACCCTGAAACAGACATTGAAAAAAAAAAGCTGATTAGTTTGATAAACAAAACTCAATAGAATTTATTCAATGAATTTAAATTATTATTTTTTGTGGCAAAATATGTACATCCGTATGAAGCAGTTTAGTAGTCATTTAATACTTTAATCATTAATAAAGTTTACAAGGGAAGGTTACAGGCATATAAGGGAGGGTGTTATAGAGCTAAAATATACATTCATATATATACAGGGTGTCTCAACACCAGGGTTGCAAACATCTAGGAGTGGTAGGGTACACCTAGACGAACAATATTTGTCATAGAACCTAGGGTCGCAAACCACTCACAGCGCCAGTTCTAAAACCGTCCAGCATGCACAAATAGTGACAACCAGTGCATGAGAAGCGCAAAATGCGATGTCCTAATCATCTATGCACTTGAGCAGCTGACCTGAGTTTTATCTGGCGCTTTTCACGCACTGGTTGTAAATATTTGTGCATGCTGGACGGTTTTAGAACTAGCGCTGTGAGTGGTTTGCGACCCTAGGTTCTATGACAAATATTGTTCGTCTAGGTGCACCCTACCCCTCCTAGATGTTTATAACCCTGGTGCTGAAACACCCTGTATATAAAATGCCATTGTAATGAGAGTCATGACCAAGCAACTCCCATTGTGTATAATAATATATATTTTACATATATAATATATAACAATTCAATGGTAATTTAATAATAATTCAATAGTAATACAATGGAAATTAAATAGTAATTCAATAGAAATTTAATAGCTTAATAGAAATTTAACAGTTTAATAGAAATTCGATAGTCTAATAGAGAAATTTAAGTTTAATAGGGAAATTCCAATTCAACAGAGAAATTCAACAGTAATTCAATAGAACTTTAATAGTTAATTCAATAACAAATGTAATCATTCATTTCATAAGAAATTAAATAATATATTAATAGGGAAATATTCATAGTATAATTATTAGCTACTCAGTAAGCCTATACATTCAAATAATTCATAGTCGCATGTATATATATATATATGTAGCTATATAATAGTTCCACTAATAAATGCCCCTGTCACGCTTCATGGTTTTGCCTGAAACGAATTTTCTCTTACTGTCCAAGAAAATACGATTGTATTTGACATTCTTAAAAATTTCTAAATCGTCCAAATAAATTACCAAACACAATCCACGAATATGAAAAATTCAATTGGAAGGACATTGCACAAATTTCATTAGTAAGTATGACTATTCAGATGATCAATGTGTTGCAAGCGTTATTCCCTTTTTACCATTTCCCATTTTTAAAACTGTTAGATTGGTTATGTCGATGGCATTGTGAATTCGACGCAATTTTTCCCTATTACCTTATCAAGTCTGATTCAGGTAACGGGTTCAAAGGAGCGCTTTTCCTGTATACCGCTTGAAAACTATTTTTCGTTTAGAACGAGGTCAAACTCGTTTCATTCCCGAAGTTTGCGCAGCTAATGGAAATATATTTTCCCTATACTATATGGCCAAAAATTCCTGATTGATTTGAATAGCATGTGTACAATGGAATAACTTTCCAGTTCCGTTGATTTAAGAGGTAAGGATAGCAAGGTGTGTCCGGTTTAGTCCGGTTTAGGAGTTGGAGGACTGACTGTTTATGTGGAGCAGAATCGGTCGTGAGACAGATACAAGAACGTCCTTGCACTACGCCCAGCAGATACAAAAGGCTCAACCCAATCCTGGCACGAAAGGGGCGTGGGTGAAATATAGAAGAAAGAAGAAAAAATAATCTTTTCTTTATTTTTAAGAACTTCTATTTTTTTTTTGTTTCCACTTTCTTGGATTCTGCTTCAATGATTATTCTGGATAGCATACGTAAGACCAAAGTACTGGCAAATATATATGGTTATATGGCAAATATATATATAACCATATATATATTTGCCATATATATATATATGGCAAATATATATATGGTTATATATGGTTATATGGCAAATACATATGGTTATATATGGTTATATGGCAAATACATATGGTTATATATGGTTATATGGCAAATACATATGGTTATATGGCAAATATATATATGGTTATATGGCAAATACATATAGTTATATATGATTATATGGCAAATATATATGGTTATATGGCAAAGAGAATGCTTTGCCATATATTCGTTTTGTATACGCCTCCTGTTTAAAATTAGAGGAATAGAATATAACGTGATTACAGACATATTTTATACACTCTATCTTCGTTGGAATTTATTTCGTTGGTTATCTTCGTTGGAATTTTACATTTATATGTAATTTATTTTAGCGCGTTATGTGTATCACTGGCATATGTACACACTGGCGTACGCAGGGGGTATTGATGAGGTGTTGTAACCCCCTCATTGCAATGAAATTTTGTATATTTAACATAGGAAAATGTGTGTGAGTTGTAGCTCTGTAATTTACCCATTGAGTCTGTAACTCCTCCTTATGAACTTTCTGTGTACGCCTATGAGTGATAGTGAAATCAAGCGAATTCATATCACCAAGGCTGTTAGGTGTAAAAATAAGATGCGCCGTGAGCTGCCCAGTGTTAAGAACACCATCGGAATTAAGTGAAACTATGCTGCCATGCTTATGAATAAGTTATTAAAATTTGTGCATGAACAAGGTTTAATTTAAAAAAAAAAGCCGGGAGGATCTAACGTTTGTTTGAAATAGCCAAGTAAGTGGCAGGTAAGTTACAACAAATTTGGCATAAAGCATCCATTCCTACAGCTTCCCATAACAGAATTTTACAACTCTTGCAAGCATACAAAATATATGAAGCTTATGAAACCATTTAAAGGCAAATGAAACAATAAAACATACTACGCCAAGATTCAGAGTTTTAAAGAAGAAGGTAGGATCACACTTTCTGATGTTGCAGCGTGTAAATGTGATTCATCTTTTAGTTCATGCATTTGACTAAATCTGTATTATTCGTATTATCAAATTATTAAACTTAGTAATTACATTACTAAAATTAGTAATTAAGTCATTAGAGTTAAAATATGGTTAATTACATATTAACATATAAAATTATTCTGACTATAAAAGAAGCCTATTGTAGAATTTCCTACTTCCAAGCCAATACCATCAAAAAATCACAAAAATATGGACCATTCAAGGTTGTTGGGAAGACAGAAGATATTAACCAAATTCAACCAAATTTTATAACAATACTATGCAGTGAATATGAAAACTTTTCCGCGGTATTGAATTTTAAATTAAAAAAAAAATTAAAAAATCACTTGTTTCACTCCACCCTACTGCACATATTGTGACTGGTAAAGGGTATTGCGAATACCAGTACATACATTAGATTAGGGGTTCTTCAACTGTGGTTCGCGGACGCCTGGAGGTCCTCTGGACCCTATTAGGGGCATCCACGAGCCTTCAAGTGGTCCACAAAGTCAGGAAAATAGTAAGACAAGAACGTTTACTCTTTAATGCTAAAAATAAATTACGAGGGAACGAAAATTTTCTTTTTAAAATGGTGTAAATCAGTGATGGAAACACTATAAATATGTATAAAGAAAATTCCGAGCTTCAAACTTTGAGTTAATTCTTGGGGATCCGCGAGAGCGAGTGATCTCTGAAGGGGGTCCGCGGTCTAGGAAAGTTAAAGAACCGCTGCTGTAGATTATATATATATTAGTATATACTGTGATAAATAAAATAAACACATTCAGCAGGTAACTCTCGCCTGTTCCACAATAAAACGGGAGATTATGGGTTAAGAAAATATTGGTTAATATTATACCTTAGGGGTTATACTGATTTGAGATGGACGAGTACTGCTTCTAGCAAAAACAACCTTTCTCAATGAGTAAGGCTTAAAAATAATTAAAATAACAATGAATACATAATATATCCTTTTATACATAATACATTCTATCCTTTGAAGAACTGCAAAAATAACGTGACAAGGACTGCTCATAAAATAAATTAATTGCTTCTATGAAAGTGCAGACGCGCCGACGTATTACGTTGGACACTCCGGAACAGAATCATATGATGAGCCACGGCTTTCCATTCTCCCCACCCCCATTTCTAACCTAACCATGGTAACAGAAAATCTTCGAAATCATTATCGCTGTACTCGTATACTACTATGATATATACCATTCAACATATGTCTCGGGTAGAATAAATTATTATTATTATCAACAGAAATGTAGATCATGACGCACCACGCAAGTTTTTCCGGAAATTTGCTTTCTATAGCTCGCCAAATACATCATTGCTGATACTGACATAAATAAGCAAAATGCTCAACAAGAAAGAAACATGCAGAAGTGATTGATGTTGACATCAGAAACGGCTATTTCCGCAATATTTTTCCATTTACGTGTTGTTGTTTGTGTGTTTTTGGTGGTTCTAGAGAAATATATCGAAACTCTTTGTTTCCTTTAAATAAAAATAGAAAATAAAATTTATCAACAACGTTCGTTTCAAGCATGATTGGTTTGCGTGTGTGTGTGCAGTGCCTAAGTATCTAAAATTAAAAGAATGACTTGTTCGAAAACTGACGTTCAGTTATTGTTGATAGAAGTATGCAAGTTGGACACTCATCCTTCCACCATCGAGTGAAATAGATCATTGCTGAAGTTTCAGAAATAAAACCTCCTTTAATAGTTTATTATACGTATCTCAATCAAATGCAGAAAAAGAAAATAGTGCAATTAAAAATGTTTATTTTTATAGTAATAATAATAATAATAATAATAATAAAATTGCCTTACTAGATACCGCCTATATGTATATCAAGAAGATACATGGACAGTTCTCAGGTTTCTGGGTGAGACTTGAACTGAACCAAGAACTCCAGATCAAGAAGATATTGTATATCCCCTTGATGCTGCATAGTATAACATTGTATAACGGACATAATAATAATAATAATGTTTATTTGTCACAAGGGTTATATGTGGCATATGGTTTGTATTGCATATGGTTTCGAGAAATCATTAAAAAATTTTTGTTTCTTCAAAACTCTCTTCCGTTTTTCCTTCGGGCATCATTTTATGGAAAAGAATTGGGGTTTCTATTTTGTGGGAAACCGCCAAGGTTAGGTGCACCATCCTTAATTAGCATTCTGCTCAAGAAGCCTACGAATATGAAATGGTTCTTTTGGTTCTGGTAGAATGGATTTCTTTGTTACCATTTCAACTACTATCCTCTTGATTACCATGTACCATTGTTTCACAAACTTTGGTGGGACACGGAATAATTTAAGCGTTCCTTTAGCTATCATGGACTGTCAGGATGCAGGGCCGTAGCCAGGGGGCGGCGAGGAAGGCCCACAAGGAAGGTGTAAGAGATGAGGCGCTTAAAATCGGTTGTAATAACTCACAAAGATATATACATCCGTGACTAGGGGCGCAATCTGGAAGGTTTTGTCAGGGGCACAGGATCATGCTACGTTCCTTTCAGGATGGGGGGGGGAGCAGGCCTGTAGTCAGGATGAAGAGGCAACTGGAGCAAGGCAAAGGGTATATGGGGCACAAAGCACCCGGGGATTGTTCTATATATATAAATAGCTCGATGGGGCAACTGGGGCCCCGGCTTGGCTACAGGCCTGGGGGGAAGAGGGAAGTCAAGCTCCCCCCCTCTCTCTCCCCTCTTTAAAATTATTTAATTTAAATATTGGCAAGGTGGCGGCGTTGATCTGATGCTTCAGTTCACAGTGCATAGAGCTCAGGTTTGAGTTTCGATGTTATTAAAGGCCTGAAGATTTTTGTTAATTCCTAAATCAAGGTTCAAGTTTCTGAACGATGGAGATTTGGATTCTTAAAAAAAAAAAAACTGAAGGTGCTGATGCAATAAGAGTTCTGGTGCCCTTGAACCGGAAAACACAAATGATTTTACTATTATTTAAAACTAACGGATATTTCAGAGGTCAAATTGAAAATTTACATCCTAAAATACTTCTATTCAGGATATTTCCATCAAATATCATACCAACTCTTATAACACTCATTGCTTAATGTGTGAATCATGATTTTATGATTAAGTTAAACTGTATTGACTCAAATTCTTTAGATCATGAAATAAAGGGCTTTGAATTTAAAATTACAAACATTATTAAATGGGGCATTCCTGTATTCTTAAATTATTAATTAGGGCAATCCTGTATTCTTAATTTATTAAATATATTATATTATCATCCAAAGTAATGCTGGTGATTCGTGGCTTATTTCAATATAGTAATCGTTCATGATGGTTATACGGATCGATCATAATTATACTGATCGTTCACAATAATCATACCGATCAATTATAATTATAGAAATCATCCACAATGATTAAAATAGTCATCTAAAATTAAAATGGTGACTCTTTGCAATGATTATGTGAGTCGTTCATAGTGATTCTAAGAAATACTCGTAATAATCACGGTAATCAACCATATAAATCATATCATTGACCTCCATGATTAGTTATAATGGTTTACAGCGGTCATTCAAAATAATTATGTTGATCGTTCATAATGATATTGATAACCGTTTAGAATGCAATGATCGTTTGTAATAATTATAATGATCGTTCATAATGGTTATTCAACGGTAATGTTATCGTTATCCTTGACTCGTCATGATTTTATTTTCTTAACGGATGTTCTTACTTCATTTGCTTTACTTACTTTATTTTACACACTGTATTTTATTTATTTAAATCACTTTACTTTATTTTACCCTTTGTATTTTATTTATTTTAATTACTTTATGGAAAACAGCAGTACTTAACACTGCCATAACAAGATGCCAATATAGTGACAAGGCAGGCATTCTTGATGAAAAGAGTGATTTATTTATCAGCTGGTGATTCATTGGTTCAGTGATGAAAAGGTGAGTAATGATGGAACATGATTCATTACCTTAATAAGGGAGTAGTGAAAAGGCTATGCTATAATGTTATATGCTAGGAATAAAG
>QLNU02014802.1:57323914-57343402 GCA_006491805.2 Dysdera silvatica
AATACTAGACGAATGAATGAGCAAACATATAGGCACAAACTTGCATGCCATCTTTAGCGTGGCTAGATATGTTCTGCCCAGAAGCAGGATAGTGTTTGCTGGAGGGTCGGAAAGAGAGGGGATTGCTATGAGTGAAAGCGCGATAGTTAATTTGACATGTTTATTTTGCACCCAAATTAGCCAATTTCCCATGTACAAATACATTTTTAAAAATTGTATCTGGTATTAAAACTTACTAGTTTCGAAAGTCTTGGTGAGGGCCCTAGTATTGCTTAAAAATCTTGGCAACTTAAAATTCATCTTTGTGACCGATATCGACTCTAAAAGCTGCCTCTCTAAGTTAAGTCTTCTCTGCTATCCACACTTGATTCATTGCAGATAAAACT
The DNA here is from genome assembly GCA_006491805.2 of Dysdera silvatica. NCBI lineage: Eukaryota > Metazoa > Arthropoda > Arachnida > Araneae > Dysderidae > Dysdera > Dysdera silvatica. Next base: position 57,324,301 of record QLNU02014802.1, read on the forward strand.
CGGTCAGCTGCAGCGTTACTTCCTGGCAGTGGCAGTACACGTTTTGCGATTTCGCTAATACGCCGATGATTTATGGAATTTTCTCGAAAATGGTTTATAGTTGAGATTAGGCGATTTTACGTTTTTAATTATATCACTTATCTAGCCAAATAACTATATTCCAAAACGGTATATTAAATTGAGTGTTCCACGGGAAATTTTGCAGTTAGTTGGGCATATTCACCCAAAGAGGGACTGTCCCGCTTTAAACGGGACATCTGGTAAATTTAGTTATATTAGGTGATCCGGGAAAAATAGATATATACTTTGTGTAATCTATAATGTTTTTTGCTAAATTAATAATGTAATGTTACCTCCAAAGTTATAGAATAACGTATAGTAAAAGAATAATAAGAAACTCCATAGTTAAAGAATAAGTTTATACCAGTAAAGGTACCAATAAGGGACTGGGCATTTTGTTCCTTAAACAGCGGTATCCCTTCTTCGGATGTATACGTATTGATATATATATACACTCTATAACAAAAAAATCGACGCACCAAGAAGTTGTCCGATTGTAATGAAATTTCGTATGCAAAGACATTTTGACCGAACATGCAAATGATTAAAATTTGGTGTCCAATGAATGAATAGCGGGAACTCCAGCGCATCGGAACTGCGCATTCAGCAGGTGTATATAAGGAGCGATTCTCAATATGTGGTCAAAATTTCTGTTGCATTTTGACTGCGGATATCTTACGTCGACTGTAACAATGCCTCGCCGAAAGATTCGTGCTCATTACGAGCATATGTCAGAGTTTGAAAGAGGCTGGTTGGACGAATCGAAGAATCGCTGGACATGTGGGTCGAAGCGATGCGGCGATTGGACGGTGCTGGCAAGAGTGGGTCAACAACGGCAGATGTCAGCGTCGGGACGGCAGCGGTCGACCTAGGGCCACAACAGAACGGGAAGACAGAGCGATTGTCAGACGTGTCTGGAGACGTCCAGGGCAGCGTGGGGATCCTGCCCTTACTATCGCACGCCACACATGCCCACAACAGGGCGTTATGGTCTGGGGTGCCATCTCCTTTGATAGCCGGACCCCTTTGGTGGTCATTTCTGGCACACTTACAGCACAGCGGTACGTAGACGACATTCTACGACCGGTTGTGTTACCGTTCCTTTTGCGACACCCTGGACTTACGTTTCAACAAGACAATGCCCGGCCGCACACGGCACGTGTTGCTATGAATTGTCTTCAAGCTTGCCCAATACTTCCTTGGCAAGCTAGGTCTCCTGATCTCTCTCCCATAGAGCACATTTGGGACGCTATGGGAAGGCGATTGCAACCATCCCGGAATGTTGACGATTTAGCCCGACAGTTGGAGACAATTTGGCAAGAAATTCCGCAGGACACCATCCGGGATCTTTATCAGTCTATGCCACGCCGGGTGACAGCTTGCATCCAGGCCAGAGGTGGACCAACGCCTTATTGACTTCCTCCCTTTGTAACGGTCAAACTCTGCAATAAATCATTCAATTGTTCTGAAATTTTAATCGTTTCTTTTTCTATGTATGTTCTTCACATCCACCAATTTTTATCGCAATCGGACAACTCCTTCTTGGTGCGTCGATTTTTTTTTGTTATAGAGTGAATATACTCTGTCCTAAAATGATAGACAATGGAAAGAGAATAAAAAATCACACTGAACAAGTATTTTTATAATTTATTCTGGATGTTTATGGTAGCGATTAGACATTTGAGTATGCATATTTATGTGTCGTGTTCTTGGAAATAAAGCAAATTTGAAAAAGCTAGTAAAAGAATGTCTTAACTTTGCAATAATGTGAAGTCCCAAAAAGATAGATAATTTTTGTATATAATGCTATTAAAGCACACACATAGAGAGCAAGAGCGGATCTAGAAAAAAATTTTCAGTAGAGCACAACTACTTACAAGAAATTTAGACCCATTTATGTCGCTGAGTTTGGGCAACTAACGTAACTATCAATTTATTATTCCCTGTGAACCCCCTCTTTGTTTTTCTCTGTTAATGGAATGTGAGGGGAATTATAATTTTATTATTAATTTATTGCAAAAATTATGAACTGCGGAGATGGTATGTATATATATATTTTTTTTTTCACTTTGCTAAAATATTATTAGAAAGACAAAATAGAAGTAAGTTCTTGCAATAAAATGTTGTTGACAGTATGAAGTAATATTGCAACAGTTAAACAAGATTCCTTTTGGGTAATGGGGTCTCTTAGGTAAGCGACAGTTCCGAATGGCCAGGTTTATAAATGGACAATGGACGCTATAAACAATGGAGGGAAAGAACATTAACATTGTATTTGTAAAAGAACTTTATATCTTCGCGTTGAGATCGCATAACAAAAATAACAATCAAAACACTAAAAAGAAACTGTGAACTCGTAATAGCATCTCAAAGTAATGTTCTGTGACTTTTCGCGTATTTTATTATTCGGTTTGTTTAGGACACACGAAGTTTTCAATGATACCTGTGGAGACCGTTTAAAAATATACTTTAAAGCAAAAACGGAAAACAATAATTAAAACAATCGATTATCTATTTCATAGATAAATGAATCAGTATTTCTTTTCATTATTTTACAATTAATTAAAATTAATTAATCGACAATTGTACATAGTACAGTTTTCTAATAATTACTATTATTTATTCTGCTAGATTTGTTTATTATAGATTATTATGCTAATTTTATTTACTGTGAAATATTCTATTTACATATTATACATTATTCTAATTACTCATTATAGATTATTCTATTTTCTTATTACAGATTATTCTTCGTACATAATATGTATTACTCTAGTTATTTATTATAGATTGTTCAATTTTCTTATTATATATAATTATATCTTCTTACTATAGATCGTTCTACTATCTTTACGTACTGTATATTATTCTGTTACTTTTAACTATTGTAGATTATTCTGTTGTTTTTAAATATTGTAGATTATTCTGCTATTTTTTTAACTGTTTAGTGTTATTTAATTATTGTAGAATATTCTGTTACCCAATATTATAAAATAATATAAATGCTAATATTATAAAATAATATAAATGCTAATATTATAAAAATAATATAAATGCTAATATTATAAAAATAATATAAATAGTAATATTATAAAATAATGTAAATAATAATATTAAATTAATAAGGGCGGTGCTGTATATTGTTTTTGAACTTGGGAGGCCGACAACACAGAAATGGTACTCATTATCAACATAGGTGCACGCAGAAAGTTCTTAAGGGGCGTTATAGGTTCAATGGGCGGGGTACAGAGCTACAACTCAAATATTCCTATTTTAAATAAACAAAGTATATTGCAATGCTGGAGGGTTGCAACCCCCATAAACACCCCCTGCGTAAGCAAATAATCATCAACTATCGCTCAATGAGCTCTTGAAAAGTTCTCTTACACTTAAATCCATCGAAATGTGTCCACATTTAAAAAGGTAAAATACAAAATTATACGAAATGTTGAAGTTTTAAGGCATTATTACCGTTCTCACGTCAGGGATAACACAATTGCCAAATATGGTCAACACACAAAGCCACCGGGGCGAGATTTTTGTGAGTTTTTCGTCGGGATTTTTATCAGGATAATAAATTGACATACACGTTTTGAAGCGTACACTAGAGTTGTTTTTAGCGATATCGTCCTCGTCCTAGAGTCGAATTTGGGTCCCTCTGTTCAGCCCTGAGTGCCTTAACTAATAGACTAACGAGGACAGGAACAACGTTCCCTTCTTTCTTCGTATATGAAGATATAATTATCTTCTCAGGGATAATACAATTGCCAATATTATGGTCGTCACACAAAGCCACCGGGATGAGTTTTTTGTGATTTGTTGTAGGGGATTTTTATTATAATAAACTGACATCCTAGATCGACTCAAGGACGGGGGACGATGTCTCTTTCTCCCCTATACTTGAAAACAGCTGTAGAAAAAGCTTCAGAACACAGTTGTTAATTTATTATTTTAATGGAATTTTGAGTTCCAGTTTTTCTCTTTACATCTTTTCTCTATCATTTATTCATCGCCTGCTATTTTTTATCCATTTTAAATGGTTTTTGGAAATATAAATACGATTAGAAAAGCTGAAATGAGTTAGAGAAGAGAGATAAAGAGATGGATCTGAACAATTTGTCTTTATCAAGGAATATCAATCAATAGCATCTAATATCAAGGAACTTTCCATAACACTTTAATCTTCTTTATGTTTTTGTGTTCTCGTTGTATTCACCTGCTTCATGAGATTAAGCTGTTTCTTTAAGTCTAAGAATTTTCTTTGAAGTTTTTTTTTGTAAAGCTGAGTATTTATATGCGAAAAATAACAATTATTCACCCATTTTCATATTCAATCTTTCTGTTTTTGAATGTCTTAATGGATTTAGTGCAATGCTCTATAAGTTTTCTGATGTAGAAATGTTTTGTTGGCTGAGAATTGAATTAGTCATGCGCTGCTTCATTCTCATACTCACGCTGAAGTTGACAACCTTTAATATCATCCTTGAGAAATTTGTGAATGAATGCACATACAAATCCCAAGAATCATAGCTACGTAGTAAGAACATCGAAAAAACGCCGTGATTTGGTTCTCTGACATCCTTATTAAGGCGACAATAGCATCATCAATTTATGGATTAATAGCAAAATCAGTTTTCAGATCAGTAAGTTTGAATATATTGTTAACTTCAAAAATTCTTGACTAAAGATACTGGGTATTAACGTTTTGTGGGATACTAAAATTGCGTTAAAATAAAATTAAAGAATAAAAATGAATTCAAGAAGGAATGTTTGAAAACAAAGGGTTGGAATCTAGTTTAAGACTCGACTAATGCAAATTAAGGGGGAACTCTGCTGGACAATCGTTCGGTAGAACAGGTTTCTCTCGCAATAAGGGGTTTTCGTCCTTTTTTATTTTGAATATAACCGAGAAAAACGTTTTACTTTGTCTCCTTATAAGCGGGTTCTCATTAGTACCGAGTTTGGCTGTATCACCGTATTCAAAAAGAAACATCTCACATTTAAGAGGCATCATGACAACTCGATGCACATGGTATTGAAAACACTTCATATTAAATAACATCGCCATAAAGTTACGTACATGTTATAATTAAACGATTTTTAAGTGTTTCCAGTTCCAGTTGTGTGAAGTGATTGCAGATTCCTAACAAAGGTGGTCCACGAGTGAATGAGTATCAAAGACAAAAGGAATCTGGGTCAAGGAGACGGAGCGAGACTCCATCTTTGAGTCCGCAATCAAAAGTGAATGCTTTTAGAATATAATCCAGTAACTCCTCCCTTTTCCCTATTATTCTGCCCTGCCTGGTCCTTGTCCTTGCTGCTTTGTTTGAATGTACTTTTATAATCCTTCCAGATAGTGCCCAGGGCTGCGTTTATGGTGAGTAAAGGATTTGTGAGAGGATTGTAGACGAGTGAATGCGGGACAAAGACTATGTCGCCATATGCAATGCTACACTGTTGTACAGAATCTACGAAAAAGTTACGAAATGACTGGAAAATGCTACATTATTTAATTCTTTTAATTTGATGTAGAGCTCACAGTTTCAATATATGCAATTCGCTGGCTTTTGGGCGATTCGAGGTACGACCTATCATAGAATGCCTGTTTTCAAAGAACAGCAGACGTTTCTCCACCGTTACAGGTAGCAAATTAAAAAAATATGATGGGCACAGGCAGAAGTTTCAGAGTGTTTAATTACGATTTAATGCTGGTGAAATTACTTACTTGACGTACTAAAATAAATTCCGTTTTACTAGACAAAACCAAAACTGCACCTAACTTATCTGTTGGTCTTGCACATTGAATAAAGACAGTGTTTCAGGACCCTATACATACCTGGTTTTGCGTAGCATGAACCTCGCTGTCCTTGCGCTATAAACAATTTGAAAAGTTGTTTATAGCGCAAAATGGGAGGCATATTTGATTAATAAATCAACACTAGATGCAATGTGATACGACTCTCGACGTAAAGTGTACGCAACGTATACATAATACTAAGTAAATAAAGTATACTCGATGCAAAGTGTACGCAATGTATACATAATAGTTGTTGTGAGCTAAGTGGTTTCGAGTAAGAAAAGGTACCTTTCGTGGCTCCTATATATTTATACTGTGGAAGAATTCATTTCCCATTTGTGGGGGGGATTGGGAATAAAATAAGAATTGGGTAAGGACCATCAAAAACCCATGGACTGCATTATCCATTACACCTTACAATAGACCAGGAGGTTTTCAACCTGCGCGGCCCGCCGACATGTTTTATGCGGCCCGCTAGCTCATGAAAAAGTATAAATTGTTTCATGCAAAAATAATTTTCCTCGCTTCCTCTGAGTCTTAAATTTATGTATTTTATTCTGTTCACATTTTGTAATAAATATCTTAAAACGTTAAAGAACTAAAGTAATACGCGGTCTTCCCTCAGTCGTGTTTTACTTCAGTTTTCTAGCGTATATGGGCATTAGGAGTAGTTTTATTGATTTGCACTGCAAGAGAGATTTAAAACAAAATCAACTTAGGATTCATTAAATTCTATCCTAAACATGTGTATTAGATCAACAAAGATATATTGTGTTGCAGTATTGAAGTGTTGCTTGATGTATGCAGCAAACTTGAGAAATGAACTCACCTCTACTCAATGGACACACCTAGACTCCAACTTCAGCTTATTGAACTTAGTGGAAAGAATCAAAATAATATTTAATTCTAAATAATACGTCTAAAATAATATCTAATTTATCTTCTGTAAGTTAACATCATTGCCGCGGAGGTAATTGAAAGTGCAATGAGGTAGGCACATTGAAAGTGGAATGACGTAGGCACACTGTAAGTGGAATGACATAGACAGATTGAAAGTGCCATGACGTTAGAAACGCTGTAAGTGCACTGACGTAGATATATTGAAAGTGCAGTGATGAAGGAACACTGTAAGTGCAATGGCGTAGATACATTGAAAGTGCAATGACGTAGACACATTGAAAGTGCAATGACGTAGGAACACTGTACGTGCAACGATGTAGACATTTTGAAAGTGCAATGATGTAGACACATTGAAAGTGTCATGACGACGTAGGAACACTGTAAATGCAATGACGTAGGAACACTGTAAATGCAATGACGTAGGAACACTGTAAATGCAATGACGTAGGAACACTGTAAGTGCAATGATCTAGACATATTGAAAGTTCAGCTATGTAGGAACACTGTAAGTGCAATGATGTCGACATTTTGAAGGCGCAATGACGTAAACACATTGAAAATGCAACAACGTAGACACATTGAAAGTACAATGACGTACGAACACTGTAAGTGCAGTGATGTAGGCATATTGAAAGTGCAATGACGTAGGAATACGGTAAGTGCAATGACGTAGACACGTTGAAAGTGTAATGACGTAGACACGTTGAAAGTGCAATGACGTAGACACGTTAAAAGTGCAATGACGTAGGCATTGAATTTGATGTAGACTGAACCTGTCTTACGTGACGAATGACGATTTATTTTGCACGAATTATATTTTCATCGTATTTCATCATTAGTTCACTGTTAAATAAAATAGATGATCTAGTTCGATAGCTGATGGTAAAATTAGCTTATACTGGTATTGGTTTTCTTACTATAATGGCATTTGTGTGTCTCATTATAATGGCATTAGTTTTATGAGTGTTCCAGAGCTATCAGGACATCGCAAAAGATGTCATAAGATTTATTTCTGTTGATTTGTTCCTTTCACATCATGGCAGGATTCATTTGCGGGGATGTTTTGCATGTTATTAAGATAGTAGACAGTGACTCCGATTTGCATTGTCTTCAGCAAATGAGGGAGTTTGCAGACTTATTTCTGGCCTAGTCTGTTCTAGTAGGTCATGGGCTCAGTATGTCTGTGAAGCCTTTGTCTTTTTAAGCATGCTGACTTATTGCATTACTTGAAGCATGGAGACATACCTTTTCATATTTAGCATATTTTACAGTCTACGCAGAAAAAATGTTTCTCTGTTCCAGTCATATAATAGGATACGAATGGCAATTCACATTTGTTGCTAAACTTAACGGCAATGCATCAAAGCATTCAAATCATAGTACGTCGACTTTATGAAGATTTTCTGTTGAATGCAACTTTCAACAACATTGACCCCATTCACAGACTTCACTGGGCATTAAAATCCTTCAATATATATTACAGGTTTAATTGATATTGACACAATTTACGTAGTCATAAATTACTCCGCATTTAATGCAATTAGGTAAATTGATTTTTGTAGGCAGAGATTTTTAGAGATTTTATTATGGTCCTCTTACAATGACTTGTTAGACGAGTAATCCATATTTAGTTAACCCGAATGCATAAATTACATTTTTTTGGTACATTGGTATTTGAATACAATCATCCCTCGTTATTCGCGGTTTCGATCATTCGCAGTCAGAGGCGTAGCCGGGGGGGAGTTTTGGGGGTTGTAACCCCCATTGCAATGAAATTTTGTATATTTAACATAGGAATGTATGAGTTGTAGCTCTGTAACCCCACCCATTAAGCCTATAACCCCCTTTATGAACTTTCTGCCTACGCCACTGTTCGCAGTTACATTTTTTTGCAGTTTTCAAAAAATAAAGTTTTTAGCAAAATTTAAAATTTTATGTTAAAACAATAATGCATAAATACTATTACCTATAGGCCTACTGTATAACGAAAGCACTAAAAATACACGGATAAATCTAGAGCATACACCATGGGCACCCATACGAGTACTTCTAGGATGGGTTGAGAAAAATACACGAGTACTTCTGGGGGTGGGTAGAAAAATTAACGAGTACTTCTGGGGGGGGGGGGCGTGAGATAAAATACCTCCTTCTCAAAGCTGTCGAGAATTTTAGTGAATGTACAAGATACCAAAACGCTACAAAAATAATTGATACTGCTTGACAATTAGTAATGAGCTAAAAAGTACCTTATTTTAAAATGTGACTGTAAAACTTTTGAAAGTAAATGCATAGCAGGTTCGGGCAAATTAAATTTTTAAACGGCTAAGGTCTCGAGTCCCTGTGCCCCCATAGGGGCGCCTGTGGTGTACACATGCATGAACATTTGGAGTATTTTTACTACATACATCTATATATGGTTTTGAAACTTTCGTTAGTTTGTACAATAAAAGATAACATACAAAATAATGTAGTTAAATCATATTTTTTGTGATTTTTTTGTAAAGTATTTTAGTAATGTACAGTATTCAATATGCAGGACAATTGCCTAAGAAAGCAACATTCCTTTTCATATATAGTTTTGGTTTTGCTGTTCGCCGTTTTGCCATTCACTGATAGTTCGGGGAACGTAACCCCCCCACGAACACTGCGGGACGACTGTAAAAATAAAATACAGGGTACCAGGGAGGAAATTTACATACAAAAGGTTAAACACTGGTAAAATAGCAATGAAAAAGATCACCCAAGCTTTCGGACGCGTCAGCAGCAGTCCTTCATCAGGAGTAATGATGATGTTATGTTTCTGTCTCTTTTTATACTTGAAATTTCTGGAAAAAAACTTTTATCAGAGTAGTCCCGCAGAATGGAAAAACCTAATGGGAACCAATGGGAGGCCTCCAATAGAAATCACGGAAAAACCCAATGGGAACCAATGAGAAACCTGTGCTTCGGGGCACCTAATGTTGGGGAAGTCCCATACATTTCAGAATAAGAGTTGTTTGTAAGTTTCTGGAAGTGATGGTGATGTATTAATGGCTTTCCCATGCAGTTTGTAAGTTTCCCAAGATTCTAAGAAGAGTCTACTATACTTGTTTGTGATGTGTCGCTATAGTATTTTTATTGAGTCCCAGTCTGGTTCGTGTCCGTGTTGCAAAGCGTGTTCTGCCAGACATGAGGCTATATTTCCTTTCGCGAGTTCATGTTTGTGTTCTTTTCTTCTTGTTTTAAAGTAATTTTGTAGTCATTTCAAAATAAGAAGAAACGAACACAAAAAAGCACTCGCGAAAGGAGACGTAGCCTCACGTCTGGCAGAACACGCTTTACAACACGGACACGAACCCGATTGGGACTCAACAAAAATACTACATCGGCAAATCACACACAAGAATAGTAGACTCTTCTTAGAATCTTGGGAAACTTACAAACTACATGGGAAAGCCATTAATACATCACAACCACTTCCAGAAACTTACAAACAACTCTTACTCTGAAATATATGGGATTTCCCAACATTAGGTGCCCCGCAGTACAGGTTTCTCATTGGTTCCCATTGGGTTTTGCCTTTCTGTGGGACTACTCTGAAGGTTTTTCCAGAAATTTCAAGTATAAAAAGAGACAGAAACGTTACATCGTCATTACTCCTGATGAAGGACTGCTGCTGACTTATCCGAAAGCTTGGGTGATCTTTTTCATTGCTATTTTACCAGTGTTTAACCTTTTGTATGTAATGTATAATTATTACTATGCTAATACTTCCATAAATTTTGTCAGTGCAGCGTATGTAATGTTACTATATATTACATATGCCGGGTTGTTATTTACATATCACACAAAATGCTTATCGTTTGTAGCTTTTGCATGTTAATTCGGAAAATTATGAAACATAATCAAGACGTAATCACTTGTGTTTTCATCTACATTAAGAAAGAGTGAGAGTGAAAGATCAATCAACCAATCAATCAACAATTTCATTCAGTCAGTAATAATACAAATCAAGTTCATTTATAATTTAAAACCTATGTAAATAATAGTAAAGATTAAATAATACAAAACAATTATTTAATATTACATCGACAAGAAATTATGCAAAAAATGACCGGAAGTCTATTTGACAAATCCAATATACCTCAATATAAAACCGTTACTACCTATTAATCATAGAACTCAGAGCACAAGACACAATTGAATTACATAAGATATCAATTCGAGTTAATACTAGAATTATTTAACACGTAAGTCTTCAAGAGACGCCTAAAAACAAAGTAATCAATTAATAATTCCATTCTCTGGGGCCAGTATAACTAAAATTTCTACCTTTAAATAAAAGTTACAAAAAGGTGTACGAAAACAAGAATACTCTCTTAAATTTTGAGTTTAATTGTATGCTGCTAAATTAAGAGAGAAAGAAGAGACATATCGTTATATTATTTATAGAAATGATACTTTATAAACTATTTTTTCAATCATAAAGAAGGATTATAAAACCTTGTTTTACGTATATTGGTAATAAATAGGATTCTACACACTATTTCCATAATTATGTAGAAATATGCATTTGACAATCGCACATCTCATTAGGATTACCTAATGAGATGTTCTGAGACAAGTACAAGGAAAATCATTGAAACTTTATACAACCCATCGATATATTAGATGCTCCCTAGTTGTAGACAGCAAGTTATAAATACACTAACTGCGATGAAAAGATTTAATCTTATGTGGCATATGGTGAAAAAGAGACCTGCACCAAAAGGGAAAGTTTCATATTTTTTGTGTGTGAGAGAGAGAGAAAATAATTCTTTTCATGATCAGCCTTCATTATTGCCGACGTCCATTCATTGTCTCAAGGTTTCATTAAAGATCCTATTAATTCTGACATGAATTGAAGCAAGTCAAGAAGGAAAATCAAGAAATTGGAGCAGGTATAAATAAAGAAAGTTTATAGCGCGTGTTCAGAACCTTAAATAGCCTTGAAAGGATTCGTTTGATTAAGCAGCAGCACGTAATTACAGAGTTTCGTTTCGGCTTAGAAAATCTAAAAGAAGATGGTTAGATAATTAAACAATATAATGAGAAACGCATAGTGGTAATTAAATTCTATCTAAACGTTGTTAGGCTTAGTAACGCCAAAACTGGTCGAGCACTTGGAGATAGTATCGCTCTGTCCACAATCTAACGGAGTTTTGAGCTTATCAGATTTTGGTGCATATGTGCGTCAACCTTTCCAAGATTTCGCATCGGTATTTCAAATGAACATTATCCATATGTGATGATTTATAACTGATGATCTAGAAAAATGTTACCCATGTGTGATTATCACCTACGAGTGATGATCCAGAGAAATATTATCCATGTGTGATTATCATCTACGAGTGATAATCCAGAGAAATGTTATCCATATGTGATGACATATGAGTGATGATTCAGAGAAATGTTATCCATATGTGATGACATATGAGTGATGATTCAGAGAGATATTATCTTTGTGTACATAGCCTTAATGAAATTGGATTCATGAATTTGAGGCTTCTGTATCTATTTTAGAGGTTTCCAATACACAGTGTAACTGGCTTGAAGTGACCATTCTTGGCACTGGACTGCAATAGTCGCAAAAGACAGGTGTTTACAACACACGACAGACTTTAGTATAGGCGTAACTAAGTCTCTACCAGTTTTTTCTTGTAAAAAGTGGTTAATTTATCAAGAGTGATCAATTTACAAGGTTCCGCTGTTTTTATATCGCGATTTGAGATTATAATATAAGTTATGCGGTTAGATCCAGTATTAGTTATGTAGCCTTGTCCTACCTTAAGAAAACTTCAGAGATAATTAATACATATAGCTAACTAAACTTTTAACCCATACGAAAACTAATATCATGAAGAAAAAAATCCTACATCCAACAACACATCCTACATCCAAAAATGATATTAGTACTATCTACAACTCACTTCTGATACCTGAAAACGTATTTTCAACTTTACGAAAATGCCATGCAAAGATGAATGAAAATATATATTTAAGACACAAAAGAACATGCAGTGGAACCTGATAAAGTGATCACTTTTGTAAACTGACCACCTGAATAAAGTGACCACTTTTGTAAATTGATCACCTGAATAAAGTGATCACTTTTGTAAATTGATCACCTGAATAAAGTGACTACTTTTGTAAATTGATCACCTGAATAAACTGACCACTTTTGTAAATTGACCACATGAATAAAGTAACCACTTTTAATATTGACCACCTGAATAAAGTGACCACTATTTATGTGAGAACTGGTAAGGATTTAATCATATACCTATACCAAAGTTTGTAGCGTATAGTGACCACTTGTGACCATTGCAGTTTAGTCCTAAAGGTGGTCCCATTAGGCAGATGTAATATCACTAAAAGGTGGTCACATTTTATATATCACCAATTAACTCTATTCTTAATATATCAAAAATTAATTCACGATATGCGAGTATAAGTATCAAATTCATCGGAAGAAGTTAAAATAGAGCAAGGAATAAAACAATAGACATTTTGTCAATTTTTTTGTTGTTTGGCATGCTTGAGGCTATATATTATTTTGTATCGTTTAAGTTATAACCATAGATTGACGTAGGATACTCATTCCTGACTTAATCCGTCAGAAACTTTATAGACAGAGGTTAATTATATTTGTCAATAATAAACATTTTAATAGTGTTTGTAAACAATAGCTTCAAAGCTTAATGACCTGGGAAACAAGGTTGTTGTGCCTTTGTTCGAAAAAATTCGAAAGAAGTTTTAAAATATCGTCACCACGAACTTTCACTCCCATTCATGATATCAGCATTTTCCAAGGTTGAAGAACTCCATTTCTCCCACCCATCATCATTATTTCGATAATCATGAGGTTACGTTACCTTTGTTTAGGTTGCTGATGATATAATGGACGATACTAAACAAAGACACTTGGGCAAGTCTTCAGCTTAGTGAGTAGACGTTCAAAATACGATATGAAGACACATCAAGATGCAAATGATTCAAATAGATAGACAAATATTTGAAGGGCAAGAAACTTAAGGGGCGCTTTTAATGGCCGACTTGCACTTTAAAGGGCAATATTTTAGTAGGCCAAGGCCCAAGTTTCGGTCATTGTTCCCTTTTCTGCTTTGGCACTTCAGATAATTCATTCTTTTGCTGCAGTCAGTAATTATTCGTGTTGCAACTGGTACTAATTTACTTTGTATTTACATGGCATATCTGTGGGTTTGTTCTCAGTTCCTCGAAGAGATTGGCCCAAAAGAACGTGTTAGTACACCAGATTACTGTTTGGCAGGTTTCACATATTTTCACTTGTGATCAACATGTGGCTTTTCTTCCAATTATCTTTTAGCAGCTTTTAACATTTTGCAGGTCTTTTACATTTAATTTGGAGGAACCTTTATTAGAGGGCACTTGGAGGAACCTTTATTCAGCAGCAGATATACAATGGTGATGGTCAAGCTTTCTCAGGGGCGAGATTAAAGGTCATCAACTTAAGCGCAAGTTAAGCATGAAGCGGCGCATGACGAATGCAATTCCCAACCACGAAAATATTTCTACATCAGATAACTTATAGAGCAATAGACTAAATCCATTAAATCATTGAAAAATAGAAAGAGATTGCATATGAAACCGCTTGAATAGTTGCCATTTCTCATATACGAGGGTGAGTCAATAAATTCTGGGAAAGAGCTAAAAAAAACCAAACAAATAAATTACAAGGAATATGAACTTACTTTTTTTTTATTTTTCTAGGTAATTACCACCCTTTTCAATACACTTATCCCATCTTTTTACAAGGTTGACAAATCCCTGATGAGAGATGATTTGTGGTTCTCCCTGACATCAATTTTGGGCAAAATTTTCTACCTCTACATTCGTAGAGAATTTATAATCACGAAGAACAACTTTAAGGTGCGTAAACAGATAAAAGCTACAGGAGCTAGGTCAGGACTATAGGTAGGATGTTCTAACAGTTCCCAATCAAGTTTTCTTAATGTTTCCATAGTATGCTTGGTTGTGTGAGGACGAGTATTTTCATGATGGAAAATGACATCATGTTTCAGATTTCCAGGTCTTTTACGACCTTTGACCTTTAAGCCGATTAGAGTAATATTTTGTATTTATTGTACGTTTTACTTCCAAAAAATCAATTTATACTATTGCTTTTGAGTCCTCAAAAAAGGTTGATAAAACCTTTCCGGCTAGCAGGTGAAGGTCGTTCGCAGATCTCGGCGGCGCAAACATTTACATGTTCCGTTTTAAATTTACAATGCTATAAATAAAGTGTAGATTTACTCAGGCATTCATTACCATACTGTACTTGACAAAAAATCTTGACAAAATTTCGTTAGGTTTAATGCCTTCTCTGTTTAGAAATTTTACAGTAGAACGTTGCTCAATGTTTGACAAGCCTCCTATAGTCGCCGCCATTTGTTTTTATTCATTGCGCATGCGTAGTAAGTGTTAGGAAGACGCCAGTTTGTCAAGGTGTTGCCAAATGTTTACTATATAACTTTATTCAGTGGTTTGAATTAATTTTTTACACAACTATCTGTATAGGTTTTTTTGTAGAACTTTTTGACTTGCCTACGTATATAAAAAGAACTCCGGCTTGAGAAAAGTCTGTGGAGAAAATTCTTAGAGACTTAAATATGAAGTACATTCATGAAATAAAATCTTAAACACAACAAAATTTCTTAAGTATAAAGAAGACTTTAGGTGTTATAGAATAAATGGTTTTCAACCATTTTCGTCCATGCGCCCTTTTCACCATATCTTAAGATGTCAGTCTTCTCTAAGATGTCTTTTCAAACTGCACTAGACTTGTTACAGTTTGAGTTGGAAATTCTCCTTTCCTCGAAACTTTGAAATTCTTCTCAGGAGGGAAGGTCTCCCCGTTGGAAACCCCTGTTACAGAAATGTTCTTGAATAAAATACGATAAAAGCAAACCGTGCATTTACAATTTCCTTTTTTTAAATGCATTTTGTATTTATAAGAGTTATTTTAAACGGATAAAAAATGATGAATGAAAACTGATAGATGACGAATCAAAAAGGATAGATGATGTATGAAAAATGATGAATAAAAGATGGAAAAGAGAAAAGATGGAACTCAAACTTTAACGTAGCTTTAGTCTTTTTTTCTTTTAAGTATATATTGTCATGAACTTGAGGATAAGCGACTCTTTCAAGAACTTGGGAAATAATTATTAATAATAATAATAATAATAAATTTTATGAAATTAAGCCTTTAAGATGAAGTGCTGCAGTGATTTTGTGAAAAGGAAGAAGTCTAAGATTTTTTTTACAAAAAATAAGATGTATTTGTTGTTACAAGGGTACAAAAAATGATGTCTTCAATAAAATAAGCGCAAATAAAAATTAACCATCGAAAATTAATGGTACGGAATTTGAAAATAAAGTTCACAAATAATTCATTTAAAATTGGGTATAATTGGTATGCAACTTAATTTCCAATCATTCATGTATCGATTTTACATCCACTGTCAGTTGCTTTTTATCCATCTCTCTGATAAAATCCGTGTGCTGTTCTAACCAAGGGCGGACCTAGGAGATGGGGACGGAGGGGCCACCCTCCCCAAATATAGCAAACTGACACCTGTTGTTGATCTCTACATTATTTTTCAAGATTTGAATCTCCCCGAGGATTGGTCCACATTGATTTTCAAACATAATCCCCACCACAAAATATTTTCTGGATCCGCCCTTAGTTCCTACGCATTATGCATATTATTTGTGTATATTTATGCATATTATTTGTGTATATTTATGCATATTTTTTGTGTATATTTATGCATATTATTTGTGTATATTTATGCATATTATTTGTGTATATTTATGCATATTATTTGTGCATATTCATGCATGCATGTTATTTGTGCATATTTATGCATATTATTTGTGCATATTTATGCATATTATTTGTGCATATTTATGCATATTATTTGTGCATATTTATGCATATTATTTGTGCATATTTATGCATATTATTTGTGAATTAATCTCCCCAATCACCAGAAGCTTTAGTTTTCCGAACAATATAATCCATAAACTCTTTGACATGTTAAAGAACATAAACATTGTTTGAAATGCGTATTACGCCTCCCTATTTTCTTTTTATAAATTCATTGTTATTACTACAGGGCGATTTCAACTTAGAGATAAAAATTACTTGTACTTTTCGCAAACATATTGTTAATGTTTCTTCCTTCTATTGTCTATAACGGCCATTGTCCATTCATGACCTAGCTATCCATAACTACTACATATCTAAGAGACCTGGTTACTCAAAAAGAATCGTGGTTTGCTATTGCAATACTAATTTATACTGTTAATATTATATTGCTGCAAGAAATTGCATCTTTTTAATCTTTTCAGCAATAGCTTAGCAAATACGCAAATCCATAATCCTCATTTTTTTTTTTTAAATGAATTCGGAAGATAATATACTCCGTTTCTCACTCCCTATATGTACATTTCGGTATCGCATTGTACATCACAAGTACATGTTTTTAATACGGAAAAATTAACAAAAAAAAAATTAATAAACAAAGTATCTCTGTTCTTCCTGAGTCATTCAGTAAGGCATTCAAGATTATTTCCACTGGAGCTTATGATTATACATCCATCGAATGCTGAATTTGGAGAAAGTTTTTGTTACTTCCAAATTAAATGTATTCTTTTTATAAAGCTAAGTAAATTTTTATGAATGCGTATTTGGCTTGATGTGGTGCTAGCAAACGTACCGTAATTTAACAATCATAAGACCCGTATAATAACAATCATAAGACCTGTATAATAACAATCATAAGACCTGTATAATAACAATCATAAGACTCCGTATAATAACAATCATAAGACCTGTATAACAATCATAAGACCTGTATAATAACAATCATAAGACCTGTATAATAACAATCATAAGACCTGTATAATAACAATCATAAGACCTGTATAATAACAATCATTACTCCTGATGAAGGACTGCTGCTGATGCGGCCGAAAGCTTGAGTGAACCTTTTTCATTGCTATTTTACCAGTGTTTAACCTTTTATGTAATTTCCTCCCTGGTACCCTGTATTTTTATTTCTATCATAAGACCGTCAGTTCCGTCATCGAAGATCCGCTAAACAGTCCAGGGACGTAAAAGGCAACCAATTGTATTAAGAATATTAAAAATGAATTTTTCTTAAGAAACGAGTTTCTTAAGTAATAAATTTAACTATAATCAAGTTCTCTAAAAGCCGTGCAATGCTGCATTTGTCTATCTTTAGAAAATCCAGGTTCGGTACTCGTTGGCGGAAGCATGTGCCGTCTTTTTACCGACCCACATTCCGGGGTTGGATTACGAAAACGACAGGGATGCGCATTAATTGGAAAACCTCAGGCCTGGAGCAGTATCATCTGAGCTAACTGCACACAAACAAACCAGACCGAATTCTATTTAAAGTAAGAAATGAGGTCCAATATTTTGAATGAAAGGGACGAAAAATGAGTGGTTTTTTTTGGTGATTCTATAGCCGCAGAGATACATCATACCACATTGCGGCATCGTTTATTTACTCTTAATGGGATGAATAAACGTACAATCAAAGACGTTTTTTATTGTTTCTGTCCACGAGAATAAATTATGCTTCGTAATTCACTTCTGACCAAGATAGCTAATAATTTTTGACGCCAATAAAGAAGTTTAAACCAGAGCTTTCTTTGTAAAGAAGAAGAAAAGGAGACGCCGCCCTAGCCGGGAGTCTAACCGGAGACACTTTCGTACAAACCGAAGTACCTTGACCTGCACGATAACCAGAACGCGGCAACGATGAGCTTTTTTCTTTGTATTTAAGGTCTTACAGAGTCTTAGCAAAGAGTGTTCTTCTTTCTTGTCTTATTAATAGAAGTGAGCTATACTCTAAAGTTCGCATTTTAGCTACGATTTTTTTAATTACTTTCCTACTAAGGAGATTAATTGTACTCTGGAAATTACTTTTGGTGTCCTAGTCGTTCAGTAGTTATGGCTCCATCGATTTGTTTGCTTTACGGCGCAAAAGCCGCGAAGGACATAGGGCGTCTTGAACCTACAGATTTCCGGGGAATCCCAGCCTTAAGGCCTAGGTAACCAAACTCCGGACTTCAATGAGTAGTTAGTCGGTAAGCGTGCTTTATTCTGGCACTGCTAGGAGTTGATCCTAGGCTAATGTCACTCTAGATGAACGCGTTGTCACTGCCCCACTCCAAGGTCCCACCTCCTCCAACACCATTGGATTTGGTTTGATTTCCAAGTGACGTTCATTGGATGTAAATCTATCGTTG
>QLNU02014802.1:57343502-57380765 GCA_006491805.2 Dysdera silvatica
TATGTAAATACTAATGTTGCGCAATATTCCCAAAAATCTACCAATTTTTAAGCACAATAGGTTAATGTGTGTATCCCATTTTAAATTGGCTTGAATTGCGACTCACAGGAATTTCCTGGAAACTCCCTGCTGCGATAAGGTAATTATATCGTTATCTATTTTTATGGTATTACATAAGTAGTTGCTTTTGTTATGTTTATTTGAAAACAGAATACATTTGGTTTTTTTTGTATTAAGTGAGAGATAATTATCTCTAAAGTATTTTATATATATATCAATATCATTATTTACAAGTGAAAACAGCACATCAAGATTCCTTTCCCTATAAAAGATGCTTGTGTCGTCGGCAAAGCAGAGAACTCTAGATCGAGTTGGCAGAAAAAAAAGATCATTAATACCTATCGAAAACCCTGACCTTTAGAAATTGGTCTTGATCTACTTCGTTTTCTAACCAAAGGAAAAAAAATTGAAAAACATGTGAGCCTTTAAGGCTAGAAATGAATTAGTAAAATTTGTTAATGGCATGGTCTCGAAATATTCCAAAAATTGCATTTGCTTTGAAACATAGCATCCGAAATCCTCGAAGTTCCAAAATTTCACTTTGAAAGGAATATTTACTCGCTTTGCTTTATTACTTTACGAGACTAGTGTATGGTGTTATTACTTGCATTGCGCTATCATTTGAGTGTGTCCCAGAAATCTCATTTTCAGAATTTTCCGATACCGAAAATGTATCTTAGGATACGTTGAAGTATTACTTAAGCAATATTTTGGCCATTTTACCCTCTACCCTACCACCACTGCTGTAAAATTAACATTGGCTAACATAGGAAAATAAGACAAACGGCAACCCCTCTCTCCCCACAAGGTGCTTACGTAATACTTGAAATTTCCCGTATACGTGTCAAAACAAATTAAGATGTGTAAAAGGGTAATGAGATTATGACATCCATCTGTTAATTATAATTGGTATCGAATTAGGAATACTTTGCATTCGAATGAGGAATAAATATATCCTAATCAAGAAACGAGAATATTCCAGTTATGAAATTAAAATATTTAAATCATGTGACTGAAATCAGGGGCAAATTTAGAGGTCAGTCAAAGTGGGGCGATTAATGAGGATTTTTGGAAATGATACTTCATTGGACCTTTACCTCGTATCTTGGCCATGTTAAGTTTCATTCAAGAAGCGATCGTCAAACCCCCCCCCCACCTAAATCCGTTCTTGACTGAAAATAGTTACAATCATCTACTGCATCCAAAGCGTCGATCTTCTAGCATAGTTTTGAAATGAAATCTTCGCATGCATTGTACACAAAACCCAACTATAATTTTGAAATTTACAATTTTAACCAATTCTGCATAACAGAGCCCTCTGTTTAGCTTGTGGCGGTTCCTCCACAGGCTCATTCTAACTCTGTTTCGCGCCAAAATTCCATTCTCATGGACATTTGGCAATGAGTCACACGTACAACCAACTCCTTGGAATTTCCACCAAAAACGAAGGATACAGGCATTATCCAACTTCGAACCCTCTCCCATATATTTTCATTTAATGGGCAAAAACTGTCAAGAAAGACAGCTCAACGTTAACATAACTCACAGCAAGTTCTCCCCTCTGTGGGGTCAAACTGACCAATAGAAACATATATAAACTATTGCGTCAGTACTCAATTGTCCAATCACGGTCCACAAAAATCATTCGAAGTAAAGTTTTGGACCGATCAATAAATACTCTCTTGCTCCTTAACTTTCGACCTGAAAGGATGTTCGCTGCTAGCCGTGTTAACGATCCTCAATATGTAACTTACGCAACCTAACGAACGCCCGGTATCATGCCGTGGCCAGTGTACGCTCCTCAACCTCTAAATAAATATTATGTTTAATGTGTATTCTCTCTCTCGTCTACCTGCATTCATCGCTACGTAAAAATACCTTCTGAGATAACAGTCAAACTATGCCGCACGACGTACGCCACCCGGCACCTGTCAGCCGTCCACACGCACCACGACGCAGCAGTTGGCGACCCATTACACCACGCGGCAAGCTATTAGCACTTGAACGGTGCAGACTATCAGTGGCGGATTTATAAAATTGCCGCCCTTAGGCACAGCCTGTACTGCCGCCCCTCCCTTGTTTACAAAGAAAGGAATATTTGTTAAAAAAGTCATAATTATGAATTTTTTTACGGTATTTTTTAAACGGTAGCAATTTTTTGCCTCCCACGTATATGTAGCTCAAACTAGAGCTTTTTGTTTGGAGAAAAAGAGACGCCGTCCTCATCCTGGATTCGAACCAGGGTCCCTCCGTTAATTATTCCTACTAATTATTATTCAAACTAATAAGATACAATTCGAAATTATTATACAATAATTTTTGCCACCCACGTATATGTAGCTCAAACTAGAGCTTTTTCGTTTTGGAGAAAAAGAGACGCTTTCCCCATCCTGGATTCGAACCAGGGTCCCTCTGGAAATTATTCGTACCGTAGAGTCCGACTTCGTGGATTCGAGACATTTTTTGAATCCACAATAGTTTTAGTTTGGATTCCTGGAACCTCTCATGTTTTTGCGCGTATTTCGCGTATTTGGGGAAAAAAACACGTACGCATCCTTGCATGAATTTTTTCATTATCAGTCAAGTTTTTCTTTATTCATTCGTTTACTATTAATATATATAAAAAGCGTGTTAAGCCTGGTTTATAAATAGGCACGCTAGGCAAATTCCCTTTGGGCAAAATTGTTAAGGCCCTTTTCCTTTCGATTCTGTAGTTTGTATTTGCAGGCAAGTTAAAGTAATCGCTTATATGTCATCGCTATTGGGGAAACAGGGCAATAATTAAAAGAAACATTTTTTTTTTCAACATTGGACAATTTTATGTTTAAGCACATTGATGCCGCCCTCCGATAAGTGCTGCCCCTAGGCCTGTGCTTTGTGTGCCTACTTAGAAATCCACCACTGCGGACTATGCTTAAATGATTTGCTGGTGAATGCGATATGCTAAGCAGAGTTTAAGCCGCGTACTTTTTTCGCATTTTGCGAAAGGATATTGTGTTTTGCGCAAAAATTTAATCCCGTTTGTAACGAACTCTACCTCCTAATTATTCTTAGTGATTAAATCCTAACATTTAAACAGGATTTTCAGAGTGAGTCTTAACTTAATTTACTCCTAAACGTAAATCAGTGCTACAATGAAATCTACGTGGGTGAGAAGCCCGAGTGACTGCGAAGGAAGCCCAGGTTAAAGGTCGGACGTTTGGCTACGAAGAAAGACCAGGTTACAGGACGGATGTTTGGCTACGAAGAAAGACCAGGTTACAGGACGGACGTTTGGCTAGGAATAAAGACTAGGTTACAGTACTGACGTTTATTGTACATATAACAATACAAAATCAAACTCAAGTTCAGCAGTACAAATCAAATCTACCAGTCCAGTATCCAATATAAATTTATTTCGCCCGGCTGGACAGCTCGCCGCGTCTCGAGAAAAACGTTTGCACGGATTACTTAAGAATACTGACTGTAAATAGTAAACTAATTAACAAGTTATCTGAACTCAACAAATGTTAACTACACCTTTTGCTTTCCTACATTATATACCACCTGGAGTTTGCCAGTCCTTACTCCTTATTCCAGGATAACAACAAGGTTCTACTTCCGGCAATTGAAACCCCCAAGAACATATACCTGTACAACACAATACCAGGAACACACAACATTTTAACGTAAGCCACTCTTAACATCAAGACTACTGAACAGTCGATCTTGCGCCTGTCCTTGCGCCCTTACAGTGTAGATCCACCCCTAAACAACTATTACCGATTAACAGTATAACTTCTATATTTGTAAGTAACAAATACAGTCAACACAAATGTTTGATACATCACCAGTTCGTTGTCTCTTGCTCAATCCCGCGTAGTTCTTCGTTGGTAATAAGTTCCAATCGCAAATCGTACCGGATGAAGAACACCCGTCGCTCACTGTAATCCACGTCTAGGATAACTGGCTCCATCCATCGGGAACAGATCCAGCCACTCAGTACCAGTTTGCATCGCCAGTCCCTTAGGTTTCCACTCGCAGCTAGTATGGCAGTTCAGCGAAATGCTTCCATCACCAGAACACTCGGAACTCCAATCCATGCTGTTTGCCAAGGCTTTCAGACAATTATTCAACGGCGTGTAAAAACATTATTCTTAACTCAAAACTAAGTATAACTGGCTATACCTAACACCATCATCAACAGCGCACTCTTCTCGCCAGCGCTTCAGCCGCTAACACCGCCCGCTATCATCAGCAGAGTCAACTAATGGTGACGTCAGCTCGGCTCGCGGTTGCTTCTTTAGCCAAACAAGCCAGCCGCTAACATCGCCCGCTATTAGAGATCAGCGTCCATGCTTGCGTATGAGAGAGCGTCATCGAGCGCGCCATACTTTACCCTGAAGTAGTATTACACAATCAGCATAGTCAACTAATGGTGACGTCAGCTCGGCTCGCGGTTGCTTCTTTAGCCAAACAAGCGCAACCTCCTGCCCAGTTGGCTTCACTTCAACTATGATTACGCAATACCTGTTACACGTTTTTGCTAAAAAAACGGAAGCCCGTAAAATTAAAAATTTCTACAATTTTATGTCGGCGGCCGCCATACGACGATCTTGAAGACCTTCTGTGACGTTATGAACGGATAAAGCGAAATCAGTTTGATTTTAAAAGTGCCTGCAAATTATAGTAGATAGCAAAGCCAAGGAGAATTGTATAATTATATTGCCGATTGTGTAATTTTGTACAAAATAAAAAATGTTATTTGTAGTTCTAAATTTTAATTATGTTATTTTGTTTAGCATCCTCTTAAAGTAAAAATTTTTTTTAAACGATCACAAGTATTTACAGTAGAAAAAGAGAACTAAAAGAAATTTAAAAATGCTAAAATTTTATTTTTATATTTTAGCTAAAATTCTAAAGGAACAAAAATCCAGCTTAAACTCTGATGTTAAATGAGTTTGGGGAAAATCAAAACTGAAATGAAAACCGAAAATAATCACTCGAATGTTTAAGAAATAAAAATTAGAAAGGAAGAGATATTTTTCTTCTTCTTTCGCTTTGCCATTTCCCATGTTATATGGGGTCGGCGTTATGGTCCTTTAATCTTCTCTTCCACAATCTTCTATCCAATGCCTCTTCTCTACTCCATCCATACTCTTCCAGATCTTCCGTCACTTTATCCTTCCATCTCAGCCGTGGTCTTCCCCTCTTCCTCTTACCCATTACCACCCGCCTGTCCATTACCTTTCCCACATATTCCTCATTTCTCCGCTCCATATGCCCAAGCCATCTTAACCTATGTTCTTGTATTTTTCTTCCTATGGGTCCAACCTTGACCGTACCTCTAATTAGGTTATTCCTTATTTTATCCCTCCTTGTAACACCATTCATCCACCTCAACATTCTCATCTCAGCCACTTCCATCTTCCTTTCATGCGCTCTTGTAATTGGCCAAGTCTCCGCCCCGCATAACATTGCAGGTCTGACCACCGTTTTGTACAATTTTCCTTTCATCCTACTACTTACTTTCCTATCACAGAGCACTCCACTCATCTTTCTCCAATTTAACCACCCTTATTTTATAGCAGATTTTTATACCCGATATTTATGGCAGTCTAATAAAAGCAAAAAATGAAGACTTGGGACAAAAGTTTTCCAAATGTCTTATCAAACTAATTATTCAGTTTTAAAGTTCGGTCGAGGTAATTTTACATATTCGAGACTAATATGTTGCATTTTTCGTATGAAAACATGTGTCATAAAATCATTTAGGTTTAAATAAAACGCTATGATCCGTTGTAAGCATTCAGAACCATTCTAACGCACTTGAAACTTGGCGTTTTGAAACTTTCACCAATTTTGAACCCGTGAGAAAAAGTGAGAATTTTCAGCTATTAAATTTTAGCAGCGGAAATGGAGAATGTAACTATGATAAAATTCAACAGCAAGCATTATATTAAAAAAGCAGTTCTAGCGTGAAAACATAACAACCGTTCTAATGACTGCATTTGCCATGATGCAATGATATATTTTAACATTAAGTTAACGGCGAAAGTTTAATTTTACCATTTTTACAACTTTTGTTGAACTTTAAGACTGGAGCTGAAATAGTTTCAAATGAGCAGCGTAAATATGATAAAAAAATAATTTTTAGTGAAACAGAGCAAAGTAAATCTTTGAAAAATTTCAACAAGCATTAAAGAACTACGAAGTATACCAGAGGGCAATCCAGACTCCTCTTAAGAAGGCACTTACGTGAAGTTTGTTTCATCTCGCTGAAGCAAGAAAACGCGTTCTTTAAAATTCAAGCCAAAACCAGTTTTATACCTTTAGGCTTAGAATTTGATGAGGGCAGTTACCAGGTGGTCGGATATAGCAAAATTAAATTTTACAGTATTTATGAAACAAGAACTTATGTTTCTTTCCTATGTTCAAAGACCATTTTTACAGCAACACAACTTGTAAGAAAACCATAGTCTTTATTTCTAACAAAACGCATTAAAATTAATTTATTTTATATGATTTTTTGCTAGTGAAATTGAGAAAACATTTTTGTATGTATAGATAGCATAGTTAAGCCTTTATAATAAAGAAAATCAAAAATTCCTTTTCAAAATAGATACAGTTTAGCTCAAGAAAACGTTTCAGTTTATTCAGCAGGCTTTGTAATACTCTATAAACGTGATGATAGCATTTAAGAATATTATTATTTAATCAATGTAATGTGCATTTATGCATGTAATCGCTCACTAATGAGTTAGATCATTTTTCAATGGAATATTCCTGCTTTAAATAACCTGAACATCAAACCATGCACTTAACATTTTTTCCCATGTAAAAGGGGCTTAACGAGCTTTACTCACTAGAGCTCATCAAAATATTAATGCTACAAGATAAGATTACATCATTTGAAGAGGAGTGAGAAGAGGCTTTTAATGAAAGTATTAATCGGAAAACATGATGGCTTATAAACGCGGATGTTATATTTTTTCTTATAAATTTTATGATGGTATTTTCGAAGTGCATGCACAATTTCCCTGTTGATAAGTTTACCAATAATGAAATGGGCTACAAACTGTGAAATGTATTTATTAAATGAATACATTAGAGGACCATCTGAACTAATTTGTTGTTGAAAAGTTTTACTGTATGTAGATTACATCGAAATAAATCTATATACAAGGTCTTTATAATTAAAGTTCCACTTTGAAATGGCCATAAAATGAAAACTACTGGACCAAATGTTATCAAACTTGGTAATAGTTTACAAGAGGTCATGGGATTTTATTTTCCGCAAAAAAAAGTCAACACTAGCGGGGAATGGTGCTGCAAGCAATATTGTTAAACGAAATAAGACATGAAGACATCGTTTTAAAACGTTTTTAATCGTTTCTAAAACGTGTTACAAAGCATGTTGAATGTGGCGTCCACCATTTTCTGAAAGCAAGTTAAATCGCATTACTGCGTTCTCAACAGTAGCCCGGCGCATCGCATCTTTCAATTCCGACAAATTGTTCGTTATCACTATAAACAGTGTCTTTAAGCTAACCCCATAGTCAGAAGCTTTTAATCGTTTTAGAAACGATTAAAAACGTTTTAAACCGATGTCTTCATGTCTTATTTCGTTTAACAATATTGCATACAGCGCCATTCCCGCTGGTGGTGATTTTTATTTTTTATTTTATTTACTTTTTTAAGCGGAAAATAAAATCCCATGACCTCCTGTAAGCCATTACCAAGTTTGATAACATTTGGTCTGGTAGTTTTCATTTTATGGCCATTTGAAAGTCAAATTTTAATTATAATGACCATGTATATTAAAAATAATTAAGTAATTGAACAAGTTATTAGCACAATAATTAAGTTATTGCTAAGTCGTTGGTCAGTCATTAGTAAGTCATTGCTAATTTCATGGTTTTAAAGTTGTCCATTCTTTGAAAAAAAAAATACTTTAGCACTTTGTATTAAACATATAAATTTGCCTATAATTTTTTATGAGTTATTCTTTTATATATAGGCAAGCAATTTCTATGCTATTTTTTATAGAATTTGCTTCGTCAAATTCGATAGTCGTTACCCAATGCTACCCAGGCGGATATTAACTTGTCATTTGTAAAATTTATACTTTGTTATAAAATTTGTATAAACCTTTACGTTTTGATGTGCTCTTCGTATTACGGGCTTCTAGGCTGTTGAAACTGAGGCAGCCTGGCAACAGTACTTTTAAAATTACAATTTTAGAAATTGGCAGCAATAAAAAAATGTATTTCTCTTTTTACAACTACTTTAAATAATTTAGTTTTATATATTTGGCAACAATATATGTAGTTGCATTTCAAATTCTCAAATTATGATGTCTTACGTATACTATGAACTCGCGCACACGTATCGCCGGAGGCTTCGCCAAAATAGCGTACTAACTTATTTTAATGAATTTTTCTAAACAATATAACGCATAAATAAATACTATTTTCAAATGGATGAAAATGATGAATTTCGTCATAACTTTCGCTATACTGTTGACTTGTACTAAAGGATGGAAATCTTCTGATCCTTTAAATCCAACTATAGCTACAGTGTAACTCTCATTATGAAAGATGATTGCGCCTATATAAATTTGTATTTTTAAAAATATTATACTGTTTCATATATAAATTAATTATATACGAAATAGTATAATATTTTTTAAGTTATTTTCTAATATTGTATGACGCTCTAATTGCAAACACTTCTTTAAATATAATTATTTGATTATTCAAAACAGAGCCGTATCTAGACACATTTTGCAGTTAGAAATCTCAGAAATCTGCAAGGGTAATTTAGAATTCGTTAATTCTTTATGTACTTCGTTAATATATCTAATAATATTAAATATCTAAATAGAATAATATGTTTTATATTAATGAATAAATTTCTTTACATAAATTTTGAAGTTAAAATTTATCGATGTATAATATATAATTTCCCTAATATCCTTATTATAAAATAAATGAAGAAGCAAAAAAAAACTTTTCTCTGTAAAAAAAGTATGATGCAAATAGGACGTGCCTTGAAAATATGTTTTAAATATATTTTTACTGTCAAGGAATAAATTTCTATCATTGTGTACCAGTTCCCCTTATGTATATTTCTAGGGGACACTGAGAAAAATCATTACCTCCTTCAAAGCCGTCAAATATGTTAGTAAATATGCATAATACTAAAATGCTGCAAAAATAATTTATACTGCTTGATAATTAGTAATGAGCTAAAAAGTACCTTATTTTAAAACACTACTGTAAATCTTTTGAAAGTAAATGCATAGCAGAATCGGGCAAATAAAATTTTTAAACGATGAGTAGAGAGCTCGAGCCCCTTATTCCCATATGGGCGCAGAGTTCTTGTATAGATTTATACAAAAGAAATTTAAAGCAAAATCAACAATAATTTATTTTAAGAAGAAATATTTTCCAATGGAGGGTTGAAACCCCTTTTCCTAATCTGTCTACGACTCTGATTCGGGACGTAACGTTTTTAATGTTTGTTTGTTTGTTTGTTTGGCTTTTTTATGGCGCAAGAGCATCTGGGCTATACTGCGCCAAACATGGTGACGTTTTTAATGAAGCCATGTTTCAGTAAAAAATATTGCGTTCTTTTATTTCTTTTCTCATTGGTTAATTGGTCAATTTAATTTTCAATATTATAAAAACAAAACAAAAGATTACACCATCGCTTCGTAGTACCTTCATACACTTACTAATCAAGAAGAAGCACATGAAATTAAAACAGTGAGATTGAAAATTAATTAGCAATTAACGAGGTAATTTTCGCCACTGAAATTCACTTAATTTGCTTATTAAGTGTGCTAAATGCAGCAATCGGCCTTTCACTTTGACGCTTTCGTTACTTAATTTCGTGGACAAAAAATCTCCAGAATTCATTTTTAATTACCTTCTGTTTCTTTTCACTAAACTGTGTTTGTTATTTAAAATCTAAATTAGTGAAATAAAATTTACCATCCGCAAATGAGGATTTATATTTATAAGAAGTATTGACTTATAATTACTACATTGTCTACGTATTATCACTGGAGTATTAATTAAATTAAAGCATTATTATTCTTCTCACTATGCATTACCACTAAAGAATAGTATCAATGAAATACTAATTGCAATATATATATATATATATTCTGCTTAAAGGCCAGAGCTTATACCGAGTGGGCCACTTGGCCATATATATATATCATCATCATCATATTCAACCATTATCTAGTTTGAGGACGTTTTCTAGGTCTTCGGTGGTCTCTTGGAATCCAGTTCAGAATTTCTGTTGTCCATCGTTGATCAGTTCTTCTTGCAATATGCCCAGCCCATCGCCATTTCAGCCCTTTTACTTTAACAATGATGTCCTCTACTCTAGTTTGCTCTCTCACCCAAGTGTTTCTTTTTCGATCTCTCCTAGTTATTCCAAGCATGCACCTCTCCATGCTCCTTTGCGTTGTCTGTAACTTTCGTATTGCTCCAACTGTTAGACTCCATGTCTCTGATCCATAAGAGAGGACTGGCAATACACACTGGTTGAAGACCTTTCTTTTTAGACACAAAGGCAATTTCCCCTTCAGGATAAAACTGTTTCTTCCAAATGCACTCCAGCCAAGTTTAATACGTCTGTTGAGTTCTTTCATAATGTTGCCATCCATTGAAATCAGCTGGCCAAGGTAAATATATGAATCAGCAATTTCTAGCTCAATGTTGTCAACTTGTATTTTTGTTTCCTCTACAAAATTATTGAACATGATCTTAGTTTTTTGTAGGTTCATCTTGAGTCCAACTTCTTTACTTCTAGTTGAGAGCTCCTGTACCATGTCTTGGAGTTCTGATGGGTTCGTTGAAAAAATAACAATGTCATCAGCAAACCGCAAATGATTTAAATATTCACCATTTATTTTTATTCCCTTGTTATTCCAATTTATCAGCTGAAAAATCATCTGTAAAGCTGAAGTAAAAAGTTTTGGAGAAATGGTATCTCCCTGCCTCACCCCTTTGCCAAGTTTGATAGTTTTGGTATCTTTATGTAACCGAAATTTTGCACTTGCATTTTTATACACACGTTTCACCATGTCAATGTACACATCCTCAATGTCTGTTGATCTTAAAGAGTTGATGACTGCTGATGTTTTAATAGAGTCAAAGGCCTTCTCATAGTCAATAAATGCAACACACAATGGAAGTTCATATTCATGTGTTCTTTCAATTAATTCTCTTAATACTTGAATATGGTCCACTGTACTGAATCCACTTCGAAATCCAGCTTGTTCTCTTGGTTGAGCTGCATCTAATTTTTTCTGCAGGCGATGTGTTAGCACTTTTGTGAAGATTTTATAAATAGCAGGTAACAAGCTAATTGGTCGGTAATTTTTCAAATCCTCTTTATCACCTTTTTTATGCAAAAGAATTACTGTTGCAGAATCCCATTGGTTTGGTATGTTACCGCTGTTAAGACATTTGGTAAAGAATTTTGCAAGTATGTCTTCTACATATTCTCCAGCTTCTTTTAGGATATCTAATGTAATACCATCATCGCCAGGGGCTCTTCCTTTCTTCATACTTTTTATTGCAAATGAAACTTCTTCTTTTAAGATTTTAGGAGCTGTTCCTTCGACTATTTCAGTGTCTTCGTTTAATCCACTGTTACTTTCATATAGTTTTTTGTAGAATTCTTCAACTCTTCTAAGTATTTCTTCCCTATTTCTTGTTACGGTGCCATCCTCTCCTTTTAATGCAATGATGTGTTTCTTCCCAACAGATAAACTTCCTTTAACAACCCTAAGGCTCTTGTTATTTTCAATGGCCTTCCTTACTAACTCACAATTGAATTTTCTTATGTCTTCTTTCATGCTTTTGCGCAGAGTTTTACAAAGTTCTATGTACTCAATCCTGGAACTGGTATTTCGATTGTCCACCTTCATATCTCTTCGCCTTTTCATGAGCTGTTTCGTCTTCTCAGATAATTTGCTATTGTGCTTTTTACAGGTTACACCACCAATTTCCCCAGCAGTTTCAACTATTGTCTTAACAATGTTTTCATTTGCTTCTGAGATATCACTTTCATCAATAAGTCCTTCCAGTGCAGAAAAGCGATTTTTTAATTCCAACTTGAATGCCTCGGTATTTTCTTTTAATTTCTTTAAATCCACCCTCTTACTTACTTGTTTCCTAATGAGCTTCTGTCGTTCTAATTTAGTATTTAAGTGCACTTTACATCTCACCATTCGATGATCACTTCCAGTATTAAATCTGTTCAGTACACTGCAATCTTCAATAATTGATTTCTTGTTTGCCAGGATATAGTCAATTTCACTAGTTCCCCCATTTGGGTGTTTCCATGTCCATTTTCTTTGCGGTTTCTTCTTAAAAAATGAATTCATGATGCTAAGGTTTTCAGCTTCTGCAAATTCGATGAGTTGATCGCCACGTTCATTCCTTTCCCCATATCCGTATTTACCAACCGATGTCTCTCCTTGTTCCTGTTGTCCAATTCTTGCATTGAAATCCCCCATGATGAGCTTGATATGTTGTTTCCCTTTGGTGTGTAACTCTTTGATTTCTTCATAAAATTCTTCAACCTCTTCGTCGGTATGGCTTGATGTTGGTGCATATACCTGTACTATTTGAAGTTGGTATCGCTGGGTTAGTTGAACAACGAGCCTCGCTGCTCGATCTGATGTACTTTCAACTTCCAGAAGACAGTCTTTAATTCTTTTGTTGATTAAGAAGCCAACACCACTTGTTCTTCCAGTTTCCGTTCCTCTATAATAAAACAAATGTCCACTTTTAAGTTCCACCAACTCTTCACCTTTTCTTCTAACTTCACTGAGTCCTACAATGTCCCATTTGATCTTGTCAAGTTCTTCTTCCAATTCCTGAAGTTTTGCTTCAGAAGCAAGGGATCGTCCATTAAACGTAGCCAAGGTCAATAACAAACGGCAGCCTGGGCCATTCCAGTGATTCTTAGCACCCCCTGCTTTCATGCCACACTGACCGCTGCCTTGATCAGGAGCACTCCAGCACCTGGAGACTAGGGGCCATGGTTTCTGGTGTGTCAACATAATGGAGGAATTAGCCATAATTTCACCACGCTGGCTAGACGGGTTGGTGAATTAGCCCTCCCCTTCCGCCTTTCTATCCGTGCAGCAAATATTAATTTGCCACATAAATAGAAAGCTCAGCCTGCACCACTTGAAGGCGGGGTAGGACACTAGGTTACTGGCCTGGCCGGTTCCACACATCGTCACATACGTTCAGCGTGTGGGTCTCCTTCCAGTTAGATACCAGCAACCCTTTTGCAGGCCATATATATATATATAAGGCAACTCTCCAGCCAGAGACAGAAGGATTCATGCTAGCCATCCAAGACCAAGTGATCGCAACAAGGAACAATCAGAAATTCATCCAGAGAAAAGACATAGAAAGCGACAAATGCAGACACTGTCATGCGGCATCGGAGACAATCCAACACGTGATGGCAGGATGCAAGATCCTTGCGCAGTCAGACTACAAACATAGACACGATCAAGTAGCGAAAATAGTCCACCAGAAATTGGCAGCGAATGCTGGCTTTCTGACAGAAAAATGCCCGTACTACAAATATGAGCCAGAGACCGTGCATGAGAACGAAACACACAAGCTTTACTGGGATAGAGCAATCATAACAGACAAGACAGTCCCACATAACCGTCCTGACATAACCCTCGTCGATAAATCGAATAAGACCACGTACTTAATCGACATAGCAGTACCCAACACCAATAACATACAGACAACCTACACAACGAAAATCACCAAGTACCAAGATCTCAGACATGAAGTACGAGATATATGGGGTATGGAAAAGATCCTCATCATCCCGTTAGTCATCTCAGCAACAGGGATAGTACCAAAAACGCTTGCGACGAATTTGGAGATACTCAACATTGACCCAAACACCTACATTGAAATACAAAAAGCCACAATCCTAAACACGTGTCACATTGTCAGGAAGTTTCTAGACATGGCACATTAAGAAGTGATGTAAAAAGAGGCTTGGGAACATGGCGCTCTGCCCGTCCCAAAGCCTGTTTCCGCCAAGAATGGGCGAGGAAAACCTTATATATATATATTAAAAAAGTTTCCTAGCCCATTCTGCTCCACTGCGCCCACTGGTTGTTCAGGCCACTACGCCACAATATATATATATATAAATGGGAAAATAGTAGATAATGTAAATATAAATGAAAATGTAGAAAATCAAGCAAATAGATTGGTGAGAAATGAAAGCAAATAAAAAACAATAGTAAACAATAAAATAAAAATACAAACAAGTTTATCAATGAAGAGCGCGCATGAAGCAGCAGCAATCAATATGATAAAATTATATAAATAGGAAATAGTAGATAATGTAAATATAAATCAAAATATAGAAAATCAAGCGAGTAAATGAAAATTATATAAATAAGAAATAGTAGATAATCTAAATATAAATGGAAGTGTAGAAAATCAAGCAAGTAAATGAAAATTATTAATAAGTAGGTGCAAATATATGCGGAATACCAATATTCACACAGCCACATCTGCATACTATATAAAATGAAATAAAATAATAAAGGCCTATGCACTAAAATGTGTATATACAATATAGGTGTAAATGTATATATATAGGTGTAAATGTATGTACATCATACCACAATTACAAAATATACATTCCTGTGTAGTGAAAGTATAAATGAATAGACAATTTTACGATTAATAATAACGGGCTAGTGACGAGAGTGAAGATTGAAATTATATGACAATATATTGCATCTATGCATGCATGTACAATCTTTTTCAAGGGAACAGTTATACACGCATGCCGGACACAATATATAAGATCTGCAAGACAATGTTTCTGAAACGCCAATAAACCGTTCGACTAAAACCCCGAAAAACACTGTCAAACGGCTCAAAGGCATTCTGCTCCCGACATCACCCTACAGATCATTGCTGTTAACAAGAAATATTCAAATATATAAAAATGTAATAAACTATACATGTACTTACAAGGATACGTTGGGCCTCACACTTCGAGTTCATGATCTTGTGTTGTGACATTTTGAAAGAAAGGGAGAGAGAGGGGGGCAGAGGGTGTTATTGGCAGAATCATTTAGTAATGGTGACAGTTCGGCGCCAAACAACAGGGAGGCTAAAGAATTAGCTGTAGCAGAAGTTAAAAGGGGTGAGGAAAGTAGCTAAAAGGAAAAATGAAGATAAAAGGGGAAGAAGTTATGAAAATGTAAATGAAAAGTATTAGCCAAATATATGGCGCAACTTTATATTAAAATTTTTTCTACGTTTAAGGTTAGCGAGGATAACTTTAAGGTAGCGTAAGCAGAAATTTATGGGAAAATTGTTGTTTTTTAATGAAGTAAAGAAACATATGAGACTGTTGGTAGTATCGTTAATATTGTTACATATTTTGGAAATGCGAACACAATGTGTAATCAAAATATTTCGTTGAACACCTATAGAGATATTGCTGTTCCATTTAGTGAGGAAGTTCACCTTGAAATTAAAACAACTACGTTTATCAAATATGGTGCAATTGACGTGGTCTTTAATAATGGTAATATTCAAATCGAGGAAGTTTGAAGTTTGCTTTGGTGCTGTCCTCTGACGTCTTTTTCGGTATAAGCTCTTCGGGATATGTATCAAGGTGTTTAGCACTGAAACTGTGGTTATCGAAAGTTATGATGTCATCTATGTATCTAAATACATTACACAAAACAACACTATTATTTTTTTCATAATGGTGTAGGAATAAATCCGCTAAAATAGAAGAGAAGTTACTTCCTTGTGGAATACCGCATATTTGTTTGTAGATGTGCTTGCCATCAGAAATGTAGTTATTGAAAATGCAGAAGTTTACAATGTTGTTCCAATGATTTTCATCAATGTTCAGGTGGTGCGAGAAATTATTATAATATTCGTTGAGGACGTATTTTAACTTTTCCAAGGGAATACTGGTGAAAAGGTTTTCAAAATCGTATGTGTTGATTGCAGAAATATTGTTGTTGTTGTTAATATAGTTGATGACAGGTGTATTGTTCTTGATAAAAATGGTGTTTTCTTTATTCTTATGAATTTCTTGTAATATCTTTCTTAGTAGTTGAAAGAAGGTGCTATTGGCGTTATAGTTATAGCAGTTAACGCATGAAGTAACGAAATGGAATTTAGTGGGATTTTTGTGGAATTTGACGGTGGCAAATACATATGGGAAAACTGTATTATGATGCGGTGCTTTTAGTAGTTTATTAAATGCAATGTTGCGCTTCATTATGGTGGATAAGTTGTCTTCACATAACTTATAAGTAGAGGAGTTGTTAAGTTCGTTTAGAATTAGTTCATGGTAGAATTTTTTGCATACGATAGCATATATTTTATATTTATATTTACATTATCTACTATTTCCTATTTATATATATATACGATTTTTATTGTATTTTTTGTTCGAAAACTGAAGGTCTTTTGTGATTGGCATTTTATCTTTATCATCATTGCTAATTAAATTTCTCATTGATCCTACATCATTATGGATTGGATAATGACTTTAATAATTAGAATTAAATTAGAAATTATTAAAAACTATAAAACTATAAATAAATATAAAAATACGAAAACCTTCATACAAATTGTTAACTATTCATTAACTTTTATCATTATATATATATATATATATGCAGGTGCAAGTTATAATTAAACTTGGCCTATTTAGAGCACTCTGGAGCTTGAACCGTTCAACGGATTTTCACCAAAATCGGTATATAGACTGTTCAAAGGATGCGGAAAAGGAATCTGCAAAAATATTTACTTCAAAAACGTTCGCTATGGGGCGCTTT
Organism: Dysdera silvatica; assembly: GCA_006491805.2. NCBI lineage: Eukaryota > Metazoa > Arthropoda > Arachnida > Araneae > Dysderidae > Dysdera > Dysdera silvatica. Next base: position 57,360,439 of record QLNU02014802.1, read on the forward strand.
TTAGCGCAATACTGCAAAAGCGAGCTCTGAAATGACCAACACGCAAGACAAATGACATTTTTAACATTTAGTAACACTTAGTGCATCGAAACATTTTAAAATGAACGTTGTGCGAGCAATAACAGCACACCGGCATTATAGCTGTACTATGGAAAAAAAATATTTTTCACATGCAGATAGAGAGTAAAGAAATGCAGCAAGTAAGCAGTTGTTAATAGTGTACATAATGATGTAAAGGGGTCAAACAACAATATAAATCAACGTTTATTGGCGTAGTGGGTATTGGAGGTTGCTCAATGTAGTCGCTATCGCTCACTTGTAAAAGTTTATGGCCCTGTCAAATGTTCTGTGACGGCCCTTCGGTACCGTGAGTTGCTCCAGACGTTTGTTTTGCCGCAATTACAGAAACGACAGTGCGTTACATCTACCATTTCAATGCAAGATGGTGCGCACCCACATGTCGCACGATCCGTCAAAACTTTTTGCTCCAGCATCTCACCGATGAGCGTGTTATCAGTCGTTCATTTACTAATCACTGGCACACGTTCGCCGGATCTCACTTAGTGCGACTTCTAGTTGTGGGATCATTTAAAGAATTTGGTTTATTGTGGAAGTGTTGCTATGTTAGCAGAATCCAAGAATTCCATAACGCTGCATATGTAAAGCCTCACGGAGGATTAGTTGCGATGCGCTGTTGAACACATTCTGCATTGGCTTGAATTGTTACAAATAAATGATGACGGCCACATCGAGGAACACCCATTACATCGTCCTGTACACGATTAACAGCTGCTTAAATGTCATATTTCTTTACGCACTATCTGCATGTGCAAAATTATTATTTTGCCATTGCACGCCTGCAGCGTCGGTGTACTGTTATTGCTCGCAGAATGTTCATTTGAAATGTTTCGATACAGCAAGTACTACTAAATGTTAAAAATGTCATTTGTGTTTCATGTTGGTCATTTCATAGGTTGCTTTTGTAGTATTGCACTAAAATGCGCCCCTTAGCGGATGTTTTTGAAGTAGATTTTTCTTTTTGTAGATTCCTTTTTCGCATCCTTTGAATAGTCCATATACCAATTTTGGTGAAAATCCGCTGAACGGTTCACGCTCCAGGGTGCTCTGAATAGACCAAGTTTAATAATAACCACCCTGCATATAAAGTCGTCTATTTCCAACTATAATCTGCATTGTTTTACATATTATTTTTCAATTCCGAGAGGGATCGATTCCTCTAATAATTTTCGGGGCTGTAGGGACCTGGGCTGCCTTAGATTTTGCGCCCTTGAATAGGAGGAGAACCTTTAATATTATTTTCAGATCCCGCAGAAATCTGAATAAAATTATTATATTTATTTTTAGGTCATTTTTTATTTTTTTTATTCATTTTTTTTAATGCTACCTAGCGACCTCTAGCGAAACTTCGGCTAAAAACCGTTTTTAGAAAGGATTGGTGAGGTAAAAAGGGTGACATTAAACTGGCATACATATAAGCTTCAATAAAGCGGCGGTTAATGTACGAAAATGGGAATACTGTACCACTAAACTGTAATTCCATCACTACTAAAGCACAGAGACAAAAAGAATTCTCTACATCACCATTCATAAACATTTTTTTTAAATTTTATTTCAATATTGGGAACCGTGAACCATTGGTATTAAAAATTTACACTCCTTTACTTTAAAATGTACATTCCTTTTCTTTAAAACATATATTCCTTTACTTTAAAATGTACATTCCTTTACTTTAAAATTTATATTCCTTTACTTTAAAATATACATTTCTTTACTTTAAAATATACTTTCCTTCACTTTATAATGTACATTCCTTTACTTTAAAATGCACATTCTTTACTTTATAATGTACATTCCTTTACTTTAAAATGTACATTACTTGTACAGTAAAACCTCCCTACAACGATGTCCGATATAACGATAAATCCCTCTACAACGATAATTTTTCTTGATCCGTATAATAGTGTTGCAGAGAGGTTTTACTGTATAATGAACCCTCCCTATAACAATGACTCCCTCTACAAAGATAATTTTTCTCGGTCTGTATAATATTGTTGTGGAGAGGTTTTACTGTATTTTTAAAATTATAAGGAATAAGAGCTATATGTTATATGGCATTCATAAATTACAATTATTGAAATGTGAAATTACGTTTGCACGCGCATTGTTCGTATATATAAATGCCCTTCCCCTTCCAATGCGTAATATTCTGGAATGAGGGGCCCACCTACATACAGTGATGACAATAGAGAGAAGACCGAGGAGAAACGAAGAGGTCCCACCTAGATAATAGTTAGGTGGTCTGCCCCATCTGCCTTTCCGCGGTTACGGGGATAGACCATCTTCGCTAAATTGTAATTATCGCATTAAAAATTTGCCTAAAACTACTGCTACACACTGTATGTAGACTTTCCCCTGTCCCCCCCCTTTCGTAATAAAAATATCAGGGAGAGAATTGACATGACTATTTTCTTGGACGAGTTACTGAGTTGACCTTCTTCGTCCCTAATTTAAATATAAAATTTATTTTAAGACAAATCCCTTACTAAACTAACATTGAGGAAAACTGGGCAGGATAGTAAAGCACTGGTCCTGCCTGGATATCCATGTATATAAAGGTTGTTTTTTACTTGAAGTCGGCCTTTTAGCTATTGCTGATAAAAGTACTGTTAACTATTTAGTTTGATATTGAACTTATATACTTTGAATATAAACTTATATACTTTGAATATAAACTTATATACTTTGGATATAAAACTTATATACTTTGGATATAAAACTTACATACTTTGGATATAAACTTATATACTTTGAATATAAACGTATATACTTTGAATATAAACTTATATACTTTGAATATAAACTTATATGCTTTGAATATAAACTTATATACTTTGAATATAAACTTATATATTTAAGCAACTTAAAATGTATGCTATAAAATCAGTTTTATACGTCTAGGTGCTTCCAAGCAACGTGAGTTCTTAATCAAAATTGATCGCAGATTTTAAAATATCATGCGGGGTAATAACAATTAAGACTGGATATACAGGAAATCGGATATTATATACTTCACTAGTTACAACTATATTTTTTTCTCGTAAACATCACTTATTTTAGTAGCTGAACTGAGTTACGAATTTTAGGCCGAATGATAAAAAATAAATTACCAGTTTAAAAAACAATTTTGCAGTAAGTTGAATGTAAGCAGAGTTATTTTCAGAAAAAGTTTCTGAAATGACAGAAAATTTGATAGAAGAGTCGTAAGATTTGTAAAAATAAAGTCTGCAAATGGCAATATAGGTGATTTGTTTGGCTACGTTCTTCATTTAATCACAAATAGACCGCAAAAGAGAGTGGTTTTGACATGAAAATGGAGCGAATATTGGCCAATTTTAGAACTAGTTATAATTCTGTCCTTAGGGTAGGTTGCTTTATACCGGAACTTCCGGTTTACTCAGTTTTTATTGCCTTTGGTAAAATTACAATCTTCTGAAGAAAATTGGCTTATCTGGGAAAATATTTTCGGCGGAAATTCTCGAAGAAGACAGATTCTGATAAGCAAAAATGAAAATTTCCCTGTTTTCAGGAAGAATCAAGAGAGTAATTTTTGAAAAGATATAATATCGTCTCTTTTTTTTGTAAGGTGATTATTACGTCATTAATATGGAACCTGGCAACATTACTTACAAAATAGAGAGGTTGAGAGAGAGAGAGAGGATGGAAACATAAAGTATATTATCATGAGACTTCAAGCTTATGCCATTCTTAAGCGAGGCAATAGTATTTGAACTATAAGAGCATTGCCATTCCTAAAACAGGAAAACACTTATTCTTGGAATAAAATACAAAATATTAGTGAGGTTCATCACTCTCTATGAAGGACTGCTGTGGACGCGTCAAAAAGCTTGGGTCATCTATTTACTATTTTACTAATATTTAACCTTTTGTATGTAACAATGTGTTCTGAAAACGTGCTGCCATTCCTTAAATCAGTAATAACAACAATTGTGCTGTATAAGATTATTGCTAATTCCAAAAGCGAAAGTAATATATTCTCTATAAAATTATTGCCATTTCTAAAAGAAACAATAACGTTCTGTTTTATAACGAGTAAAATTTTTTTCACTGGTCAGAGTGGCATTTCGATCGGCGACAAAATTTTGCTCGTTACGGTAAACCCTTCTCAATCGTTGTATTCTTTTGTATCCTCTATTCTATAAAAGTTTTGACACTCCTAAAAGGAGAAATAGTAATATTTATGCTGTATAAGATCATTGTCAATTCTAGAAGTGAAAATTATCTATTTTCTTTAAAATTATTACCATTCCTAAAAACTACAAAACTATGAGATTACTGCCATTTATAGAAGAGAAAATAATCTTATGTGGCAGTCATTGACTTTAACAGATAATAGAATTTTCATTAATTTACGCTTACTTAGAATAATATAAAAAAAAAACATGCCTATTTCAGGAAGAGAGAGCTAAGATGTCAGCCTTAATGAATTTTTACCGGACAACTTACTTTATAATTAATTTATTAGCATCTAATATTTTCCCTTTATATTTACTAATTATTTTAATTTTAAATAGCACATACTTAGTTATTTTAATAGCGCATTATTCAGAACTTACTTAAATCTTTAACAGTTTTTATTTCTGTATTGTAATAGCGTGCATATTAATTGCCTCTTAAATAATTATAATAATAAATCTCATTTTCTCTATGCATTGGCGTACGCAGGGGGTGTTGATGGGAGTTGTAACCCCCCCATTGCGGTAAAAATTTGTATATTTAACATAGGAATATGTGAGTTGTATCTCTGTAACCCCCCATTGAGCCTATAACCCCCTTACGAACTTTATGCGTACGCCTATGCCTCTATGGTTCTCTTTTAAATTAAAATAATTTATTCTGATACTTATTCTAATACTTATACTTATTCTGATACTTAGGAATGATTGCTAGTATTTAACTGGAAGGAGAATAATAGGCGTCGAAAGCTAATAAAGATGTGAGGGACTGGTTGAATCAATATGGTCAAATTTCCTATTTTACTTTTAAACTGGTTTAACTTGCAAGTTGGAAATTTTTATGTGTAATTATGGAAGTATTCATATATATTCATGAAAGTATCAATGCATATTTATGAAAGTATCAGTGTGTATCTATGAAAGTATCTGCGTATATCTATGAAAGTACGTATATATTTATGGAAATATTTACCTTCATCTATGAAAGTATCTATATTTATCTTTGAAATATCCATGCATATTTATGAAATGTAATATCTGTCAAAGTATCGAGGTATAGCGATGGAAATATCCACTTATACGTATAAAAGTATCCATCTACAAATAAAAAAGCATATAGGAGCATTTATGTTTACCTACAAAAGTGCATATTTGTGAAAGTATCTATGAATATTTGTGGAGTGTCTATGTATATTTGTGAAAGTATAAATGTGTATTTGTGAAAGTATAAATGTATATTTGTGAAAGTATAAATGTATATTTGTGAAAGTATCTATATATATTTATGAAGTATAAACAAAGTATTTGTGAAAGTATAAATGTATATTTGTGAAAGTAAATGTTTGTGAAAGTATAAAATGTATATTTCTAGAAAGTATAAATGCTATTTGTGAAAGTATAAATGTGTATTTGTGAAAGTATAAATGTATATTTGTGAAAGTATAAATGTATATTTGTGAAAGTATCTATATATATTTATGAAGTATATCTAGAAAAAATGTATTTGAATGTTTATATATGGAGAAAAGTAGAGGGCCGAACAACAATCCATCTGGCCAGCGAAGTGCGTAACTGGCGAATACTTTCAAGATAATTTTATTCTTGAGATGTGCAAAACCGCTCGCTGACTGATTCGATGAATGATTCAGTGAATGGTTTCCTATGTCATCTTATTGCACATAAAATTCCTGAAAAGATCTCTATCTACAAAACAATAATGATACAGAATGGATATATATATATATATATAAAATATAAAATGGATAGAGATAATGACATAGAAATAACAGATAACGATATAAAATGGATGGACAGTGGATATGGAATGGACCGATAACGATAGATAAAATGGATAGATAATGATATAGAACAGGTAGATAACGATTTAAGATGATGGTGAGTCATCATGAATTTTGCAATTATTTTAAACGACCTTTATCATTCACAACAACCTTATCAACAGATTTATTCGATAAACTGATTTTAATGCACGAGTTGATTCGTCGAGAGCGGTTGTTCTTCTATGCACCAGGGACACATGGGGTTAATACGTGAGAGAAGTTAAAGATCAAGATCATCGATGGATAAATTCAAGGATAATTGCATGTAATGATCATATCCTCCGTAGTCCAGCATGACATGCCATACCGATAAATGGTCACAGTCTGTCGAATAAGCGAAACGGTTGGTCATTTAATGTTTCGTGCTATCGCATTTGAGTTACTGCTGTTATTCGCGTGTACCTACGCAAGCCAAAGTGACATACATAGAATATTTATCAGAAATTTAAAAAGAAATGAAAAAAAGAAGAAGAAAGAAACAGGAGAGCCAGTAGGAGAAGACAGATGCTAGTCAATTACTCTGAGATAAAGAAATTAGGACTTTAATATGAATATATTAAAATGGAACTCGGTTATTCGAATTTCGCATAAACAAAATCCGGATTAATCGTAATTACCTATTGCACATATTTTATTTTAACTATTTTTTTAGTAAATATTCGTTTAATATGTAGAATGGCGACACATTGCACTAATCAAACAGAAGCAAAAATTACACAAATTTTATTGGTGTAGTTAGTTTATATAAAAACGTTAAAAACCTTGCTGATAGTTATTTCGGTAACCTGAAGGTTATCGCCGTCAGAGCATGGTGACTTCTGTTCATGTTCGCGATGTTGGTTGGTGTTGCCATAACCAACATCACATACGTAAGCAAAAGCCATTATACTCCGACAGTGATAGCCTGCATATGGCAACACTTACCAACATCACGGACATAAACAGAAGCCACCATGCTCTGACGAGGATAGCCTGCGTGCTATCGAAATAGCTATCAGCAACTTTTTTTTAACGTTTTTATATAAATTAACTGAACTACTGAAGTTTACGCGATTTTTGCTTCTATTCGCTTGAGATTTACAGCACAAACGCTCACGTTTGTTGTTTAGTGTGCTCCCACCGAGTGTGCTCTGACCTTAAAAGAGAAACCAATACTGATTAATGGCAGATATCAAGTACATACAAAATAAACCTCTATTTAAAGATCAATTCCTCTGGTTCCCCGTATATGTATGTAACAATACATGAACCTATGAAGAAGGGACACCTCTATTTAAGGGTCGAAATGTCCGGTCCCGTGGGTGTCCCTTATTCGAAGGTAACACTGTACATAATTTTGTATAGCGGATATATGCAGAGATATCGGACTATTTCTAAAGCAGTTCATATCTTAACACGTACATGCACTTTGTGATATTTTCATTGTCGCTAGGAGAGTTTATTAATATGTAATGAAACATATTTCTGACGCATTATTGTAATTTTTTGCACCTTTACATTGAAAACTGAATTTTTGCATTATCTCAAATCGTGTCCATTCCCTTCGTTTCGGATAATGAGGATAATTAATTAATTTCAGTGACCGAATGTTTCTATTGACGTAACTAGGAGTGGCTTAGTCTCCCTAGAAAAACGAAAATTAGAAATAAATGCTCTGCGCAGGGCATTGGCGCAAGGTCCCTAGTGCTCCCGCTAGACCCTAAGCTAACTACTCCAATGAATATTTCATAGTGACATTACTCAGATTATGTAATTTCTTCTACTATTAATGTAATATTGATTAAATAAGGAAGTGTGACGTTATGGAAATACAATAGGGTCTCCATATAACGAACTTCCATTTAACAAAGTTTTCTATTTAACGAAATTTTCGGCGGAACCTTGACTTTGAATGGCATTAACATGTAAATTTGTCTCCATATTACGAAAAACAATTTCTATATAACGAAGTTCTTTTTATAAAGAATTTGATTTTTTTAATTTACCTTTTACAATTTTTCAGCGGGATGGTTAGGTAGAAGGGGTAGTTGAGGATTTTAATCAAGGACGGACGGAGTTGAGGTAGCCTTCTGTACTGTGGACATACGACCAGTTGTGATAAATAATTCTATTGTTCTAAACTGGGAACTTCGAAGCAGCAGGGGTGTATCATTCTGCATGTGTGGCTAAGCCACGAAATTTGCTTCTCGCACATACGTGTTGCATTGTTGAAGAAAATGTTATAGATGACGTGTTCCGATATTTACAAAAGTGTGAGAATTTCTATGAACAAAACGTTTTTTATAAGAAACCTGTACAAAGCAAAATTAGTGATTATTTCTCTGTTTCAAATATGTTGTATGAGGATCATACATATGAAAGGTAAGCCTCGATCTTTGCATTTTGTTATTAATATTTACGTATTTGTATATGAAAAATATTTAAACTTGTTGGAAAAAAAAGTGTCTAATAAAATGAGTTACTGTCCAAATTTAGCTTTTTTCATTTTATCGAAATTAAGTTTCATCATTTATGTTAATTTCTATTTAACGAATTTTCCTTATAACGAAGTTTTTCAGAGGAACGATGGCACTTCGTTAAATAGAAACTCGACTGTATAACGGAAAATAGTAGTTCATGAATGATAAAGTCTTTACGAAAAAATAATTCACATAGAAACACACATCAACCATGGACGGATGGATAGAAAGATTCTAATAGAACATTGAGAGTGTGTGTGTGTAAGTTTATAAGAGATGGTCATGGGCAAATACGCTTAGAAAAATCCCTTTTCACTCTACTTGCTCCAAAAACTCAGTCTACTAATATACGAAAAAGACGGTGAAACAGACTTGGAAACTCACAAGTGGAAAGCAGCCTATTTATAGTGTTTATAAATCATGCAACACATTATTTATTACAAAACAATTGACATAAGTTTGTTGAGGGAACAAGTTAGATTCCCTAAATTCGTGTGGTTTACAAGCATTTACAATTGAAATTAACCGAATCAGAACGTAACGAAAAATTCTAAAGTTCGTGATTTAAAAGGAACTCTTTTTATGTTTTCTGTTCACTTAATTTGGCTATGTTGTCTTTGTACGCTATTCCAATTTAGGAATTATTTTGTTGACATTGTGGTAAGATTTCGCTTAGTCTATGAAAGAAGAATGCTTTGTTTTTTTTTAAGGCAAGTACGCTTAGCACACGATACGTAGAATAAAATTTAAAGACAGAAAACATGCAGGCAGGAAGTACGCATAAGTGCTTGTCCATGAAAGGAGAGTATTTTTATAATTTCCAATATTTATTATATTTACAAATTTACAAGAAATTTGGTTTTACATGAAACATTTGGAAAACATACAGTGAACAATTTCTGGAAATCAGTACTTAAAAAAAGTTAAAAAAACAACAACTGTACTTCAAATCTATAGCAAAATTTGCCGTTTTAAATGCTTCTTATTTATATTTAAAAGAAAAAAATATTATGATGTATTACGGCAACTAAGTTCGAACATACACACGCATATGCACAAACTCTCCGTTTCTTTGAAAGGCCCTAGCGTGGTGTATAGGTGGCGCTTTCACCTGTTGTGCACTTAACCTGGGTTCGATGCTATTGGTATCGTAGAACATGCTCCCACTTTTCTGTTTATCGTAGACTGGGTTCTGGTTTCCTTGACAACCGATGTCCGGACCTCGGGTAACCGCAGATTCCGGAGGAGCATGCTCTTGCGCCGGAACCTGCAGTTCTTCCACTCCCCGCGATTCTCGCCAAATTTTGGTTTGCTTGCTTGTTTTTTTGGTTTTACGGCTCAAAGACTACAGTGGTCATGCTGCGCCGGGACCTACTGTTTTCCGAGGAATCCGAACCTCTTAAGGCCTAGGGAACCAAACCCCGGACTACAGTGAGCAGTGCGATCTTTATGAGATCTCTGAGTAAGCGTTCTTTTTGCACTGCTGGGAGTCGAACACCAAATTTTGGAAGTTTAGGATTAAATAAATTATAACAATCTAAATGATGAAAATCCAGTAACCCTAAAACAAAATCTATCTAATCTGTGCTTACTGTTGTGGTTTTTAAATATATTTATCACATTTGACCTTATCAAAGCAAACTTTCGAGGCTACCAGGAAGAAAACTTCGCCTAGTGAATAAAAATTGGGTGTGAAAAATAATGGCCCGAGATATTTCAGTTGAAAATTATATGTGAGTATACATATCACCATGTGTGAAAATTATATGTGAGAAAATTATATGTAAAATTATATGTCAGTACATCACCTTAGTAAAGGGGGTCACACGATTTGGTTGTCTAGTAGCGAATAAAGAAAAATCAGTATACTAAAAAAAGAAAAAAAAAGACAAAGCTGCAAAAGAAGAATGCATTTTTTTGCCTTCTTCGAAAACGAACCACAAGCATTTGAATATAATAATATTATTTGAATGAAATATTTGCATATAATGGAAAAATTCATAGCTTGCTTTTGGTGAGTCCTTTTTTAAATTTCAGTGTACAATGTTTTTGGTAGTGGCTTTTGCTTTACGAATATTTTTAACATTGATATTTTTATGAATGAAATTCATTCACACTTCGATGACCCCGCGCCATTAAGCATGTGGCCATCGGGCTGGAGATAAGCAATAGCGGATGCAGACTTTCATTTTTTGGGGGGGAGGTCACGGACAGAATTTGCCATGGTCTTGGAATAACACCCTTCATTTATCATGCAAGTTGGAATTTTTTACAGTGAAAAAATATATTTGGGAGGTCATGACCCCTGTGACATCCTCCCTGTGTTCGTCCTTGAAGATAAGCTGGTAGAATATCCGGCTTAAAGTTAAGCCATTAAACCATCCGGTTTCAAGTTAAGACGCCTATTTGACACTCTCTTAAAATCTATGTAATTTTTTTTTGTTATTCCTCATCTACATCAAAATATCTACATAGTTATTCATCATATACATCAAAATATCTACATAGTTATTCATCATATACATCAAAATATTTACATAGTTATTCAGCATCTACATCAAAATATTTACAGAGTTACTCAGCATCTACATCAAAATATTTACAGAGTTATTCAGCATCTACATCAAAATATTTACATAGTTATTCAGCATCTACATCAAAATATTTACATGGTTATTCAGCATCTACATCAAAATATTTACATAGTTATTCAGCATCTACATCAAAATCTATGTAAATATTTTGATGTAGCTGCTGAATAACTATGCTATAATGGCCATCCATCTATTTATTCACGATTAGCAGCATATTCTGAAGCAATGTGAATTAATGGTGATAATAGTGCTAGTAATATGTGTATGAGATAGAGAGAGAGAGAGAAATGATAATGGTGTGATTATTAGTAACATAGTAAAACCTTTGACTAGCGGACATCTCGGAATTTGAGAATCTGTCCCTTATTCGGAGATGTCCTCTATTCTGGGGTGGTTAAAAGGCAACAAGCATTGGACCTGGAAATTGAAACAATATCCGTTAAATAGAGGTGTCCGCTATTCGAAAGCATTCGTTAAGGAATTTCCACCGTATTTTGATTATTCCTTCCTGCTACATATTTTTGTATTATTAATTTGGCAAGCGTAATACATATAATAATAAGTAAATTATATAGTGAAAAATATAACGCTTTGCCAGGTCAGCAGTGGAAAAAGACTGATAGGTTGGACAAAACATCACTGCCCCAATTTAACTGCCAGAGGGAAAAGTGCAGATAGAACAGTGCATGTGAATGCACATAATGATGCATTTCATGTTTGTTTCCAGAGAATTCAAGTGGATTTACTTGTTACGAAATGGACACTCGAGGTTTTCTTTTTTTAATATATACATTGTGATGTATACATCATTGCAGTTCTACTGCGTTGGAATGCATAACGCATATTATATAGAACAAGAGTTTTGCCACGAGTTTTCCCTCGAAAGAGAAAGATATATCCATCTTGCTGCTTGAAACTGACAGGGTCGCTAACTTTGCGTCCGTGCGCCCATTTCAGGCCGTAGTAGCGCTGACAGTTTTTAAAGTGGCCATGGTGAATACTAATGCGCGTGAAAATAATATTTGAAGAAGCCGAGAAAGAATGCCCAATCTGCTTTTTATCCATTATTAAATAACTTGCGCCTCAAACTTTTTCTACTGTGTTTGTTTTAGGGCGCAAGGTCAGTAAAGGTTATGAAGTGCCGGTGCCTACAATTTTTCGAGAAACCCGAACCTTTGCGACTAAGGGAACCATACCTCGGTCTACAATAGACAGAAAATCGGTAGGTGTTCTAAGATACTAGTAGGAGTCGAACCCGGATTACTGACAAAGTTAACGAATGCGTTACCACTACGCCACCATAGGACAGTGCATTTACATTTTCTCGTGAAATCTAAACCTCTGAAGGCCTAGGAAATAGCCCTTCTGAATAATAGCACTTAGACAATAAGTGTTATTTTGACCATAGGATAGTACACATATTTCCCCAAAAATCTAAACCTCATAAGGCCTAGGAAACAGACCTTTAAAATAAAAAGGATAGATAGACGGTGAGTGTTCTTTTGACCACAGGAGAGTACATTTTCCCGAGAAATCTAAACCTTTAAGGCCTAGGAAATAGACTTTTGGACTACAAGGAGCAGTTAGTCGGTAAGTATTCTTATGACAATAGTACACTAACATTTTCTCGACAAATCTAAACCTCTGAAGTCCTAGGAAATAGACGTTTGGAATGATAGGACCAGTTAGTCGGTAAGTGTTCTTTGATCATAGTGCACTTACATTTTCTCGAGAAATCTAAACCTCTGAAGTCCTAGGAAATAGACTTTTGGAATGATAGGACCAGTTAGTCGGTAAGTGTTCTTTGATCATAGTGCACTTACATTTTCTCGAGAAATCTAAACCTCTGAAGTCCTAGGAAATAGACTTTTGGAATGATAGGACCAGTTAGTCGGTAAGTGTTCTTTGATCATAGGACAGTGCACTTACACTTCCTTAGAAATCTAAACCTCTTACGGCCTAGGGAAATAGACCTTGGGAAATAAAAATAGTTATACAGTAAGTGTTCTTTAACAGAGAACACATATTTCCCTGCAGTCTAAACCCTATAACCTCCAGGGAATGATCTTTAGAATAAAAGCACAAGTAGTCGGTAAGTGTTCTTGACTATAGGAAACTGTTATTTACATTTAATGAGAGAAATTTAAACTCCTTTTAAGGTTTCAGAAATAGGATCATTGGAATAAAAGAGAGGTTACCTCTTTGACCATAGAACAGTGTAATCTCTACGTTTTTCCTGAGAAATCTAAACTTTAAGGCCTAGAAAATAGACTTTGGGAATAAAAGGAACAGCAGTTGGTAAGTGTTCTTTTGAAAATAGGAGTACACTTTACATTTTCCCGAGAAATTTACACTCTTAAGACAGAGGAAATAGACCTTTATAATAAAAGGAGCAATTAGTCGGTAAGTGTTCTGTTGGCACCATTGGCAGTCGGAACTGGATTAGGTAAACATATTACACTGTTCAATGGCGGAAACTTTTCTAGTCAGTTAATAAACAGCAGAATTTGCCTAAAGTGACCACCTTTGGGACTGGACTGCAATGGTCACCGTAGATAGGTGGTCGGTATACCCGACAGACTTTAGCATAGGCATGACTAAGTCCCAACCAGTTCTCTCTTATAAAAAACTGGTCACTTTATTCAGGTGGTCAATTTATAAAGGTTGTCACTTTACCAGGTTCCACTGTATATGTTAGTAACTATATTTAGTTAACTGTATATAAACTATTTTTTAAAGATATATAAACCATATGTTTGCATGTTAATTGAATTTAAATATATTTTCTTCAATGCATCGTGAACTATAAATAACTTTGTAGCAACTACTAATTATTATTTAATTTAATTGAACTTAATATAAATAAATAAGTAAATAAATATATAGCATTTGTTAAAATGTAAGAGTTATTTAAAGTGAAATGGCAGGGAATTGACAGAAATAGAGATAGTTGGAACCAGTAAAACATTTATATATATCTACATATATATATAATTATTGTTTAATTAACATTTTTAAAGCTATCCTTTAATTTTAAACAGCAGTGTATTTTAAGTTAATGCACAAACGATGAGCCAGTTAGATTTGTGCTAGTTAAACTTTTGTTAATTAAATTCGTCCTAATTAAATCGTTAGTAGATTTTTATTTAATGAATAGAAAACGACTCAAGATGCAAAGACAAGTTGCCGATTGAAAACGTCATTTCTGACACAGACGGTTTTGACTGTAGACGAAACCTTGGCCTATATTTCCTAAGTGTTTTAGAAGCTTCCAAGCCGACCCGGTCGCTTCAGGCATTCTTTAAAAAAGGAAGACGCTTTGAAACGCCTGAATGCTTAAAGCTGGGCTGACTGTGTGTTTCCAAAAGCACACTTACAATCTCTAAATAGGTAGATGTAGTGTTCTGAAGTTTAGGAGGTCACTCACCTCTGTAATTACTATTTAACTGTTAAATAATTCAGAGTGACGTCACCGTACATTTTCAACGGGTTTTTTTTAAAGGGAAGAAACAGTTTGTGTGCTGCAGTTGCTATTGTGTGCGGTTTGTACTGGCACCAGAAAAGCATTAAGACGCCCTTGAATGCTTGAAAGAGGTAAACCGGAAAATTGTGCTTCTCAAACGTTAGATTAATGGACATCGCTAAGTTCTTGCGTTCTGTTTTATGTACCACAATAATTCTTGTCCATGCCTCACGTGAATAATAATAATAAAAAAAAATAGTAAAGTAATAATTATTATTTTTCAAAATAATGTAGAATATTTCAGTGATCAGAATTAAAATACAGTCGAACCCATTTACAATGAAGCTGAAGGAATCCTCTAAAATATTCGGTATGCATGAAATTTTATATATTCGTACCTGTGCTGCTTAGATATTACAGAGTTGAAGAGACATGGGGAAAAAGATATGAATGGGTCCGACTTTATATGTAACTGAATTAACAATTTAAAAGTAGTTTGTATTTTTGATAAAAATTATATCGATTTATTTTTACATCAGTGAAATTTATTTTCTAATCCTAGGCGTAGGCAAAAAATCCGTAAGGGGTTACAGAGCTCCAACTTCATACATTTATATGTATACATACAGAATTTCATCGCAATGGGGAGGGGCTTAAAACCATCCATTAAAAACCCCTGTATACGTCAGTTCACATAATATCGATTATGAATTATATCATAACCTTTCAAACAGAAAAATAAACATAGAAGGCTATGGAAGAAACTAAAATACATGTATTATATTACTTACAAAAAATTTAGCTTACAAATATGTTTTTAAAAATAGTATTTTTTAATAGGTAACTTAAATTTATTTTGTTTGGAGAAAGGCTGATGTTTAAAAATTTGGAAGTATTTTACTTGAATTTTAGATAGTGCATCTCTAGCTTCAGTTTTCTATCATTATTCGAATGTTTCTTTTAGTGAAAATGCTGATAAAGTGCATATAATCCTTGGAAAATGATATGTAAAGCGTGAAAATGGCATATTTATATTGATAAAGAAGGGAATGTATTTAAATTGATCTGAAAATGTTAATTTTATTCAATAGAATTGACTTTCTTGTTATACAAATGTTGTAATTTCAAATGTTAGGAGCTTCAAATAATCTAATCTAATTAAAAATGAAAAATCAAAGCTATAACGGACTTATTCATTTCTGCTATAGAAATTGTAAACAAAGATATTCTGGAGGAGATACATCACTAACAAAACATTTTTGACTTTGCCTGAAAACGTTACAATGGGCACATCAGTTTTCGTTAACGAGATTGGATCTTCCATCTAGTTGAGCATACTTTATTTATAAAGGGTTTCTTGAAGGCCCTCAATTCTAACTGGGATGCAGTGCCATATCCAGCTGCCACCCTTCCCTTTACATCTTGCGCATATCATCTTCGTCATCTCTCTATTCCGCGTTGGAGAATCGATAGCAATGACGAAGGTTCTGTATACCAATATCTTTTGGGAGCTCCATAGAGTACTTCAAAAATCTCAGTAACTTTCTGTATCTTTAAAATTTTGTCCAAACACTATACATTTCTTCCGATGTAACTCTGCAACTTGTATTCCAAACTGAACACACAAGTTTTATTGCCACCGCTATCTTGTGTGTCCTCGTTCCTGCTTTTACGAGGAAATGTTGTGTTTCTTTGTATCTTTCTATTGCGTATCATTGTGTAGCAAATTACCGTTAATGTCTGAGGAGGTCCAAAGGAAGAAATTTGCTATCTAAAGGATCAAATCTATCTGCCAACTTGTTTGTCGATCTTCCTCTGTCTGCCTATTTGCATACTTTAAAATAAACTGCATCATAAGTATTTTCCCGTGGCACAACATAGATCGAGTATGCAATGGCGGAACGAGGAACAGAGAAAATTAACTAGTTATTTAATTAATCATTCAAAAGAATTACCTACGTCACACATAGACCGTACTTTCAAATTTTAAAGCTCGTTTCAAACTGCCATGAGCAAAATGTTAATGAACGAAAGGATGCCTCCATCATACTTTCATTATTTGGTTCATCAAGGACATGATGAAGCCATCAGTAGATATTTTCCCTTTCCAAGGCCCTATGAAAACTTGAATATCCTTCAAAGCTATTTTTGTCGATTCGATTGATTTTAAAAAGGTTTTGAAAAAGATTGATAACCCTAAAAAACTTGTTTCAGTTTCATCAAATAAAAAGGACACTTCCTCCATCCAGTACAGGAAACAGCTAGAAGTTTTAGCTAGTAGCTTTCTTTAAAAAATAATTCTTAATGTACATCATAATAATTATTAATGTATTTATTAATAATATTTATAATTAATTATTTTAATTTAATTTTATATTAATGATAATTATTTTAATTTAATTTTTATATCAATGATAATTATTTTAATTTGATTTTTATATTGATGATAATTATTTTAATTTAATTTTATATTAATGATAATTATTTAATTTAACTTTTATATGGTAATTATTTTAATTTATTTTTTATATTAATGATAATTAATTTAATTTAATTTTTATATTAAAGATAATTATTTTAATTTATTTTTTCATATTAATGATAATTATTTTAATTTAATTTTTATATTAAAGATAATTATTTTAATTTAATTTTTTTATATTAATGATAATTATTTCAATTTGTTAATGATATTTATCTTAATGTACATCATAATAATCATCCTAATAATTAATAATGTGCATCGTAATAATTATTCATCATAAGTATTAGAGCATTATCTGAATAGGGTTTCTATGGGGCCCTAGGCCAGAAGGGTAGAATGGGGCTCTAAAGCATGTGGCTCTGCCGATATTTAGCCAATTAATCATGAAAATTTCCTTTGAAGCTCATTATCTTCAATATCCCAGCGTATTAATAATGAAAATTCTCGGACATTTATAAATAAACAAGATTAAAATGACGTTTAAAACGTATGGGCACCTACAGTAGCGTGGAAATTCAGAACTCATGGGGGATAAAGTGCTTATGGAAGGGAGCTTAACTGATTATAGGTACTTAAGTGACTTTAAAGAAGAATGTGTGATGAGGGCTTAGAGAAAATAATGGGTTTTAATGTCCAATGATCCAATAATATCATTGAGTAATAGGCTATATATGTTTCATGTATAATTTTGACCAAAATAAAAGAATTTATTATTATCATTATGGGGAGGGGGGCCATAAGCCCCACGAGCCTTTTGCCTACGCCACTGGATACCTAGGAATTATAGATTTAATGAAAGCATAGGATTGAGAATTTTACCAGAGTTTCGAACTTCAGCTAGCCTTTCTCATTTCGTTAATCAAACTCAGGTGTACGAAACAGTGGAATATTGTTATCGATAATTTAATGTGCAATTGTAAAAGTTGATCAACAACTTCGAAAATAGGCGCTCAAAATCAGGGTTGTGATTCATGGAAGGAGATGTGGGGAGTAGGGAGTATGAGACAATGGTTTTCAACCAGGGGAGGGGGCCTCAAGGGAGGATTACAGTGCTGCTAGCCAAGAAATTTTGGGGGAGGGGTAATGACAAATGGAGATATGGTAAAGAGGGTGGACGGCCAAGAGAGGTTGAGAACCACCTATGAAGGAAATCAGGGAAGGTAATCGTAATATTTCGAGGGGGGGGGAGGGTGAGACAGAAACTTCAATTACAAAAATTACAGATACGCAGAAACATTCTTTCTTTTCTTATTTTTCTGCATATTTTCCATCACCCATTCATCAAGAAGAATGGACTCTTTGGATTCATTTTTCCTTTCTCGTTCACTTTGAGAGAAGGCGGTCATCTGGAGTTATTGATTCGTTCACTTAATGCGAATCATCATTCTTTTATTCCCATTCACCTTAGGGAATGCATCCTTTCGAGCCATTCCTTCCCGTCACGCACCTTTTGATGAATATCGGAAAGGAGGAGGAATAATTGGAAAATATTTATTTGGTGCTGTTACATTAAGAAAAATGTTGCTAACAGCTGTTTCGGTAATCATGTGTTGTCTTTATCAAAACACGACTTTAGGAAGTAGTCGTCAAAGTCTGTCACGATGATAGCATCGTCACAGCTGTTAACTGATCGAATCTGCTGTTAACAGCGTTTTTCTCAATGTAACAGCAACGAATAAATAGTGTGCAATTATTTTTAAACTCGATTTGAGCTATGCGTCGCCAATAAATTGAGTACTAGCACATTGGCGGAAACCGCAAAGGGAAACAAAAATCAACCTAAAATGTTGAATTCGATTGCAATTGCAACAACGACGAAAACGTTACTTTTTATTTTCAACATTTGGCGACGGTTGGCTCCATTTGGCATGATTGAAAATTGTCACCAGGAAACGTGGCAAAAATGAACTAACGCGACGAATTTTATGGGTCAACTTCAGTAAAAACGTTTTCAACATTAAAGTATCACTTTAAGGAAGGGAGGGGGAAGACATCTTCGATGAACAATGAAGAGTTGGCGGAAATCACAAAAGAGCAAAGAAACTTTTTTTTTCCCTTAAAGACCATTATTAACACCCTCGTCACCTTCTCTAAACAACCGTTTTTTTAATAGCGGTCTCCCATTTTGTACGATTTATAGTTTTTGTACATATTTTTATTTACTCACCAGCTTCTTAAACGACCACCCCTTCTATCCCGGTCACAACCTAACAACGACTACGTTTTAAAGTGTTACTGCCCCTGTTGAATGTTTTTTTTTTCTGTTTATAATGCTTTTTGCACACTAATAATCTTTTTAAGCGACCTCCCCTTCAAGCGACCGCTCCTTGACAATAGAAACTGCTGGCTAGGTGGCGCTACATATTAATCAATTAGTTTTATTTTCGATTTCATTGAAGATTTATATCCTAGGCTGGTTTACAGGTAACGCCCTCATCTACCATATAGGAAGTCAGGGGTTAAATCTCAATACACCAAAACCCCTCATTGGCGGACATTCCTCGGATAACAGAAATTATCCGTAAAGAAGGAGCATTACTGTGAAGGAATTTTTTGCCGAGAATTTTTATCTGACCGTGAAAACAGGATGTCCGAATCTGAAGGGTATTCGTTAAGAAGGGCTTTAGTGTAATATGAACGATAATTTTTTCTTCTAAGGATCTATAATCTGCGATATGATTCCCTACGAGACGAAGTTCAGAAATTGTAGAGACTGGAGCAGCATGACCTCACCTATCCTTACATTATACTACACAAACAAAAATTGTAGGTTTGTAGTAAGGGGATTAAACCTATGAAGGATTTTACGTAGGTTCCATAAGTTAAAAAGGATATTTAACAATATTTCATACAACCTGCGTACGATAACAGAAAGGGATTAGCCAAAATCTGTATATGAAGTTCGTTTTCTATCAACTTAATTTTTTATTGTAATCTTTAGTTGTAGAAAATAAATAAATCGTGTAAAAAATAAGTGTAAAATATACAAATCGTTTAATAAAAATATGATTTGTTTTATTATAGAATTCGGCAGTTTCTTATAAGCATTTACAATAATACGAGCCAGTGGTTCGTAGCGTAGAGTAAATTGGGCGGAGGGGGTGGCCGCCGGAGGCGGCACTGTAATCCCAGACAGGACGCTCAGACATGCCAGTGGTTCAACGGTTATGAAAACAGCCTTCGCGCCAATGGAGTTGGGCTCGATTCACAG
>QLNU02014802.1:57380865-57403086 GCA_006491805.2 Dysdera silvatica
GTTCACGGATACACACAGACAGCTTCCGTTCTATTTTTGACCTCTCCAACTGGTGGTAGGTGTTCGAAGGATAGTGAACACCTACCACCTGACTTGTGGCAGGTAGGGCCAATCTTTTGCAATATGCAAATCTTAGCGGTTTTCTAGGACTGCCAACTAAAGGGTGTCGCGTCTGGGTTTCTATCTATTATCGGCCTTTCCCCATTTTGCAGGACTCAGGAGTCGCCGATGGTCACGTTTTCAAAAACAGCACCTTGTGACCAATATTCGAATAACCTGACATGCTTCTTCACGTGTTGTATTTTTATCCACCTTTCTTTCATTTTCCGTTCTTGGCAAATACTTTTTTATTAGACTCTGTCCTCACAAACTAGCGCATCAACATCTTAAAAAGGGTGGGTGGGGTAGAGGTGTAGCCAGGGGTTTGGGGGTTGTAACTCCTCATCACAATGAAATTTTGTATACTTAACATATGAGTTGCAGTTCTGTAACTCTTCTCATTAAGCCTATAACCTTCCTTATGAACCTTCTGCCTACGCCACTGGGTGGGGGGACGACGGAAGAGGGTTGACATTGTTGTTCCTTTTTAATATGAAATCTATGGGTAGTACTGTAATTTTTAAATTAATGAGGATAGGATCCTCTTGCCTAGGCGCTGCATAACATGATTGCAGTCTCACTTAGGATCGTCAACTATCATGGCTGATGAGTGAGCGTTTATCACCCATTGTAATACTAACATTATTTGAAGAATCTGATTTCTATTAGGCATCGTATTGAGGGGTGTGTTACAACAGAAGATTTCACCCAATCCCATTTGCTATAGATCTCTAAGGTGAATGTTGTAAATTAACGACATGAACGATAGGACATGAACAGGGATAGTTCACGACGACATGAACAGGGATAGTTCATGGGAATTCCTGAATTACCCTAAGGTCAAAGAAACATTATATGCCTTTTGTATTCACTATAATATATCCTTTATATAAGCTTGTTAGTCTTAATTTTTTATTCCTATTTAAATAAATATATACTATCTATAGAACTGGAAATGCATAGCAGGGTATTGATGGGGGATTCTAATTCCCATTGCGATGATTTTTTTAATATATACATAGGGATGTGTGAAGTTGTAGTTCTGTAACCCTCCATTGAACCTGTAACCCCCTTATGAACTTTCTGCTTACACCTATGATCTATAGTATTTTTAAGTTGTAAAATTTAGATTGCAAAATAAGAAATACTTTTACTACGGTACCGCAAAAGTGGATATACTTGATTTGCATACATATAATTTGAATCCGTTGCACTTATGTATAATATAGTAGTCAGTGTTTAGCAGACCCCATATGAGCAGATTCCATATGAACATGTGAAAATGGAGAAGTGAAAGAAGAACAAGACGAAGAAGGAGAACAAGCAACAGAAGAACAAGAAGAAAAAGACGAAGAAGAAGAACAAGAAGCAGCAGAAGAACAAGAAGAACAAGAAGCAGCAGAAGAACAAGAAGAAAAAGACGAAGAAGAAGAAAAAGACGAAGAAGAAGAAAAAGAAGCAGCAGCAGAAGAAGAAGAAGAAGACAGTAATTAGTGTTTACTGTAGAACAATATTTTAAAAGATCCCGGATTTAAGAATCAATTGCATATAAGAATCGAAACGAGCGAAACGCCCGTGATTCTTATAAGCGGTAGCTATTGAAATATATAACTATAACGTTTTCAAGGTATGTTCAGCACATTCTTGTTTGTTAACAGGGGCGGACTGGGCCGCCGATCAGCCGGCCTCCGGGCCGGTGCGCCCTTATGGGCGATAGGACTCTAGCCTTCGAATGGACAAAGGCTCGCGCCCTCCGATAATCGAAGGTATGCATCCTTTGGGAGAACCCAGTCTGCCCCTGTTCGTTAACCCTTATTTTTATTTATTTGTATGAACATAACTTTTATATAATGTGATTTATGTTCAATTATTTGTAAAAGGGAGTGTATTGATTAGAAAATATGTTTTTAAATACAATATATTAAAAAATACACATATATATATACAAATTCAAATGATCGTTTCTTTCTCTATACATATTATATATATATAAATGGAATCTTTTTTTTTTATGAAATCGCCAACTTCGATGTATTGAGACATTACCGTGTATATACACAACGGACCCATTTATAACGAAACCTCATTTAGTGAGTTAACGGATTTAGCAACGAAAATATGGATTTCGTATCATGACTTTTTGTAGCAAAATTTAATCGTTTTCGGTGAACAAGAACTTCTCGGACTATGGATTTAACAAGTAAAAAATGGCGAATTTTTATAAAAAGTGCAAGGAATTACAAAAAAAACCCCCCAAAAAACCAGTGATCAAATATGTCTACTTAAGTGAGCTACTGCTGAGGTGAACATCATGAAACAAACTTTCCAGTACATGCGACCGAAAAATTTCTGAACATGATCATTTCCTTCAGAATACGTTGTAAGTTGTTTACCATAAATGCTGTTTTGAAGTATTGGAGTATACTGGTGGCTACGCATTTAATGTGCTAAATATGTTTGATGACGAAAATTTAATGGACGTAGATACTAGAAAATGAAGTAAAGGCTTACAGACCGCTTTTGGAACGTTTTTCGATAAACTTTATTTCGGGAATGATTAGTAAAGTAAGTTCCTTTATATCATGTTTTTTAATCATTGAGCTTATCATACTGCAATTCAAGTGACAGTATAATACGTTAGATTTACAGTATTTAAGTTAAATTTACAACATAGAAGTTAAATTTACAACCTATAAGTTAAATTTATAACTTATAAGTTAAATTTACGACCTGTAAGTTAAATTTATGACATGTAAGTTAAAGTTACACCATATAAGTTAAATTTATAACATATAAGTTAAATTTACGACATGTAAGTTAAAGTTACACCATATAAGTTAAATTTACAACATATAAGTTAAATTTACAATATATAAGTGGTAATACAATACATAAAAGTTTAAGCAAAGTCAAAGCTAAATTTTATTGCATGTATGTTTTATGCATATATATTATCTATACCAATTTTATTATCAGATATAGCGAACATTTTCTTTGGTTACGTGTTTCTCGTTATATACGAGTCATATTGTTATATACGAGCCCTACTGTCCTACTGTACAACTATGAAGTCAACGTTGACTATTATAAAATGCACTCTATTTTTTCTCAGTTTCCTTTGCAGTACGCATATCATGTGTTAACAATAGAACATATGACGGGAGTAGGTTAGCACATCATTTCATAATCCGATACCAATGTCTAAATCGTGACTTGGATTGGAACGAGGCTATAAAAAAGATTCATGGTGCTGTTTTTTGTTTCCGAGCATGCACTTAACGGCAGAATAGCCGTATTTCTTTTCACGTATCTATTTAGTTGCAGCTATACATTTCGTGTTGATGGAGAACACATTAAATTATGACAAACGTAAAAGGAAATAAAAAGATATATAGAAATCCTTCAGGATATTGCGATTCCAGACATGTAATCACTTCACTAAAAATCTGACGTGGTTTAAAATTTCTCCCATTAGGTTTTCCGTTTTAATCTCTGATGTCGTCTAACTCTTCTTAATTTAAGACATTATACTAGCTCGCTTTGAGCTTTTCAAGTAAGCGAAATGGTGCAGGAAATATACGCCACAGTCTAAATTCGATAAATATAGAGAACACATATGAGAACACATCGTCTGCAATTCAGATATGGCAGTTACATCTCACCTGTGATGCCAGAAAGTGGATTAGTTCAGATAAAGTGACAGTTCAAATATAGCTCATCGTATTAACATGTAAACTAATTTTGCGAAACCAAAGTAGGCGTCGAACTGTGCATTTCCTTGTAGTCAGATGTTAAGTATCAAAAGCAAGAAGATTATATGATTTTAATGGCGGTTATAAAGTTAGAAGAAGAAGATGAAGGGGTCAACAGATTCTGCCTTCTCAACGGGTAACGCACTCTGTCACGCACCACAAGCTTGAAGTAACGCTAAAGACATACTCATGGCACGTGACCTAGAATTCAAAATCCCTGTTTTTCTCTTCTACCTCAGTTTATAGTCTTATTCCGTCTCTACCCACGCTTTATTTTGATATAGCCTACGCTTCCTTCCTCGAACTTCATTTATTTTTTCACTCAATTGAGAATTCTCTCTATTCTTCAACCCATTCAGAAAACTCGTATACAGAGCACTTTTTCTTGCATATGAGCTAATATACAACTTCTCAATATATAGAGGTCAGTGGCGGCTCGTGACTTCAAGAATGGTGTGCCTCTCCTCCACCCCACAAAGAAACCGGAAAAATTAGACTTGAATTAAACCGAGACAACGTAACTGACAATGGAGAGAAATTCTGGAATGACTACAAGATGAATATAAAATAATAAATAACCTGGCTTTATTAAAATCAAAACTGAAGAAATATTTATTCGTCAGGAACGAATAGAGAAAAAAAAGAGACTGGGGGATTTTATCTATATACATACATTTATTTATTTTTCCAGGTTTGGAGCAAGTTATATTCGTGCATTTTCTCCGGACCTTCCACATTGTGTTGGTCATTAGACATTTATCTACGTATTAACGTAAATTGCTACAGATTGATTTGTATAACCAAAATGTTAATATACATGATGTTGATAGAGTAATATAGAAAATAATTTAATAAAGATTATTATAAGATAGGGATAACCAACCATAATAGATAGCTAGTATCAACAGAAAAGTAATATCTACCTTTTTATACTAATTTATTGCTTAGTTTATTCATGCCCAAGTAGTAATATATATACATGACAAAATCTTTAGTTTTTTTAAATAATACAGTAGAACTAGGTCACTTTACCTGGTAAAGTGACCATCTTGGTAAACTGACCAACCGAACAAAGTGAACAAAGTGACTATCTTGGTGAACTGACCACTTGAATAAAGTGACCATCTTGGTGACCATCTTGGTAAACTGACCAACCGAACAAAGTGACTATCTTGGTAAACTGACCAACTGAATGAAGTGACCATCTTGGTAAACTGACCAGCTGAATAAAGTGACCATGTTTTATAAGAAAGAACTGGTGGGACTTACTCATACCTGTACCAAAGTCTGTCGTGTAGAGTGACCACCTGTGTCGACCGTGACCATTTTAGTTCAGTCCCAAAGGCGTTCATTTTAGGCAGGTTCTATTGAATTTATAAACGGGATTCTGTAGGTAGGCAGGAAGGTAGACAGACAGACACGGGGAATAGTCAGATAATATATAATAAACATTTTTGCATGTGCTTTATATTTTGGAGCTGTTCTTGACAGGGGGGTGGGTGGGGGGCGAGGTACCACCGCACCTAAGCGGTCAAACCTAGGGTCGGTTTCAGACCGTTTATTATATTATTATATTTGATCTTTGGATTAAATAAAGATAGTATCAAAGATCTTCGTTTCATTTTATGAAAATAAAAATTAAAAAACATTTTTTTTTGCTTGATAGTTGTTTAAAATTATGAATACAGATCATATATATATGTATGTATAAACTTTACACATGTTTGTAGAAATTTGTCAATAAAAAATTTTCTCAAAATTTTAACCATTTTATACAACATTTAAATAATATATATAAAAACGTTTCACATATTTATAGAAATTTATTAACAAATAATTTCACAAAATTTTAAACATTTTAAACAATATTCAAATAATATAAATACAGTTTTTAAATAATTTTTAACTAAATTTTTAACGATGTGAACGCAATTCTTCATTAGGGTGCCGAATCATATCCGCATTGTCAATTTTTACGTGTTTGCTTTTTCTGAGACACTCACAGCAGCAACGTGTTTCCCCATTTTACAACCATCGCCAACTGCTATGGATCTCACGGCACCAAAAGCAAGGAAATAAACACTGAAAACGACCACCTCATATGCTAGAGATTACATCCTTCTCCAAAAAATTAAACGCAACCACTACATCCCGAACGTGAATCATCAACAAGATTCGCGTGTTGTTTCCATTGTGGTTACGTTCATCGGGTGCGGTTAGTAGAAATATTTTACTATTGCCAGATCCCTATTCACAAATATTTACAAGCGTATCTGTGGAATCGTCACTGATTTCAACGTCGCAAAATAAGACATCTTTAAACGTTTAAACGCTATATCCGTTCAAACCTACTAAATACATTACTAATTACGCCAATAAGGATTCCATTATTGATTAGTAAATTAAACAGTCTAAAAATTTCTTTCAAGAAGTTATTGTCATTGTTATAAATCCTATTAATTCGGCAAATTTGTAAGATAATGATATTTTTAAACACTTTTTTGCTTAAACATGACCCGAAATTGGACAAAAGCAATACCTGGAAATCAAAGTCTTCCATTTTGTCGTAAATGCTACATTGCATTTCGTTATTATCCCCTTTGGATATTTTGATGTAAGTGTATGTGTCTAATACTATATTTTTTCTTGATTATGTATATATATATATATATATAAAGTTTTAGTGAATATTACACGTCAAAATTTTGATTATATATTTTGAAATTAATAATGACAGGGATATTATTCTTGCACCTGAGCAGTCCATATTTCAGAAACGGACTTGTCTAAATTATAATACTGAACAAAATTACGTGAGTCAAATAGCAAACTTTGAATGCTTTCCATAAATAAATAAGTGAATAAAACATACAAGCAAACAACAATAAAATAATTATAATAGAAATTAATAAATGAAAATCATTGTATAGAAATGATTCAAGCTGCACGCAGGAAAATTTACGAAATTCTGAATTTTGTAGTTGAAGAAGAAATATGTTTACATAAACTGGGGTAAATCTCCAAGATTCCGAAAATATCTTACACTGTTTGTCTTTTGTCAAAGCAACAACCAGTTTCAGAAATGGAAATCATTAAAACATGTCAAACTCCGGATGTAAGATTCGTGACAATCACTGAGAAAGGAAAAAAAAAAGCAGCACAGATGTTTTTCCGCTTCAAAGTAAATTCAAAACTCGTTCTTTGGAGAATTTACGGCTACTGTTTCGTTATCTTTTCTGGAGTATGTTTTTTTAGCGGAAGGCCTTCTATTGTATGTCAAACAAAGACTTAGTGTTCCAGCTTTTTTATGGGATTTTGAGGTCTGTTCAGTCTATTGATTCTAGTTGAATTTTGTCAGCAATTGGTAGCGGTTTCGAATGGCAGTATGTGGTTGGATATTTCCATGTATTTGAAAGAATTATTTCCATTTAAAATAGGTTACCATTGTCTCTCGTCGACGGATTTGAAGAACTGTTAATTAATGATGGTAAAATGGCTGTTCATCGTCCTCATTTGCAAGGCCGGAAGCCGAGGCAGTAAACTTCAAGGGAAAACCGCTCTATGTCAGCAACATGGGCAAGACAACATTCGGACAAGCGCCGGCAGAAGGCGCTCAACGCCATATTACAGATAAGTGACTGTTAAACTGGTGCAAAAGAAAAAGAGTAAAATGTTTTGCCTGAACTATCAGATCTTTACTGGAGCGAGACCAGGTTGCCTCGCCTGACAACCGCAGTAAAATGATTTAAGAATTGTACGACAAAACACTTCGGATTGCAGAAGTGCTGAATGCAGTTTTGACAAAAAGGGCCGCGCACATTTACGACATTCTGCTTTGTATCAGATCATAATAGACGAAGTTCCTTTTGAAAATTCCATATAGCAGTACCTATTCATTGAAGATTTTCTTCTTGACTCTTTAACATGTGTCACATAAGGGGCCCATGAGCAAACCGTAAACGAAATATAACAGACAGTACTTCACTGTTGAACTACTTTATACGGAAGCTTCATAGTATGTCCCTCATTTCAATTATTTCAAAGATAAGAATGTGAGTAATGCTTTGTAAATAATACCAATAAATGTCTTTCAAGGGGTTCATGGTACTTAACTGGAGAGATGCTCCATGAAATTGTGAGTCTACCCGCAACGACACTTCCAACGCTACATAGGCTGGAATCTTTTTGTGACGAAGTATCTCAAATTTATATCATTGGCAGAGGAACCATGGGCGTACGCAGAAAGTTTATAATGGGAGTGGATTATAGAGCTACAACTCCATATTGTCATATGTATATATGCAAAATTGCATCGCAATGAGGGTGCTATAACCACAGCAACCTCCCTGCCTACGTCAGTAAAGGAATAGTGAACCAACTCACCAACCCTTTTGCTCAGTGTTACACTTACGTGACGGATAACTATTAGACGCTTTCGTTACAGACGAAACTGTGAAAGAATTTCATCCAGTATGGACTGGATAATGGCTGAAAGCAAGCGCGCCAACTCTATGAGATTCTCAAGTTTCTTCGGTCCTCAAAAAATAGTTGGGTGCTAGAGCCTCCCAAAATTAATGAGTAATGAATACAGAAATTTCGAATGTCGCTGAGGGTGAAGGATGAAACTTATGAAAACATTAATTGTTATTGTTTACGTTTTCAATGTCTCTAGTTGGTTGACTAACTTGACCACACATTAGAGTCCTTCTATTCAGGGACGCTCAATAGTTTCTTCCAGTTGGCGTCCCTGTTTGAAGACGATGGAGAACTCCAATAATCCAAGAAGTTCTTTAGTATACGGGGTTTCTAGGAAAGTCCGAATGCAGTCAAGAACTTTTAAACGAAGACAGATATTGCAATTAAAGTTAGGTATTGGTATAGTAAAATGACTATGAGCTAAGGATGAAGTGAATATTAGCGCTCCTGGTGGCGAATTGAGGAAGTTAAAAATTTTATTTCGAAAAATAATAAAGATAAGGAAATATTTTCAATTAGAAAGTTGTAGAGCGTCCTTCAGTTAGTAAGGAAAACATACGGCTTACATGCACTATGTACACGTACTGCCAACATGCACTATGTACACGTACTGCCACAAAGTGAGGTGTTCTGAAAGTTTCAGTACATCGCTTTCAGTTAATGCTTTCTGATAGCTTAAAAGTTGAGTTGAAGTTCTTATAGGAAAGGGATCATGGTTTCTTTCCTTTAAGAACTTCTATTCAACCTGTAAAGAACTAAAAAGCATTAACTGAAAGCTATGCATTGTATTTTCCGAAACATCTCGCTTTGTGGCAGTACATGTACACTACAATACAAATTTTATTTCCATGCTAAAATTACATTTTAGTGCACGGAGAAAGCATAGAAAAACAAAAACAAGTATTATTATTCTAGTTCCCGTTATGGCCAGTATGACCATTATATTTTTGTTTTTCTACTAAGTAAATTCTTAATTTCCTTTTAACTTCGCTTTTTCTTTCACAATTTTTTATATGATCTGGCAATTTATTTCATTTATTAAATCTATAATAATTTATATTACTTTTTCCCATATTTGTTTTTATTTTTTCTGTTTTTAAAGTATTACTTGACCTTGTATTTCTTGTATTTGGATTTTAGTCTATATTTATAGTTTCGTCAGATTCGCCTGTTTTAATTCTTAAATATATCATTATTGTTTTATATGTGTGTATTTCGTTTATATCTGTTATACTATTTTATTTTCTATTTTTATTTATTTTATATTTTCGTTAGTTTTATCCTATTCTTTTTAATAATCTATCAATTATTGATTGTAATTTTTTTAGATTAACCTTGTTTACCCTACTCCACACACTATTTCCATAAATTATGTGACTATGTATCAATAAATAGTATAGTGATATTTTATAGTGGTAAGGTATTAAGTCATTTAAACTTGCAATTATACCTGCATTTTTTCTTATTTTTTACAAATTTCCTTTATGTGTTTATTTCAAGTTAAGTGTTCGTTTATTTCAATTCCTAGAAATTTTATTTTATTTGTCCCATCTATAATTTTATTTTCTAGTTTCAACGTTTCCTCGATATCGATTTTTTTGTTTATATTGCATACTGTATATGAGCGATATGTCTTTCCTTACGAAATAATGGATGCTCTACAACTTCCTAATTGAAAATATTTCTCTATCTTTATTATTTTTCGAGAAAAAAAAATTTAACTTCATCGATTCGCCACCAGGGGCGCTGCTGTTCATCTCATCTGATAGTGCATGATCATTGTACTATAACAGTACCTTTCCTTCCTTGCAAGATCTGTCTTGGTTCAAAAGTTATTGGCACCGTTCCGACTTTCCTAGGAAACCTGTATATAAGTATACCTGTATATAAGTATGCCTGTATATAAGTATATATGTAATTAGCAGTGGCGTAGCGTAACTTCAAAATTGGGTCATCTTTGTCTTTCCTATATCCCTGCCCCCTTGAATAAAAAGTCCGAATTTATATATATATATATCATTACCATGATGATGATATATAAATATTCAAGGGAAGGATGATGAACAATTGGAGATGGTTCAATTTTGAAGTCACGCTATGCCACTGGTAATTATGTAAATATCATTTAAATAAGGTCAAACTATCTGTGTTTCAGCACAGTGTCCACGGAAAGATCAAAACCCAAAGAAGTATTTTCAGAAGACAATTTCATTATAATCTTTGTCCACAGAAGGAAAGAGAATTCACTATGCAAGGCTCTATATGCCCTACATTTTTAAGTGCTAATTCATGACTAAAAGATTATGTCTTTTCCTGTATTCCTTCCCTCTTGCTCTTCCTTCTACATTCAATAAAGAATACATACTTTCTCATTAAACAAAACAATCCCATGTAGGCTAATTCCTGTTTGAATGTTAAAAACAAGACCGCACTAATTTGAAGACGAAGCTGTGAAAAGTGTTTACATCAATTAGTAACTTTTCGTTTTGGTGACACGTATTTCAGACAAAATCACCAATTAGTGACACCCCTAAGCTCAACAGTAGTGCTATGCATCTTCCACTACACTCGCAGATGTAATTAGTGGGCTGTAGAATAAGCGCAAAAGCAACAACTACTACCTTTCAGACTAAACTCATTAAATACCAGATTTAAGGAGTCGTCATCACCAGGTTCATTGTGGACGGCGATGTGGGCTCGGCCGTTCAAAGGGAATGAAATTTGAATTGCAAAACCGAAAAAGCAAACAAAAAGATGAAGTGCTTTGAGTAATAGTTCAGGTTGAAGTGTAGTGTTGAGTTTAGAGGATAAGCGCTTGCTTTCTGCTCTCTTTGGACGCGTACCACACGGACACAGTAGGTGTGGGGAGAAGTAAAGTGCCCTAAAATTTCGTTAATTTGAAATTCCGGATAATTCGAACTGCTAAAGAAAAATGTTTATGTATAATGTACACGTTTATTTTATGCTTCAATATTTTTTACACATTAGAGAAAGAAAGAGAGAGGGGGGAAGAGTGTGTGCAACTTTAAAATAGTTTCAGTAAAAACAAGATTTCATGAATATATGGTATTTGTTTCTTTAAATATGATGTCAGAAAACCTGATCACTTATCCTCAACTGTTTGGTATCATCATCTGTTTTATATGGTTTCTTTACAAGCTGGAATCTTCCTCATCGTCTCAAGAATTAGCTCGATTTTATCAGAAAGCTGGTCATTTAGTTTATTCCCAAATTTCTACGTTATACAGTAAGCCATAGATTTCCGGATTTCCTTCCCCGGATTCTACCCATTAAAAAATTACATCTTTAGACGTTACTTTTTTGAATTCATTTCTGGGATTGCGGAGCTCCCTTCAGCAGCCACCCTTCCGAACTTCTGTCTTGCCCAGTTTCGCCCTCTTTTCTCTCATTTTTTAATTTCTGTAACTTTCTTCCTCATCCGAGAAGAACGAGTTAGTCCATGACAGTTCACGCATTAATCTGGGTGAAGATACAAAATCTGAATGGTCGAAACATTTCGCTATTTAGAAAGTCAAACATAGAAGAACCTCCCTTATTCGACTCTCTTTTATCCGTAAGCCTCTACCAACCAAGGTTCCTTTTTTTTTTTGGTTGTTTTCATACGAAAAAGGAAAAAGGGATTTAACCAAGTTGGTGTAAAGCTATGCTTGATCAGCGATTGTCCGAAGTAAAAAGAAAAAGAAACTTTGACTGGCCAAAGCGAGGGGGGTTATGATTCCAGTAAATCCCCCAATGCGACCCGATATTTCAAAAGAATAAGTAAGGGATATCTGAAAACAGTATTCCTAGCATTCTGCATAAAGTTCATAAGGGGGTTTAAAAGCTGAATGTTGTGTTATAGAGCTATAACTCACATATTCCTATGTTAAATATACAAAATTTCCTTGCAATCGGGGGTTACAACCCCCATCAACACCCCCCTGCGAACGCCAATAATCCAGATACAACAAGTATCTGGATACACCCTTTATGCTAAATTCCATTCCCCAATGGCTCCACCAGGAATTCACAATTTGTCTAAACATTATCAGCAAGGTGATAATACTACCTCAATCCGAACCTCAAGCCGTTTTACATCCAGTGATTGCACTGTCACAGTAAAACGAGCAAGATTGTTTCGAAAGAAGGAAGTATTTTTTAAAAGAGTAAATGAACCCGGAAAGGAAAGCTGAAGGATAAACTACAAAGGATATCAAAACGTACGAATTGGACGAAAACAAATCAACTCTAAACCGGAGCAAGATATTAAAGATAAATCTGTGTTCGCATCTTAATGATGTCTGTCGCTTTGTCTTTTGTTGTATTTTGAAGTTAATAAAAAATAGTCGCGGAAAGATGATTTTTTGAAACAACGCAACAATAATTGAGAAACACGGATGTTAAAAGAAAGACTGTCACAATAGAATCTGTCTTTTTTAACGAAAAATATATGCACAGGACGGAGATGAAATGATATTAAGCGCTAAAGATCGTAGTGAGATTGTACTTGCTTCGTATTAATATATTTGTTGATATGGATAAATATATATAAAATATAATTGTGGATGCATATAGTACTAAAGAAACAATGACATACTGTATATGTAATCGAATTTTTGTTAAATAGAATGACGGCAGGTGTTAATAGAAAGCAGAAATATAATTAGATATTTAATAAAACATTTTTTAAGTATGGGATCTTCTTTGGTATGGTATGACTTTAACAAATACCGTGCTATGAAACAAAAGCAACCATCGCTAGTTTTATCGCATTGGGAGCTAGTTTTATGGTATTGGAAGCTAGTTTTATGGTATTGGAAGCCAGTTTTATAGTATTGGAAGGAACTAGGATTCCTAAGCTGTTATTTGTGTTTTAGGAAGTAAGAGCAACTAAAGTCATACTAATATAGGTCCCACGGTTCTCCGTGGAATCCGATTGCACTTTTGCTAGTTAGCCTAAGGAACAAAACCACGGACGACGGTGGGTAGAAAAGAAGCAAACATTTTACGGTATTCTTAGAATCGAAAGCGTTACTATTGTGCTACTGTGGGATGTACACATATATTATTGCGTGTATATAGTATGTATATACAGGGTGGTTAGTAAAGTCCTTATACACGCAGATAACTGTCGAACGGAGAGAGCTATATGTATGAACACGTGCAGTGTCCCTAGCAGAAAAATTCAGAACTTAGAACTGCTATCTCGAAAACTATTCAAGATACGGGGAAAAGTCAATTACAAAGTTGTTAAGCACCAGCTAGTTAGTACGAAACGATTTTTTTCCACCACCTTAATAGGGCAAAAATCGTGATTTAGGAAGTTTAAGGGGTACAGGATGCCCCTGCGTGACAGCTTTCCCTTCGTACAGTTATACATAGAGGGGAAGCTTTGGGTAGGGGCGATATTTTCATTGCACACACACGGTTTTTAATGTGGTTTAGTAAAGTCATTATACACGCTGATAACTGTCACACTGCGAGAGATAGATGCATGAATATGATGTATATGTACGTACTGTATGCGTAGTGAAGTGACTATGCGCTACAAGGTGAGACTGCGTGCAGCGTACAAATACAAATTTTATTTTCATGCCATTTTTACATTTACATTTGCCATTCTAACATCATCAGTTGAAATTACATACCTAGCGGAAAAATTCAGAACGTAGAGCTGCTATCTCGAAAACTATTCAAGAAACGGAAAAAAAAAAGTTAATTACAAAGTTGTCTCGTATCACTGATGCAGTACGAAATGATACATGAATTGCGGGAATAGAACACGTCAAACGCTAATATGTGGGTATTTGGTTCGGCAAATGTGAACAGCGTATTACTGTATGTCATTATGTGTGCTCATTACGTGTGGCCACCGTCGGCCA
This sequence comes from Dysdera silvatica, assembly GCA_006491805.2. Lineage (NCBI taxonomy): Eukaryota > Metazoa > Arthropoda > Arachnida > Araneae > Dysderidae > Dysdera > Dysdera silvatica. The sequence goes on from QLNU02014802.1 coordinate 57,395,075, forward strand.
CAATACACGTTTGTATCCTATAGAGCATTTATTCTCGCACATTCAGTAGCATTGCAGACGTGACGCTTGTACAGGCATTGGTAATGCGACTGCCGACATTGTCCACAGTCGTCGGTTAGGTGTGATAGACCTGTCTTTTGAGATGCCTCAAAGGAAGAAATCTAATGGGGTAAGGTCCGGTGACCGTACAGCCAGCTCACACTACCACCCTAGCCAATGACCTGTTGGCGGAAGGTTTGGGATAATAATAATTGTACTTCTGTTGGATGGTGAGGAGGAGCGCCGTCATGTTGGAACCACATGGTTCTCCGCTCACTCAATGGAACATCATGCAAAATATCCGATAGTACGCTATGTAGCAGATGCAAATATCGACGTCCCGTTAATGTGCCCTCGTAGTACATAGGTCTAATGAGTCTGTTGTTCAAAATACCGCACCACACATTAACAGACCACCACCACACCTGATGTCGGCCTGGTCGTCTCCATAAAGGATTTTCGAGAGCCCAATAATGTCCGTTGTGTCTATTTAACACCCCGTTGCGGGTGAATTTTGACTCTTCCGTCCAAAGGACGTACACTAAAAAATTCGGCTGCATATCTAAGGTGTTCGTAACGAAGTTTCACCAATTAAAACGTCGCTCAGCATCCCCTGGAACTAGTGACTGCAGCAGTATTCCATAGTAGGGGTGAGCTCCCACTTGCTGCAAGATTTGCCGCACACGACGGCCTGTTAGGCCACACATCATACCAACTTCTCTTGAACTGCACTGTGGGTGGGCCAGAACATAAGCTAAAACGTCCTCTGGTTGCACACCCTGACTTAAACCTGCTGGGCCACCTGAGCAGGGACGGGATGTAATGCTACCCGTCCCTTTCAGCCGTCGAACCACATTAGTGATGGTCATTGCAGTCGGATGGGGTCCCAAAATAAAACGTACGACATATTGTTGTGCACTTTCTCTTGCATTACGACCACATTCCCCATATAACAGCACCATCTCGCAATACTCGTTGTTGGAATAATTCGCCATGTACTATGTAACTACAGACGTTTAATGCACGGTTTCACTTCTCACACTGTCTTACACTCCTTGCCTGGTCACTATTTTATGCTTACCGATAACGTATGACGTAGAATACACATTTGCATATCATGCGCTTTGTGACGAGATTGTGTGTGCAATAAAAGTATCGCCCCTACTTGAAGCTTCCCCTCTATGCATAGCTGTACGAAGGGATATGTAATATAATGTATATGTAAGCTATCGACTTTAAAAGTCAATAACGCCAAGAAATAGAGCCAACACCGCCAATTAAAAGTAATAAAAGTACGAGTGAAAAGGCAAAAAAATTTTTTTTATATAAAATAAGAATTTTATAAAAGAATAATGTACTTTTGGAAGCGGATTACCCCTCGTGAGCAAATATTTTGATTCAAAGAGTGTATTATAAAATTGTTCAAATTCTTTAAATTTACTTGATTGCCATTTAAATGCGTTCAGTGGCCCTGGGTTCAATCAAAATTGGGACCCTTTTTTATGCTAACTTTTAAAACTTCAAATTATTCCAACAAGAAAGATATAACATGCAATGAAGATACCTCTCCACTTTAGGGTCCCTGTTTATATCGGGGCCCTAGGACTAGGCCCCGTTGACCTATTCGTAAAGATGGCGGCACTGGTTCATTGGTAGGTTGTAATTATGCAATATTAACCAATCAACGGCGAAGCATAGGAATTTACGGTGAAATTGCATAAAATTTCCTATGTTTTTTTTATGACCATAGCAATAATGTTTCATTGAAAAAAAAATCTAGGGTGTGTGTGTGTGGGGGCACGGCAAAATGTTGCGTTAACGCAACATTGGCCGTTAACAGGGTCAGTTCATATATAAGTACAAAATTCAAGATTTCAATAATACGCAATTAATTTTCACGTAACAGAAATTTTATACATTTTTTAAAATGCTTTTACAGATATTCCCATAATTATCTGAATAATTATCTAATAAAAATCCAATTAATAAAATTTTAATTATCTAATAAATTAGAAATAAAATACAAGGATACCAGGGAGGAAATATACATACAAAAAGTTAAACACTGATAAAATAGCAATGAAAAAGATCACTCAAGCTTTCGGACACATTAGCAGCAGTCTTTCATCAGGAGTAATGACGATGTTATGTTTTTGTCTTTTTTTTATACTTGAAATTTCTGGAAAACCCTTTATCAAAGTAGTCTCGCAGAAAGGAAAAAACCCAATGAGAACCAATGGGAGGCCTCCAATAGAATCATGGAAGAACCACAATAGGGACCAATGAGAAAACCATTCTGCAGGCTACCTAATTTGGAGATGTCTCATACACTTCAGAGTAAGAGTTGTTTATAAGTTTCTGAAAGTGTTTGTGAAGTATTAATGATTTTCCCATGTAATTTGTAAGTTTCCCAAGATTCTAAGAAGAGTCTATTATTCTTGTTTGTGATGTGCCGGTGTAGTATTTTTGTTGAGTCCCAGTCGTGTCAGTGTTGTAAAGCGTGTTCTGTCAGACGTGAGGCTGTCTCCTTTCGCGAGTGCGTGTTTGTGTTCTTTTTTTCTTGTTTTGATCATTCTTTTTGTTCTTTTCATCTATTTTGTGAGTTTAGGTTATTAAGCTAATGGAAGAGCTTTGGCATGTATTACCTTCCATTATCTTAATAACTTAAACTCACATATAAAATTCACATACGAAACAGAACAGAACAATAAACTCCCTTTCCTAGACGTTCTTGTACACAGATCTCACGATAACTCAATCTTCACCTCAGTTTACCGTAAACCCACACATACAGACAGATATCTCGATTTTAAATCGCATCATCCAACATGCCACAAAGCTTCCGTTGTTAAAACATTAAGTCTTAGAGCGAATTCTCACTGCAGTAATGAAACACTTTCAAACACAGAAACAAAACACATACACACGGCACTTAAAAATAATGGATACCCTAAACGATTCATTCTCAGAAACTGTAGACCCAATAGTACATCTTTAAACAATACATCTCACACCCGCATATCTATTCCATATATTCACGGCATTTCCGAAACAATCTCTCGCATCCTTAAAGAGGCAAATATCAAAACATTCTATTCCCCTGTCACAACACTTCGCAAACAACTTACAAAAGTTAAAGACCCAGTTCCACCAGAAGATCTCACAGGCGCCATATACCAAATACCATGCAAAGACTGCAACAAACATTACATAGGACAAACAAAAAGAATGATCAAAACAAGAAAAAAAGAACACAAACAAGCACTCGCGAAAGGAGACATAGCCTCACGTCTGGCAGAACACGCTTTACAACACGGACACGAACCCGACTGGGACTCAACAAAAATACTACACCGTCACATCACAAACAAGAATAGTAGACTCTTCTTAGAATCTTGGGAAACTTACAAACTACACGGGAAAGCCATTAATACATCACAACCACTTCCAGAAACTTATAAACAACTCTTACTCTGAAATGTATGAGACATCCCCAAATTAGGTAACCCGCAGTGTGGGTTTCTCATTGGTCCCTATTGGGGTTCTTCCATGATTCTATTGGAGGCCTCCCATTGGTTCTCATTGGGTTTTCCCATTCTGCGGGACTACTCTGATGAAGGGTTTTCCAGAAATTTCAAGTATAAAAAAGAGACAGAAACATAACATCGTCATTACTCCTGATGAAGGACTGCTGCTGATGCGTCCGAAAGCTTGAGTGATCTTTTTCATTGCTATTTTACCAGTGTTTAACCTTTTTATGTAATTTCCTCCCTGGTACCCTGTATTTTATTTCTATATATATACGTCATACGAGAAAATTTTGCAATGTTTTATGATACAAGTAACATTTTATGATACAAGTATCATAGGATAGATATTATTAGGTATCTTAAGTTAGATATTAATGTTCTAAAATTAATTTCTTTAACCTATCAAGAGTTCATGTTCCACTACAGGAACGCCGGAATAAAGAACTGGTAGAGGGAAATAGGTTTCCTTTATAGAGATTCGTTTATGTTTGTTTGCAGTTTTATCTGAACCTCTTAAGGCCTAGGGAACCAAACCCCGGACTACAGTGAGCAGTGCGATCTTTATGAGATCTCTGAGTAAGCGTTCTTTGCACTGCTGGGAGTCGAACCCGGATTAGCGGCGCACTAGGAGAACGCGTTACCACACTGCGCCACCGCAGGGAAGGTTCGTTTACGCCCATAGGATCATTAACAAGCTGAGATTGGATCAATAACTTAAAGTGTTGAAAATTAGACAAAGAATAACCATATTCCCCTTTCTTTGAAAATTTTATAAAGAACGGTATGATAAATGACCTATATATACAGTAGAACCTCCATATAACGAAATGGACGGTTCCATAAAAAAAAATTCGTTATATAGGAAATTCGCTATGTGGAAACGATGTATTCATGAACCAGGGTATTACAATATGATACCACAATTAAAATCCCATTTTTCAGTTAACGACTGTTTCTCATAAATGACATTCAACCATTTAAAAATAGATGTTTTTAAGTGTGAAATATACATGCATATAAAAAAAAAAATAGTTGAACAATTCTTTCCTTAAGACGAAATGTATTTAATGCTTCTTTCACACACATTCATGCTTTTATAAAAAAAAAATTATTATTTTGTTATCATCCAAATTATATATTATATTTATATATATTATATATATTATGTTGTTTATCATCCAAATACCCGGATGTTATTCCTGTGGAGGATATTGGTTCTGTTTCAGTGACTGATGCGTTGCTTCAAATTTTTAGTAGGATGGGATTTCCTTGGAAAATTCAGTGAGATCATGGCACGTCATTCACAAGTTTTCTAACTACTGAATTTTTTGAAAGGTTCGGAATTGGTTACCCATAGTTCCGTGCATCATCCCCAATCAAACCCCGTAGAACGTTTTCACAGAACTATCAAAAGATTATTACGAACCTTATGCTTAGAAGCAGGATCGGATTGGGGAAAGCATCTTCCGTAAGCGCCTTTCGCGCTAAGAACAATTACGAGAGTACAGGGTATACTCCTGCAGAATAAGTACAAGAGAAAAACTCACGGATACCAGAGACGCTAATTTACGAACATTGAGCGAAGCCCCAAGATGAATGTAGTCCAGTGACTGAATATGTTTTTAACTTAATAAATAAGTTAAAAAGAATGTCAAGAAATTGCTGTCAGGCACATGGATGAACAGCAGATAAAGCGTAAACGTTGGTATGATAAAAGCACGGTAAAATGGGAATTCAAGGAAGGAGATCTCGTCTTGATACTAGCCACTTCTAAACCAAATAAACTGGCGATACAATGGATGGGGCCTGGTATGGTGGAAAGCAAACTTTCAGAAACCAATTACATCATTAAACTTCCTGGGAAAAAAGAGCGGTCTCAAATCTATCACATAAATATGTTGGAGCCGTACCATAACAGATCCGAGATGCTTAATGACTTAAGTTGTGGAGAAAATAGCGAGAAGCTAATGGACAACGACTTGGACTTCCCTTCAACTGAGTATGATCCAAATATTTACGATTTCTCCCAGTTGAGCTTAAAAAGTAATCTGCCACACGCGTTAGAACCCCAGCAGATAGACCAGTTACAAATTTTGTTAAATCGATATTCCAATTTTTTTTTCGAATGATCCTGGGGTCACTAAGCTAGTTACTCATAATATTGAACTTATTAGTGATAAACCCGTCCGATCGAAACCTTATAAATCCTCTCAAAGGTAAGGGGAGATTTTGAAAGGAGAAATTGAGCGAATACTAAAGTGAATATTATCGAGATTGGAGAATCGGATTATACTTCCCCAATGATGCTTGTAGAGGCTCCAAATAAAGACCCTCGACCTTACATTGAGTATTGTAAGCTAAATGAATCCACTCGTACACAATTTTTTCCGTTGCCAAATATTGAAGAGCTTGTGGAAAAGGTGGCCTTGGCCAATTATATCTCCGTTCTTGATCTCACTAAAGGGTATTGGTAGATACTACTAAGTCCAAATGCACAGAGGTTAGCTGCTTTTGTAACCCCTTTCGGGACTAATGGACCCTTAAGAATGACTTTCGAGTTAAAAAACGCACCATTCTTTTACTGTAAAATGATATAAGAAATTTTAAAAGGTTATGACGAATTTGCCGTCCCATATCTTGATGACATTGACATTTTTTCAAATACATGGGAAACCACCTAAAACGTTTAGATCGAGTGTTATCACGAATAACAGGAGCCGCACTAATTATAAAACCGTCGAAATGCCGTTTTGCCCAAGAGACTGTCCCCTACCTTGGACACGTTGTAGGGCAGGGTTGCCGCAAACCTTCGGAAGCAAAAATAATCGCGATTACCGAATTCCCAACTCCTCAAACAAAAACTCAAATTCGGGCCTTCTTGGGGTTAGCAGGATTCTATAGCCGATATATACCTAAGTTTTCAATAATAGCTGCCCCCTTAACGGATGCTTTAGAAGGAAAGAATAAAAAAGGTTTTATCGTTTGGACCGACGAATGTGAAAAATCCTTTTGCACACTGAAAGATAAGCTGACCGAACCTCCTGTTCTACACACACCCGATTTTAAGCGGGAATTCATAGTTCAAACGAACGCCTCAGATACAGGCATGGGAATTGTACTATCACAAAAAAAAAATGCTCAAGAAAACGAATATCCTGTTCTCTTGTTAAATAAAAAAATTCAGAAGAAGAGAAACGATACAGCACTACTGAAAAAGAATGCGCCAGCATAATTTGTGCAATTAAAAAATTACACTATTATTTAGATGGACAACATTTCACGATTATGACAGACCCTAATCCATTGGTACGGTTAAGGAATAATTCAGGAACCAATCAAAGGTTGGTGCGATGTACCCTAGGTCTTCAACCTTACAATTTTGATGTAGTTCATAGAGCAGAGAAAAGAAACATGAAAACTCTGACTGTCTAAGTAGAGCTGTAGCCTCTGTTTAATATTGTGTTTTATTTGTATATTATATTTGTATAATGTGATGAAAAAAAAATTCTGAGTATTTTGATATTCGTAGTTTATGAACATATTATCATGAAAAAGTATTACAGTAGTGAGGTTGTATACCCAACTTCGGTGAAGTTTTAAAGGATTTTATTGTTGAAATTTGCGTGCGTTTGTTTAAAATTACCTGTAGCATTTGTATTGTATATGAATTATTTTATTAATGACAGATATTAATAGAACTAGAATAATTAATAGAATTAAAGTAATTGCATCAGTTCGCGTCTTTAACTCCTTGGCCTCAATGTACTATCATGGTACTCCTCTCATTATTTTGAACTAACCAGTATATGTTATAAACTTTCACCAGTTAAAGCATGACAGAGCATCACCTTCCTACTTCAAGTTTGGACATACTGGTGTGGCTGCATTGTTATCTTGCTGCGTTGTGCTCCACCTTGCTGTCATCTGTTATGAGTGACCTGTTAAAACTTTTCGTTCATAACTTCAAGAAAAGTTCTGCAAGGGGAGAAGGGCTGTACCGAACCCCCATTTACCAGCCATGTGAGATATGTTATTCGCCTCTTGACTATATCCCCTTTCGAACTCAGCCATAGCATGAAGATTTACTGATCTACACTCCGTCCATACAACTCGAATTTCTAACATAAAATTACAGTCCCTGGATCTGGGTTATCCTGAATCTGACTTTGAGATGTAAACCGTCAGGGATAGGACTCAACTGCGACTTGAGAAGGACCAGAAAGGGCCTGGACGCCGAGATACACTTCCATTAGACTCTTCTTGGCTGCCTGTACATAATGTTATTTTCAATGAATAAAATGTGACTTTAAATTAATTCGGCCAATCGTCAATTGCCTATCTCGAATTTTATTACCTACGTTATACCATGCACCACAATACGAAACAAGCGCCAGAATATATGGAACACCATCAGCTAAAAACAGATAATTTTAAAGCACTAAA
>QLNU02014802.1:57411894-57439964 GCA_006491805.2 Dysdera silvatica
GGATTGAGGTATCGCTGGGCCCTGGACAAATTTTTCCCGGGCCCCCTGCCGTATATAAATTTCGCGCCTGTGTAATTACACTATGACCCGTATATAACGAGGATCTTGAGACAAACGAAAATTCTCGCGATATCCAATCGATCTCAAAATCCGTAATAAAAATCCGTGATAAAAATATCGCCCTGATGATAAGGTAAGATTGACAACGATTTGGAAATGGAGTCGAGATTTCACCGCACACGGTCCCTCAAAAAAAGCGGACCGTAGTCATTTGTCTATGCGATAATCCGGCCCTGCGTTTCGAACTTCCTTCTTTTTCTTTTTCTTTCTTTTACTAATTTTTAGTTACCGAAAAAAAATTCCTTTTTTACTTACTTACTGTAAAATTTGCACCTTAAGAGAGCACCAGAGGCGCAGTTAGGATTTTTCTACCGGGGGACTATGAGGAGGACATATTAAACTCCTGGCTGCGCACCTGGAGGTACAATAGGTCATTTCAGATGGAAACAACGGTTTGACGTGACCTCCTAACTACGATGCATTTACGTGCCATAAAAGTTTCGGATTCAGATCCATTTTGAGCAATTTATGTAGTTTTTCGACCTGCTGCCATTGTTTGCGTTTTTCTTACAGAGCGGTGGTCTTCGAAGCAGGCATGCTGCTGTGGGACCAACAGTTGTCCGAGGAATCCGAGCTTGGTTGTTAGAGAATCGAGCTTCGATTGTTTAGAGAATAAGCCGATTGCTTAAAGAATCAAGCTTCAGACTACGGTGGGTGGATAAACGGTGGGCGTTCCTGCCAGTATCGTTGGAGTCGAACCTGCTAATTGTAGGATAGGAAAACGCTTTGCATATGACCCTATCACAGGGCTTTGTACCGTGCCATTGAAATTTGGTATTGAACCACAGGGAAGCTGCTTAATAATGCATGCATTTAAAATTCAGTACAGTACAGAGAAATCCATTATCTAAATGCCCGACCTCAAGGTCACAGATACTACAGTGCTTCAGCTCAGATTTGGAGGTAATCTAATATACAATTACCTTAATATTAAGAAGATTGATAGTGATAGAAGATTGATTGATTTTAGATTAAGAAGATTATGTATATGTATTAATATATTTTACCCTTGAAGACTACTTTTAATATATTTATATTATAGGTTATATTACACACAAAAGTACATTGAATGCCACCTTATATAGACACCTTAAATACTAATTTTTATATAGACTTACGTCGAAGGCTATCTTATACAGACTTACCTTGAAAGCTACCTTAAATAGACTTACGTTGTAGGTTATCTTACACACAAAAGTGTATTGAAGGCTACCTTATATAGACTTACCTTGAAGGCTACCTTATATAGACTTACCTCGAAGGCTATTTTATATAGATTTTAATTGAAGGCAACCCAGTGGCGGATTTCTAAGTAGGCACACAAGGCACAGGCCTAGGGGCGACACTTATCGGGGGAGGGCAGCATCAAAGTACTTCAAAATAAAATTGCGCAAATTCGACAATGTTGAAAAAATAGTGTTTCTTTTAATTATTGTCCTGTTTGCCCAATAAGCATGACATATAGGCAACTACTTTAACTTGCCTGCAAATACAAACTACAGAATCGAAAGACAAAGGGCCCTAAAAATTTTGGGCCCTGGGCATTTGCCCAGCGTACCCATTTATAAATCCAGGCTTAACACGTTTGTTATATATACTAATAGTAGAAGAATGAATAATGAAAAACTTGAATTGATAATGAAAAAATTCATGCAAGGATGCATACGTGTATTTTTCCCAAATACGCGAAATACACGCAAAAATATCAGAGGTTCCAGGAATCCATACTAAAATTATTGTGGATTCAAAAAGTGTCTCGAATCCACGAAGTCGGAGACTATGGTAGCAATAATTTCGAATTGTATCTTATTAGTTTGAATAATTATATGAAAAATCTCCTTTACATATCAAATGTTAAGAGTATGATATGCGTTTTTTTTAAACAAATATTCCTTTCTTTGTAAAGGAGGGAGGGGGCGGCAGTACAGGCTGTGCCTAAGGGCGGCAATTTTATAAATCCGCCACTGAGGCTACTTTAAATACACTTACGTTGTAAATTAACTTTCACTAAAATACGTTGAAGGCTACCTTAAATCAAAATACATTGAAGGCTACCTAGCATTTGATATACAGTGAATATAATGTACAGTGTCTATAATGATAAATACATCTATACAACTATAAATACAGTGTCTATAATAATAAATACATCTATACAACTATAAATACAGTGTCTATAATAATAGCCAAGGGTTAGAAGGGAAAGATACAGTCATAGGTAAGGTTGAGCCTAATAAAAAAGCACTCTATATTTATACAAAAATATCGTTACGGACAAAATATCGTTACGGACAAAATATCGATATGGATAAATTTATCGCTATAGATTACATTGTTGTAGCTGGATTTCAGCGCACCCCTTTATAATTAATCATGTTCTTGTTAATTTTAGAACAGTTTACACACTAAAAGCCAATTTTAACGAAAATAAGTATTAGGAAATATTCTACGCTTAAGATTTTAACATAACTAAAAGTTTTAGAATTTTGTCATTCACCATACAGAGACTTCCAAAATAATTAAATAAAAAATAAACAAAGTATTTAGCCATATTCTAACAAGCAAAAAATACCAACAATAAAATATTCCTATTATTAAGATATATTCAATTATTAAGAGATGGGTGAATTGTTGTTGCACTTATTTGTTCATTGAAGTTAATTTCACAAACCAAACTCTCCAAGGATAGTATCTAAATTCTAATTCCCGTTCAGCAAAAAGAATTTATAAATAGTTATAAAATGACGCATCCAGCTTTGAATCAACTTTATGCTTTAGCAGTATCGGTGGTCAGCATGTTCATGAATGCTATAATGTTTCCTGCGATGGTAGTAGATTTCTTTGAATCTCATAGATGGGAAGAATATGTCCCGGTTTACCTGCAGCCACTTTTAACGTTTTTCTTTGGTGTGATATGGTTAGTCCAAACGGTGGTGTTGTACATCAAGGGCCTCGTGTCAGCACTATACGCAATAATCCACGAAAAACTCAGCGTTACAAATGAATGAACGTTTCATTGATGAACAATGTTCATTCGTGAAAATGAACGATGAAGATGAACGATGGGATGAATGAACAACGTTCAACTGAAAAACTGAATGTGTCGGAGTACTTAACATCAAATGCAGCGAGAATAAGAAGTCAGGAGTAGATGCAGAATTTACAAGATATTAGTTAATCATTAACCTTCGGCATACACAGTTTATATAACATAATTTTGTTTATAAAGAGACTTTTATTACAAAAAGACCTTTATTTACCAGAAGACTTTCAGAAATAAATTGTGATTTAAAACGAGTGACGTTTCAATTATTTAATTACTTCAGTTAAATATTTTTTTAGGATAATAATGGAGTTTAATTATCGATCAAAATAACCAGGAAATAATTATTTTTAATATATGTGGAAAGCGCTATCCAGCTATAGTGTCCGGTTTCCTTGACGCCTTTTAGGGTTCCTAGCAGGGTGATTCCAAGTACGGAACCCCGCTTTGAATGTTATATTCTTTCTTTCCTTTACAGTTTGTCTTCTAGAGTTTCCGTGAATATGGATTAGTGCTGGTTTTGCCGATGACATCCAAATGCGAGTGGAGAGATTAGCTGTATTTTAATCAGGAAACAATATAAAATTGAATGGAAATTCATCGGCATGGGAGCACTTCTTAATAAAATTGAGAGGGGTGATGTTGAGTAGGGTTTTTCAAACTTTATGTCGCACCCCGGTAGAGTCCCTTTTTATAAGATGAGGGCCAACAAATGTAGCCTCGTGAACAGGGACGGATGGAGTCCTCTAGAAGGGCGCATACCTTGGATTACAAGAGGGCGCGCAAGTCCTATCGCCCATGAGGGCGCATAGGCCCGGGGTCGTCCGGCCGGCCCAGTCCGTCCCTACTTGTGAATACCTTTCCATTTTTTCTTAAGTTCAATCATCAAACAATCATAAGTATAAATAATTAATTATGGCATGATTATAAAGAGTATCGATATACCCCTTTAATTAACATACTCTTTGCAGATGATACTCTTCCTTGCTAATTAGTCACTGGCATTTGTAACAAAGACGTTGTTAGTTTAATCAGTTTTAAGAACAGGAGATACACAGCACATTACTGTAATAGGTTTGCAGGAACTTTTAATGACCAGTCATAATGACCGGTATATCTTTTCTCCAACTCTAAAAAAATTGCGATGTTTAAAAATTCTTGATTATTCATGAATAATCACACATTTAAAAATACACGGCTTTGTCACTGTCAGTTGTTGCATAGATGGGGTTCTGTATCAGAACTTTCTGAGGCATTCGCGACTATTATTCTACTCAGAATATTTCCAGGATAAAATATTTATTCATGAAAATTGATTAGAAAACTAAAATGACAAATTCCAGGATAATTTGTGGCGGCCCGGAATAATTAGTTCCAGGGCCCGGCACGGGGCCGCGGGCCGGCGGTTGGGAAACACTAATGTAGAGGGATTAACCCGAATAAAAGTGATTGCTGTCGTGTCGAGTTTTAAAATTCAGGACTTAAAATTTGACTCAGAATGCCTTTAAGAAGGATAACAAAAAACAGTGCTTTGTTATTATTCTCCTTTTTGGAGTCAAAAGAGGATTTTAATGTGGGATAAAAGCCACCCGGAACTTAAAATAATTTAATATAGATCTTCTCTTACATTTCTATAATTTTTATACTGCTCAAGCTATGTATCACGAAATATTGTATATCGGGTTGAATAAAAATTTATTATTATTATTATTATAAAAATTAGTTTTCATCGGATCTTGTGGTAGTGTAGCGGTAATGTGTTCTTTTAGCGTGACATCAGTTCAGGTTCCACTCCCAACGGCCGAAAAAAGCTTACAAACTACCAGTCTATTGCAGTTCGGGAGTTGATTTCCTAGGCCTTAGAAGGCCCAGAAACTTCATCGGAAAAAACGTAGGTCTACTCCCTTAAGGTAGTCTAATAGTAACGCGTTCCTTCATCTGCTACTACTACTACTAGGAAAAAGGTTTTTTGGGAAGGGTGGCAGTTGAAGGCGGCGCTGTAATCCCAGACAGCGTAAACAAACGCCGTAACCGGGTTGAGGTGAGAGGCGGATTTTTGAAAGTCGACTACGCACCTCACGTTAGTCCATTGTGCCCATAATTTGCGTTTGCCTTCCTAGTAGTACATATTATAGTATGAACATAGTATCGTACAATGTGCGCCAATCTTTCATTTACCATAGTTCGGGGTTTCGTTTGCTTTGGAAAATTGCGGGCCCCGGTGCAGCATAACTTCGCTGTACTTCCGCCGTAAAAAAATAAGCGAATTAATTCTTAGTATCGATTATATTTTTGTATTATATCGATTATGTCTTTGTATTGAACAGTGACGTCAATTTGGCTGATTTCCATTCACGTCACTGAAAGTTGAAATAAACCACTCTGGAGAGAATTAATGACAGGGCCCCCGACTGAAAACATTCATTCGGCAATTTCCTCGAATTTTGCACAACGTCCAACTTTAAACCAGTTGTCCTTTTCAGCTGTTAATACCATTGTTTCAGCTACTTGTCTGGTCAACACACGCCCTACTTCAAGAACTATAATGGGCCGGTTTTGAAAAAAGACAAAAACCTTGGCTTCAGGGCCATGTATGTGCTCCACCGACATAACCAGCAATGAACCGTAACCGACACGATATTGTTCTTATCGATATATTAAAAAGAAATAAAACTTGTCGTCTCATTTGCGATGGCGTTATCGCCTTCTCATTACAGAAATTACATGCACTTGGAATGGGGAAACGGTTTGAATTAAAACCAGATTGACTTCTGCTGTTATAGAGTGTGCCACAACAGATATTCTTTGTCAAGAAAAACTGCTGCACTCAAAACGAGTTACTCTTTTGGGTGCAATAATTTCATGGACAAAGAGTTCATATTTGAACAGATAATTGTATCTGCTCACTATTACTACAGCCGTGTTAGAATTACAAAAAGCCAGATCAGGGGTTGAACCATGTATAATCGCAAACTGTGAATTAATTTGGCTTTATTGAGAAACATAGATCCTCTCTTTGGCTTCGAATTTCTTCCGCCAATAATTCACCAAATATATTAAAGAAAATATCCCAAAACCATAGAAGTGGTCATTGAGTCAATAACGTTGTGTAATTTCTATTTATGTGATAAAGGCAGGCGGAAGGTTATCAGCACTTAACTAGAAAGAGTACTATGTGATCAATGCTAGTATCTATGTGCATAGGCGGAATTAGGTGGGGGGCCGGGGAGGGCCGGCACCCCCCAGAAGTCTGATTGCCCCTCCCCAGAAAATTTCCCACAGTTTGATTTTTTTTTATTGTGGATGAATGTAAGGCGCGTTAGCGCTAAAGCTCTAGCTGTCCCGTCAAAATTTCCTAAAAATGCAAATATCAGTTGTGTGTGATTTAAGGATAGTTGTCCTTCTGTTTAAAATTCGAGTTAAATATTCACAAGGTTTGAAGAAAAAATGCTGCAGAAAGTGTGCTTTTTTCTTTAAATTATTAGGGGAGAATGAGGACCTACGTCGTAAATTTCTGTTACTTTTAAAAATGGGTTTAAAAATGAAATATTCTTTTAAAAAACTGTGATAAATATGCAACGTTTTCAGAAAAAATAAGACGTATTCAATGTAATTTACGGTTTGGAAAGTGGATGAAGTTTAAAAAAAAATAGTGGCATGTACGCACAAGAGGATTCGAACACGAAACTTGTTAGTCCAAATGAGTTTAAAGTTCGTCTAATGGTAGAGATTACCTAAAAGATAAATGAAAAATTAACTATTGGTTTATGGGAGATAAACCTTTCTTCTTGATTCTAGAATAGTTGTCCCCATGTATAAAAATAAAGTTAAACATTTATAAGATGTATAAAATATTGCTTTATTTTTTGACGCTCAAAAAAAAAAAAGATATATTTTCCTAAAATTAATTAATTGATTGATTGATTGTATTTTTATGCCGCAAGAACAGCAAAGATCATTCTGCTCCAACCAAGTTGAGACTGTACATATGATTTTTTCTTTAAATTATTAGGGGGGCGGGACTACGTAATTTGAAGTCATGAATTTCGGGTATCCTTCAAATGGATTTAAACATGAAACATTCTTTTTAAAAATGTGAAAAAATATGAATTGCGTTCAGGACAATACGGTCCACTTAATACAATTTATGGCTTGGAAAACCGATGAAATTTGAAGAAAAAAAATGTGGCGTGTGCGTACCCGAAGAATAGTACCCGTAATCCAGAGGTCAGAATTTAAAATCCGGGATTAAAGATCGCTGCAATGCTAGAAATTTCTTAAAAGGATGAATGAGAAATTAACTCTGGGCTTAAGGGAGATGGTTTTGAGTGCATAGGCTGTAGAAGAATGTGTTTTAATTTACGAATTTGACATAAAAGACCGAGGTTTGACGTCGAATTTCTTAAGACGGGAAAATAGATTTCAAATGTTATGAAGAAAGGCCCTTTTTCAAGATTTAAGGATAGTTGACAGGGACACGAACCCGGGACCTGGTGATCCGAATGGGGTTAAAGATCGCTTCAATGCTAGATATTTCTTAAAAAGATGAATGCGTAGTTCTATTGGTTTAAAGAAGAATGTTTATACTGCGCAGACTGTATAAAATCATGCTTTAATTTATGCAAATGACATAAAAGGCAGAGGTTTGAAGTGAACTTCCTTACGAGTGAAAAATGGATTTGAAACGTTATTTAGGAAGTCCCTTTTTTTTCCAAGATTTGATAGTTGCCCTTCTGTTTAAAATTCCAGTTAAACATTCAGGACGTTTGAAAAAAGAGCTTTTTTCTCTAAATTACTAAAGAAGGATAAGTAATTAAGTCTTGAATTTCAGATTCCCTTAAAAATGAATTTTAAATTGAAATGTCCTTCTTAAAAATGTGAAAAAATATGCATTGCATTCAGAAAAATACGATGTAGGCTTATTTAATGCAATTTACGGCTTGAAAAGCTGGTGAAATTTGAAAAAAAAAGTGAATTGTGCGTACAAGGGGATTCAAACCTGGGCCTTTGTGCTCCGAATGTAGTTGAATTTTGCTGCAATGCTCGATATTTCGTTAAAAAAAATGAATGAGAAATGAAATATTGACTTAAGAGAGATTGTTTTGGTACGTAGGCTGTAGAAGAATGTTTTTTAATTTATGCATAGCATATGACATAAAAGATTTGACATGAGATATCATACGATAGAAAAATTGATTTGAAACGTTATTAAGAAAAGCACTTTTTCAAAATTTAGGATAGTTGACTTTCTGCTTAAAATTCGAGTTGAATATTCACAAAGTTTGAAAATAAATAGACCCACTTTATTTTTTAACATTGGTAGATGAGAGTGAGCGTTTTTCTTTAAATTATTGCGCGAGAATAAGAACTGAAGTTCTGAATTTCACGTACTCATAAGAGTGGATTTAGAAATGAAATCTCCTTCTATCATATTTTATGTAAAAAAATATGCATTGTATTCAAAAACATACTCTCTAATTAATGCAATTTACGGTTTGGAAAACGGATGAAATTTGAAAAAAAAAAGTGGCATGTGCCTACACCGGAAATATAACCCTGGACCTGGTGGTCCATTTGGGGTTAAAGTTCGCTGCAATGCTAGAAATTTCTTAAAAAGATGAATTATAAATCAAAGATTGGTTCAAGGGAGATTGTTAATGACATAAGTGATGATGTCCAAACTAACGACACTGAAGGAACAGGACTCCTAGATTTAGGTACTCTTAAGAATGGTCCATCTCGGCCTTGAGTCAATTATCCAAAGAGTCAGTTGAGAGATAGCGATCCTTTCCAGCTAAATATTATGATACACATACAACTTGCTTAAATATAACATAAATGAAGACACAATCTATTGCGTTATATGCAGGCAATTCTAGATAGGAGGCATACGTGAGCAAAATGAAATGTTTGTAAATCGTGGATTTTGCAAATGGATAAAATTAACTGAGGCTCTTAGAAAACACGAACAGTTATTGTTTATATTCGCTTTACTGAGAAGTTTATAAGCGGCGTTGGCATCGCGAAATGTGCAAGAAAAAATTGTAAAACGATGTGAAGAGGAATTAATGTAAAATTGCGAATATTTGATGAAGCTGATTGAAGTCACTTTGTGCCTCGTACTTCAGGGCGTTTTAATGAGAGGGCATCGGCTACTCCCTTTTCATCTACGCTCATGCTTAGAAATAAAATGATATGGGGGGCGAAAACTAAATAGACTTTTACAAATTATTCTTATATAAAAAGAATCATCCTTCCCCTTCCAAAAAAATGTCATGGTTGCGTCTATGTACCTGCATTCATTCTTTTCTTTTTGAACATTTAATCGATCAATACAAATAAATATCCATTTCTGCCATACGCTAGAATATTAATAAATCATAACTCTACTACCAAAAGTGAAAGTTGCATGTCCCCTCGTATAGTTCAATAAAAAGGTACTTAAACATTGATTCTTTGAACTTAGGGACGTTTAGAAGCAGCAGGTGTATCGATACGTTTTTTTAGGAATAGGGATTATCAATATGTTTTTTTTTAAATGTCGATTAAAACACCGACAAGCTTTTATGGGGGGCCATGTCCCCCCCGGAAAAATATCGTAGTTATGCCTATGTCTATGTGCAAAACTGGTCGGCCAGAATAGTGTGCCAAGATCGCTCTCCATTCTACCACAACAAGAAAGCTTTCTGTGTACAAAATGAATCTTTCATTTTAATTGTTGGCAGAAGGACAAATGACGGCTCTCCAATCTATATGGGCCATGCGTTCAGCATATAGCCAATGTTTCCTATTGAAAAACAAAAACTTGGAAAGATTTCTCTCTTTTACAATGGAATATCAAATATTATGACAACGATGATGTAGGTCTTGGTATGGTTTTGGATTTTCCCCCTTCAAGAACGATATTTTAAAGGAATATATATGAAAAGAGTTCGATGGCGGAACCGAACTGATGATCTTCAGTGCATGTAACATTATTTTTACAAAAATTATAGTATAATAAATTTCCCCCACGAAAACTCACAAAAATCTCGCCCCGGAGGCTTTCTTGTGTTGACCATATTTGGCAATTGTGTTATCCCTGCGGAGGGTAATAATACCTTAACATCTTTACATACGGAGAAAGAGAGCGTTGTTTCCTGTCCTCATTCGTCTAGCGGTCCAAGACACTCCGGGCTAAACGGAGGGACCCTGGTTCGAATCCAGGATGGGGAAAGCGTCTCTTTTTCTCCAAAATTACATAAGCTCTAGTTTGAGCTGTAATTAAAACGTGGGTGGCAAAAATTATAGTATAACATTATTTAAATTTACGGATATGCAAACGAAGTCCGAATGATGGTAGGACTTGCAAAGTTCATACTGAGATGACAAACTAAAGCGAGTTTATGTATAGATAAGCGCTGAAAGCCAGTGGCGTTGGAAAATGGGATTGCAGCCCAATTGGATATCAAATTATTATTGTTATCTCTAAGGCCATATCACATAATCTCCCTTAAAGCTACTTGAGCCCCCCAATAACCACTTAAACCCCCATGCAGGATGCCTACGGTGTTAGCGGCCCTGGGCGAAACAGATTTTAGCGGTCCTCAAAATTTTTTTAATATAATACAACGATGAAAAGACTGACCACGGTTAAGCATCATGAAATGAAGTTCTTTACTGGCGTAAACCTGAAAGGTAAAGATAAAGAGAATATAATGAAGTTAAATTAAAAATAGGAGATAAAATTAATTAAATACGAATTATACTCTAATCCCGATTTAACGATTTTCACAGGACTAGTGAAAATAATCGTTAAATCAGGAAACGCTTATCCCAACAATTCACGCACACGTGGGGGTGGGACGGGTCCCGGTCCCTTCCCTGAACTGAAAATTTTCACGTAAAGTACCTAAAAGTAGCAACTAACAATAGGTATAATAAAAAATAAATAAATAAATTGTAAAATGCAAAATCAAATACAAACGCCTATGAATGTCATTAATTTGAGTCGTTTGATTATTTAGCTAACCTAAGAACATTATTGCCTGAAAAAAAAACACATTTATTTTGGGTGGAGGATGTTATGAGAGGGGAGGCACTCATAAGCAATCCAGTAATAATACGACATAAGTAATAAGTAATCAAGTAATAATAAGTAATAAGTAATGAATAATCAAGTAATAATAAGAAATAAGTAATGAGTAATCAAGTAATAATAAGTAATCAAGTAATAATAAGAAATAAGTAATCAAGTAATAATAAGAAATAAGTAATCAAGTAATAATAAGAAATAAGTAATCAAGTAATAATAAGAAATAAGTAATAAGCAACCAAATAATAATAAGAAATAAGTAATAAGTAATCAAGGGATATGGGAAAGAAAAAGGTTTGAAAACCGCTTGTTTATCATATTCGGATTCATTTTACTCCTAATCCTTGTCGAGCCAGTTTAACAAAAAGTTAGTTCGGGATATATCACTTGGCATTCCTTGCTTCAAGCCGATGTTGTTAATAAATGGAATGGCTTTATTTACATCTATTGCTGCATTATGAACACAAAGAAAAACCAGTATAAAGTAATTCAGAATTTCTGATTCTTAGAATTTTGCGATTTCCTTTTTGTCGGAAACGGGGAGTCTTTTCATTGGTCATATGGCGACCTAACAAATATGGTAACATGCATAGTCTACTGATACTAACTCATTTGACTAATAACACGTGTATTTATTTTGACCACCATTTATTTAGAAGCTGTATAAGCATTATGGGAAGCATGACGTCACACGCAAAGGGCCAATGGACCAAATACTTTATCGAAAATATATAAGGGCTCTAAAAACTGATTTCTTGGTACTTGCACTACACTTTTTAGCGGCCCTGAGCGACCCCCCCCCCATCTCAAGCACGGCCCCCCACGAGTTTTGAACTGCTGCGCAACTGCTGAAAAGGAAAGCAGTTTCACTTCTACGATAATTATGTGGTTGTTGACCAATCACGTAGATATCGTAGAAGGCAACATTTTCAATCAGAAAAACAGATATCAAAAGGCGTGGCACGACGCAGAACGGAAACTAAGATTATCTTGTAGTTAGACTTGTTCCTTATTAATTATAAATTACGACAAGAAAACTACGGGTAAAATTAACTACAGCATTTCCTCTAGTGTAATTGCAAATCATAGAACGTGTGCATGTGTGAAAGAAGGCATTGAACTACTTAAGAAGAACAACACCTGTTATCAACCTTTTAAAAAACATGTAAAAATTTTGATGACTTATGGAAAATAAATGTTAGAAAAGATGGTTATTCGTTCCTTCCATGTTTCGATATGATTATTCGAAATCAATTTTTTAAGATGAACATTTCGTTTTGTGTAAATAAACTTTTATAAATTTAATAAAAAAAATTAAACTTTGATGTTTTGGTACAAACGATCTATGACTCAATGACCCATCATTAAAATATTTGGTTGTTCGTAAAGAAAGAAAAGACACCACGTCTCGTACTGGAGTCGATCTAGAGACCCCTTGGTTGAAATCCAAGGGTCATGCCAACTAGACCCTCCGAGACCAAGCAGACGATGCTATATACATCGAATTTATGTTTTACAGATATTGTTACCTTTTTCAGGAATAACACAATCGTTGACACACAATGCCACTAGGCCAAAACATCATCAATTTCCACAAAATTTACAGAACATTCGAATGATGGCTTTGTGCGTTAGCCACTTTTGTAGTTGTGTTATTTCTGAGAAGGACAATACGCAGAATCTAAAAAATTAATAAAAGAATGATGAATATATGGGAGATTGGGAAACACAATGATACTAAAGTTTCTTGAACATAATGATATTAAAAGTATTGTAGAAAATAATTATACGGAAGATTCTGGAACATAATGATACCAAAAGTATTGTAGAAATAATTATACAGAAGATTCTGGAACATAATGATATTAAAAGTATTGTAGAAATAATTATACAGAAGATTCTGGAACATAATGATATTAAAAGTATTGTAGAAAATAATTATACGGAAGATTCTGGAACATAATGATATTAAAAGTATTGTAGAAAATAATTATACGGAAGATTCTGGAACATAATGATATTAAAAGTATTGTAGAAAATAATTATACAGAAGATTCTGGAACATAATGATACTAAATATTGTGGAAAACAACGATATAGAAGATTCTGGAACATAATTATATTAAAAGTATTGTAGAAAATAAGGTATACGGAAGATTCTGGAACATAATGATATTAAAAAGTATTGTAGAAATAATTATACGAAGATTCCAAGGACGTATTAAAAGTATTGTAGAAATAATTATACAGAAGATTCAGAACATTCGAATGATGGCTTTGTGCGTTAGCCACTTTTGTAGTTGTGTTATCTCTGAGAAGGACAATGTGAATCTAAAAATTAATAAAGAATGATATGAATATGTGGGAGATTGAAACACAATGATACTAAAGTTTCTTGAACATAATGATATTAAAAAGTATTGCAGAAATAATTATACAGAAGATTCCGGAACATAATGATATTAAAAGTATTGTAGAAAATAATTATACGGAAGATTCTGGAACATAATGATATCAAAAGTATTGTAGAAATAATTATACAGAAGATTCTGGAACATAATGATATTAAAAGTATTGTAGAAAATAATTATACGGAAGATTCTGGAACATAATGATATTAAAAGTATTGTAGAAAATAATTATACGGAAGATTCTGGAACATAATGATATTAAAAGTATTGTAGAAAATAATTATACAGAAGATTCTGGAACATAATGATACTAAATATTGTGGAAAACAACGATATAGAAGATTCTGAGATAGAATGATACGAACGATTGTGGAAAATAGTAATACAAAAAATTCTGGAACACAGTGATATAAAAGACTGTTAAATACGTTGAACAAGTAACCCTGCGAAATATATTGATATAGTTGAGACGTTGGAATATAATGTACTGGAGTATGTATGCTTGAAATTCTGAGTTTCGTATTGACACTTTGGTAATGAATGCTATCACAAGTAGTTTCATGATAACTACACAACTTTTATTTTTTATTTACGGATATTTTTGAGTAAAAACAGTCAGACATGAAAGAAAAATATTGAAAAAGCAAACTTGCTGCCCATCCTCTTTTCTGTTGTGGGACTAGTTTAAAGTAGTCATAAAATTCATTGCAAAAAAAGCTGTTAAGAAAATAATCTAACATGTTAGTATATCATAGTTTCATATAAGTATGGTAATGCGGAAAACTTAGGGAAACCAGAAACCCGGGCAAAATCTCTGTTATTGATAAGAAACAACGGCGTTGTCATCGTCAATGAAGCAATTATTGAAAAGTAATGCGTTGGTAACCTTCTATATCAGATGATTCTTTTCCTTAAAGCTTTTTCTTATTTCCTTTTTTTTTTTCTTTTGTATGTCTCCTGCAAAATCTCGTAATGTCGCCCAGTTACATAAGGTTGAATTTTAAAATAATTTTTATAATACTTTAGGTGTTTGAATTCATGCCCGCATTGAGTCTTCTTTGTTAAAAGAGGACATAAATACCGGAAAAGAACACATATTTGCTTTTTTTCCAATATTTGAGGAGAACATATAATTACACACTTTCGTCATAGTTAGGAATAGTGTTCTATGTACACTGTTTCTTATTTGGGGAGATTGTATTACTGCATCCTCACCGTATTTGGTTATAATGTATAAGTAGGTGCATTATACGTTTGAAGAGAATGTATAAGTAGGTGCATTATACGTTTGAGGAGAATGTATAAGTAGGTGCATTATACGCTTGAAGAGAATGTATAAGTAGGTGCATTATACGTTTGAGGAGAATGTATAAGTAGGTGCATTATACGTTTGAGGAGAATGTATAAGTAGGTGCATTATACGTTTGAGGAGAATGTATAAGTAGGTGCATTATACGTTTGAGGAGAATGTATAAGTAGGTGCATTATACATTTGAGGAGAATGTATAAGTAGGTCATTATACGTTTGAAGAGAATGTATAGGTGAAATTTCCCTAACAAAATCTGAGAAAAGTATACAGATGTGTTGTCCATATTTGAGAAAGGTTTATTCTTGCATTGTATCGTATCAGAAAAGAGTGTATATGTGCATCCTTTGCATTTGGGAGAAAGAGTGACCAATAGGTGCAATAATTTTTCTCTCAAAACTTAAGAAATATATATAGAGGTGCGATAAGTATTCATGTTTGATGAAATGCGTAAATGCACTCTATCTCTACATCTACACTTCTCATGAAAATTAATAAAGAATAAAATGTTTTTCTATGGATGTTTATGAAGGCTGCGCCGTTCGAGAGGAAATACAGTAAATGCCACTGTTTTTTTGTAAAGTAAAATAATTATTTTGTTTGGTTCAGGAAATTGACACTTCCTTGGATTTGAATATTTCTGGCATTCACCTCTGCTAAATGAAGATAAATTATTTTCACGGAGACTTTCTGCAGCCAATCAATTCACGTGAGTTCTAATGAGTTCTTAATCTAGTGAGTTTGCATTCTATCAAGCTCGAAAAGACAACTTCGATGAAGACTGAATGAGAAGTTAGCAATTTGTCCCACATATATGAGTTACGGTTCAAGTAATTTTCGGGTGAACCACCGCTAAAAGAAAGCTCTTTAAAAATGAAAATAATACAAAAAGCATGAGGCAACCACTTTTTTTTGAAAGCCACATACAATGAACACCTTTCTCTTATCGTCGAGTGTACAAAGTAGTGGGGAAAAAAGAGAGAGAGGCTTTTTTTTAAAAAGTTCTTGTGTCATATTATTAGTGGCTTTCTATCTTACGTTTATTGCGTAGTTAAAGCTAGTTAATTTAATAACTGGTATATCTTTAATTTATTTCGATGAATCTAAAGTAATCGAAGGAATTAAAAATTGTCCTATACGTAGTCTAGTGTTTGATCACCTAGGCGAAAGGAATTCGGATTTCTTGGAAAAGTGCACTTCCTGGCTCAACCCGAGTATTAGTTATCCTTGTGAAAAAAATTTTAAATTATAAAAATTCTGTAATGAAAAATGTATATTTCAAAATAACGTTGAGAAATTTACCAAAGGTTGGTTGCCAACCACTTTTAGGAGAGAAAATTGCCAACTTCGCATATAAATATGAAACTGACATCATTCGGGCTGCCATCTAGCACTTCAGCTGATAGAGTGTCAAAATGGAAACTTTAAAAACTAAATGCTAAAACTATCTTTCATTAAATGTTAATTTTCCCCTCAACAGATAATCAGTTAATAGACAACAGGTCAATAGGAAATTGGTTAATACAGTGGTTTCCAAACTTTTCCGATCCAAAAATTTTCCAAGGCGTCCTATGTTAAATTCTAACAAGTGCACTATGCCCATGTCAAATTCTAGCAAGTACACTTTGCCTATGTCAAATTCTAAGAAGTACACTTTGCCTATGTCAGATTCCAACAAGTACACTTGAGTAAAAATAAATAAAATACGCATTGAAATCACAAAAAGATGCAAATGAAAAAATTCAACTAATTACGCACTATAACAAAAAAATCGACGCACCAAGAAGGAGTTGTCCGATTGCGATAAAAATTGGTGGATGTGAAGAACATACATAGAAAAAGAAACGATTAAAATTTCAGAACAATTGAATGATTTATTGCAGAGTTTGACCGTTACAAAGGGAGGAAGTCAATAAGGCGTTGGTCCACCTCTGGCCTGGATGCAAGCTGTCACCCGGCGTGGCATAGACTGATAAAGATCCCGGATGGTGTCCTGCGGAATTTCTTGCCAAATTGTCTCCAACTGTCGGGCTAAATCGTCAACATTCCGGGATGGTTGCAATCGCCTTCCCATAGCGTCCCAAATGTGCTCTATGGGAGAGAGATCAGGAGATCTAGCTTGCCAAGGAAGTGTTGGGCAAGCTTGAAGACAATTCATAGCAACACGTGCCGTGTGCGGCCGGGCATTGTCTTGTTGAAACGTAAGTCCAGGGTGTCGCAAAAGGAACGGTAACACAACCGGTCGTAGAATGTCGTCTACGTACCGCTGTGCTGTAAGTGTGCCAGAAATGACCACCAAAGGGGTCCGGCTATCAAAGGAGATGGCACCCCAGACCATAACGCCCTGTTGTGGGCATGTGTGGCGTGCGATAGTAAGGGCAGGATCCCCACGCTGCCCTGGACGTCTCCAGACACGTCTGCGGTTGTCGTCAGGACACAGTTGGAAACGGGACTCGTCACTAAAGACTATACGTCCCCAGTCAGCGCAGTTCCAAGTTGATCGAGCCCGGCACCACTGTAATCGGACTTGACGGTGTAAAGGCGTGAGAGGTAAGCGGCGTAACGGTCGGCGCGAGCGTAAATTCCGCTCTCTCAGTCGTCTGCAGAGGGTCATGTTGGACACATGTGTGCGGGCCACACGTTGGATAGTTGATAACGACGAATCCGGTGCTGTGACAGCTGCTCTGACAATCGCTCTGTCTTCCCGTTCTGTTGTGGCCCTAGGTCGACCGCTGCCGTCCCGACGCTGACATCTGCCGTTGTTGACCCACTCTTGCCAGCACCGTCCAATCGCCGCATCGCTTCGACCCACATGTCCAGCGATTCTTCGATTCGTCCAACCAGCCTCTTTCAATCCGATAGCACGACCTCTTTCAAACTCTGACATATGCTCGTAATGAGCACGAATCTTTCGGCGAGGCATTGTTACAGTCGACGTAAGATATCCGCAGTCAAAATGCAACAGAAATTTTGACCACATATTGAGAATCGCTCCTTATATACACCTGCTGTATGAGCAGTTCCAATGCTCTGGAGTTTCCGCTATTCATTCATTGGACACCAAATTTTAATCATTTGCATGTTCGGTCAAAATGTCTTTGCATACGAAATTTCATTACAATCGGACAACTCCTTCTTGGTGCATCGATTTTTTTGTTATAGAGTGTATATACTGTATAGTTAGTAGGATGGATAAGCCTGTTGATCGTCTCCCATTTCCTCAAATCATGGAATCATACTGGACATCCAAATTTCCTTCTCCATACTGGTTTTCGCGAGCAATACTTGGTTTTTATCACAGCGATCGATGAAAAGCCAGCTTCATACAAATAAAAAGTTGCAAATGTAATTAAAATTCTCTGACCCTTACTACCCAGAAAGTGATATCCCTCTTTTACTGATATCCAAAATTCAGGTAGATTTTTGTAAACGTCCATTACCGAGCTGTTGGTTTGCACCTGGTCCGCCAGATGGCAGGTTCTATAACATTGAATGGAAATGGAAACAAAATTATAAAGATTTTGTAATATTTTCTCGTTTCGTGCCTGTGAGAAAGTCGTGGCTCCCAAGGGCGCTGCGGCACACAGTTTAGGAGCCTCTGAGTTAATAGATAAACAAATTATAATAAACAAAGATAGATTATAGATAAACAAATGAAAAACTGGTTAATGGATACCTAATTGTGTGATAGAGGATTAGTCAATATACAACCACTTGATAGACGATTAGTCAATAAAGAACCAATTGATAGACGATTAGTCAATAAAGAACCAATTGATAGACGATTAGTCAATAAAGAACCAATTGATAGATGATTAGTCAATAAAGAACCAATTGATAGACGATTAGTCAATAAAGAACCAAATGATAGACGATTAGTCAATAAAGAACCAATTGATAGACGATTAGTCGATAAAGAACCAATTGATGGATTAGTCAACAAACAACTAAATAGATAACCAGCTGATAAATTAGTTAAAATAATGCCAAGAAATACTAAAAAATAAAACCTAACAACAACTCCCAAGAGGAAGGGAATGTTTGTAATAATTCAGAAGTTTGTCTTCAGAGTCAAAATAAAACGAACAATGCAAAAACAAAGTAAAAAAGTGGAATGCGATTGGAAAGCTAAAAATGCAGACATTTTTTTAACGTCCTTCCTTGTAACGGCATATCCCCATTTTTTCTTTCTTTTCTTCTTGTCGCTGTCGTTCTATTTTGTCATTTCAAAGGCGCAGCCATGGAGCATAATACTTTACGACAGAAAAAATTGTCAGTTTTCCCTTTGTCTCGTTTCGGTCGCCTATAGGAAGAAGATCCATGTTTCACAGATTTCCGCATTTTTTTTTTGTAAGAATTTATAATTTTCAGTAAAAGAAAAATAAAAGCATCAGAAATAGCTAAATAACTGCTGATGACAGAGTCTCTGTTAGAGCTTTTGTATTTATTTGAGAAATCTGTCAACACGCTGAGGTATATTAAGAAAGCTTTTGTAACACCAAAATATGATTTTTTTTATGGATTTAGTTGTACATTAGTTATGAGCATTTACTTATTTATTATACTTCTAATTTTCTGTTTATTTGATACTATAAGTTTACATTTTAATTTTGTTTATTTGACTTACTGTTTAGTTTTAGTGCCATAGATCTACTGTTTCATTTAATGCTATAGATTTACTGTTTCAGTTGATACTATAGATTTACTGTTTCAGTTGATACTATAGATTTACTGCTTAATTTGTTTTTACAGATTTATTGCTCCATTTGTTGCTGCAGATTTAGTTCCATTTCATGCTACAAATTTACTGTTTCATTTGATGCTACAGCTACAGCTTTAGTGTTTTATTTGATGCTATGGATTTACTGTTTCAGTTGATGCTATAGATTTACTGTTTCAGTTGATGCTACAGATTTACTGTTTGATTTGACTCTACAAATTTATTGATACATTTGATGCTACAGATTTAGTTTCATCTGATGCTACATATTTACTGTTTTATTTGATGCTATAGATTTACTGTTTATTTGACTCTACAGATTTACTGTTTCACTTGACGTTTCTATTTCATATAAATAATTTACATTTTAACTTGGTATTTCGGATTTTCCATTTCACTTGAAATTCTATTTCACCTAGTTAATTACATTTACTCATTTATGTGGCCTGATTTACTTATTTATTTGACCTACTATACTGATATACTCATTTATATTCATTGCTTGTTAATTTTATTAACTTCAATAAGGATCCTAGTTGTACAGTGGTAATGTCCTTCTTCTTCAGATCTGGGTTTGGATTCGAATCCCAAATAGGCTTGGCTGTTTGTAAACATATCATAGTGACAGTTGTTAATCATGGTTAACAGTGTTAAAAAGATTGACAATTATTTGTCTATATCCAGCAGTTTAAAAGCAAATCTGCTATATATTAAATAATTTAAAAGTCAAAATGATGAGCAGTTGAAGACAAAAATTAAGTTTACTAATTTGATTTATTTATTTATTTATTTATTCACGATTTACTTATTCATTTGACTTTACGTTTTTTTCGTTAACCTAATTTGATTTACGAATTTATTCATTGTCTATATTTGATTTACGAATTTATTCATTGTCTATATTTGATTTACGAATTTATTCATTGTCTATATTTGATTTACTTATGCATTGTTCTAATTTGATTTTCTTACTGCTTATTTGTATCTTTCGTCTATAGGGGCTGATTTACTCTTATTCGGTGTTTCTGAAAGATCGCTCTTGCTGCAATAGTTTTTTATTCGACAAGAATATAGGAAGCCATGGCAGAAATTCTAAACTGTAATTTTTGAGTCCAATACAGCGTGTCTAAATAGCCACCTGTAAAGAAGAAACGTACATAAATTGTGTATATATATATATATTGAGGAATAACTAATTCGACAGTAAGTGCGTGTTTGGGATGCCCGTGTATTGTTGGCAAACGTTTTGTTACCCTATCCCGTGACATCTATCTTCCGTGGATCGTTTCCCAGCAGTCTTAGACGAATGAATGAAAAAGTTAAACTGAATACATAAATAAATATCCAAATAGGCGTTAAATCACCAAAGGGATTTCGGACATTTCTTTGTGCCTTACATCGGGGTGCAATGTTGATTCATCGATGTATCTGAAACGTGGGCTAGATACGGGTAGGCGGTTGATTTATGGAGGTCAAATGATAGAGTTGAGGAAACGTCCTTCATCGAAAAGAGCAAGAACAGATGACCAAGTGGTAAATGTTCTTACAATTAAGTAATATATATAAAAAGATATATTTTCTTCTGATGTCAGATATTATTGAATTCAAGTTAAAACTATCTGGCGAATGATATTAGTGAAATCCAGGTCAAGTAGACTTGATCTTAGAGCCCGCAGAGGTCTTGAAGGGGCATTATTGAAGTTTAATCTTTATTTTAATCTTGTTTATTTGCAAGTGTCTGAAAAGTTTCCATTATTGATACACTTGGATAGTGAAAGCAATGAACTTCAAAGATAAACTTATGATTCATTGACTAAATGTCGCCAGGATCCTATTCTTTAGGGGCTCATTATATTCTTCTAGCCTGGGGGCACAATAATAATATAATAATAATATTTTATTTCCACTTGTACACATATTATTACAGTAATGTTGTAGCAAAATCCTTAATCTGACACAGAGAATGGTGACCCAGCTGGATTTGTTTCTAACTACATACTGGTCAATTGCATTCTGTATAATTTCAATCCTATGTCAATACACAACAAGAAAATATTGACAGAAAGAAGAGAGAGAGAGAGAGAGAAGAAAAAAGAAAAATATGGAAAAGTGAAACTCAGAAACGTAAGTCCAACCTTTTATATTACAAATTAAGAATGAAAAAATAGTCACCAGTATTGTTTGCCCTATAATCACGTAGTTGGAAATTTTGTTCGATGCTGAATTAACGGTAAGTTGTTTTTGTTTATGCAACGCCATTTTCTAGCCTTTCGACCTTTAACTTTTTTTTTTCTAGCAGACGAATAATAGTTTGGATTGTCCACATAATCAGCTGTGAGTGGAACCCCGGAGCGAGACATTACCAGGGGTTCCGAGTAGGAAACACGGGTTTTACATAGAAGTAACTTTTCCTTGGCACACATTGTTGTTAACACGACATTTTACAGTTTTGAGTTTACAGGTATGAAGTTACTCCTTTGAATGAAAACCTCCGTATAAGGTTTTCTAAACGGGAAAATTGCATATATTTTTTGTATCATTAACAAACTTCGACTGTAATAACGTGGATTTTTTTTACTCCAGCTATCAGAAGAAACATGTCGTGTTTTCTTTAAAACCTTCAAGTTCATAAATGACAAAACAAAAGATGTTAATAATGATAGGTAAGGCTTTTATATAAGGATTTCCTCAAAAATGAATATTCTATTGAGGAATCCGCAATGGTAAAATGGTGGGAAACATTGTGAGCAGGTTTCCTCTTGGTACATCAAGTTCACACAGGAGAAATATAGATAAATTAGTCCGAATAATTCTATGGGGATGCTGTTGCAATTTGTTATGTCCGGTCGTTAAGTCTGAAGCAGTAAGCTGGAA
The DNA here is from genome assembly GCA_006491805.2 of Dysdera silvatica. Classification (NCBI taxonomy): domain Eukaryota; kingdom Metazoa; phylum Arthropoda; class Arachnida; order Araneae; family Dysderidae; genus Dysdera; species Dysdera silvatica. The sequence continues at coordinate 57,434,444 of QLNU02014802.1, forward strand.
GTCCCAGCCCTTGGAGAAATTTTTTGGGAAAAATCTGCTGTTGCTTATCGTTCATCAGGACTTTAGAGCATTTGTCTGGGATTTTCCGAATAACACTTCCGGAGATCATACACCGGATATATTTTTTTTTTCAAGCGTAGGTTGTGGGGCTCACGATCAAAGAACGTACACTTGAACGAGGAATTCGAACTCGTTCCACTAACCTATTCCACTACAGAAACCAAACTCTGGACTACAGAAATGTATCCAGGGTCTTCCAATACGCTAAGTATTAAACCCAAATTTTCAGTATGGCAGAAGAACTCTCTACTTCATACTCCACTTACCTCAGTAGATCTGTCCAACAGCAGATAAAGTTACCAATGGTTTCCAGTAGGTCACTCTTCTGGTTACCACTTCGCGTTCTGCTTTAACTCGGCGGTCCCAATGAGACCCGATATTTTCAGTATGGTACGACAGTTAGTCTGGAAATAAAATTTTTTTCCTTACAAGGACGTAAGGTCTTAAAAAGATATCCATACATCCAGTGCTGTCCTGAAGAAAATTATTGAGAGTATGCAGTGCTGTCTTAATTAAAGAGTATTGAAATTGAGAGGTTACTGGACTTGGTGACGTCACCGCGTCGCGCTGACTGGCATTTGACTAGTCGCCTATTGTCTATCCAAGCCCAAGGTGGCAGTTACCACTTTCATCAGTTTTTCATTCCTCTCCTGGTCGTACGCAGGATATTATTTTGAGGCTTGTGGGGGCTGAAGGGGCTTTCCTTATTTGTTTTCATTCAATTTTGTAAATGACTAGCAAATAATAAAAAAAAAAAGAGCTTTGTTGACAACTGCCCCAAAACCAGCAAATATACAAAAACTTTCTTGAGACCTTGAGAGTATGCGGCGCGTACTCCGTATTTTTCAAAATTTCTTGAGAGTACGCGGCGCACACAGCGCGTACCCTTTGGCGATAGCCCTGCATATATATGTCCCCGGTCTTCTTCAAATTTCCTAAATTTTTGTCATGCTTTGACCCCCACTTTGAATTTAGTTTTCCATAGTTCTTTTCTTGGCTTACGCCCATGAGATGTTCCTTGGTGCTTTATAATTGAACAGAAAAAAAAAGCTTGCAAAAAGCGTAAACACATGCAGAGATAAAAGCTTTTAACCTAATATTGAAATCTATTTTTTTAAAACAAAGTCTGTAAGTTTGAGAACTATTACTGCAAAACGCAGCAGATTAATACATCTTTCCATGTTGCGGAAGTATTATACGTAGATATTTAATACAAAATATGTATTTTTATACGTAGATTAAAAATTACCACACAGTATAATATATATATATGTGTGTGTGTGTCAATGTAGCATAATTTCGCATGTCCGCATGACATAGAATAATACTTATTTCCCCATGTGTGGTAATGTATATGTATGTCTACGTCGTTTCTTTCTATAAGGACATGAGAAAAGCACCGTTACACTTGTTCGCTGCTTTCATCCGTCAAACCTGTTATTTAGTGACGCAGTTTCTTTTAGCCTTCGGCATTTTTCTTCTAACTGTTGTCTGCTTTAATCCAGGATGTGAAAATGCCTATCGTGGGCGAATTTCTTGATCGAATGCCGAGTTATTTTAATAGAAAAAAAAGTTAGTGTAGTCCCGCTCTTTTTTTTTTTATAGCAATACGCAAATTCTACGGAAGGGTTGATTGTGAGTAAAAGGGGTGCTTCTTTGATAAATATTAACTTTCGTTTTTATCTGAGTGCCTCTGAATAAAGGTGCTTTTGAAAATATAAATTTATATGTGCGGGAAAGAATTCAGAATCCGTCATCAAAGTTGAAACGATTATAAATTGCATTAATTAAAAATTGTAATTGCATTTTTGACGTATTAAATGCTTCGTCGAAGCTTTCAGTATTTACAGAACGAACCGAAGTTTTAGTTGCAACAGTCCTCCTTCTTCAGTTTGCTTTTGCTTTTCTTTTCTTAAAAGATCTTCATTCGTGCATTTTTCTCTGTGTGCTCTTCAAAAGTATCATTTACATCTGTTCTTTCTGCAGCGACAATCCGATCCAATCTTTTGCCAAGAACAACCGCTTCTGGTTTCTGCTTTCAATTTTGTTGTAAAATTTCTGCTAGTTCTTTGCAAACCCTTTAATTAAAAAAAAGAAAAATATTTGAGGATAAAGTTTCCATGCAAGTCTCTGTAGTTCTGTTGCAAGCAGAAGTGGTAATTTTTGTTGCATCTAAAATGTTAAGTGACTTTTAAAGTTCTTCAAGAGTTAGACTTCCCTCGTTATCATTTGCTTTAATTAGCATTTCAAATGTTTGATGAAGGCAAAACGCCTTAAATATCGAGATAATAGCCTAGTCCAGAGGTTCCTAAATTGTGTGCCGTGAGGCGGCTTTGATCGTTCGACAATCAAAGTGGGAAAAGAAATGACAATAGTTTCATCAAGCCTTATTCTGCGATTCAAAAAATTTTGAAGTGAGCAGTAAGTTCATCCGTTGCATTAAACACACACATACACTTCAAGAGCATGTAGAAGTTTTTATAATTTTATTTGTATTTCTTTTGTATTATCACCAGTGGTTTCCTACAATTTATCGTAGTTGTGTGAATTTTAAATACGAGTTGTATTAATTTCTTACACTTACCTGATTTTTTCTTCATAGCATGGGCGGATGTACAATCTTGCCGCCCCTAGGCTATTTTTGCCGACCTATAGCTACTTTTTTACCGCCCCTTCCTACCCGTCCGCCCAGACTCCAATCAGTGGTTGGAACATAAAACTTGTTACATTCAATATACGCCAAAAACTTTTGTATTGACAATAAATATGTTGAAAAACAAACTCATAAATTGAAACATAAACATTAAACAATATTAACTTATATTTAAGTATTTATTTTTATTATTTGAAAGCACACGAAATGCACGAATGAAGATTTTAAGAAAAAAAAGCAAAAGCAAACTGAAGAAGGAGGACTGTTGCAACTAAAACTTCGGTTCGTTCTGTAAATACTGAAAGCTTCGACGAAGCATTTAATACGTCAAAAATGCAATACAATTTTTAATTAATGCAATTTATAATCGTTTCAACTTTGATGACGGATTCTGAATTCTTTCCCGCACATATAAATTTATATTTTCAAAAGCACCTTATTCAGAGGCACTCAGATAAAAACGAAAGTTAATATTTATCAAAGAAGCACCCCTTTTACTCACAATCAACCCTTCCGTAGAATTTGCGTATTGCTATAAAAAAAAAAAGAGCGGGACTACACTAACTTTTTTTTCTATTAAAATAACTCGGCATTCGATCAAGAAATTCGCCCACGATAGGCATTTTCACATCCTGGATTAAAGCAGACAACAGTTAGAAGAAAAATGCCGAAGGCTAAAAGAAACTGCGTCACTAAATAACAGGTTTGACGGATGAAAGCAGCGAACAAGTGTAACGGTGCTTTTCTCATGTCCTTATAGAAAGAAACGACGTAGACATACATATACATTACCACACATGGGGAAATAAGTATTATTCTATGTCATGCGGACATGCGAAATTATGCTACATTGACACACACACACATATATATATATTATACTGTGTGGTAATTTTTAATCTACGTATAAAAATACATATTTTGTATTAAATATCTACGTATAATACTTCCGCAACATGGAAAGATGTATTAATCTGCTGCGTTTTGCAGTAATAGTTCTCAAACTTACAGACTTTGTTTTAAAAAAATAGATTTCAATATTAGGTTAAAAGCTTTTATCTCTGCATGTGTTTACGCTTTTTGCAAGCTTTTTTTTTCTGTTCAATTATAAAGCACCAAGGAACATTTTATATAAACAATCAAGCCGGCATTCCCAGAGGGTAGCAACGGCTATTACCTAGCGCGAGTTTTATTTCCTAAGTTAAAGGACTTTTGGGCAGAAACAAATATATAATCATAATTTTCTCAGAAAAAGCGGAAGGTTTTTTTTATAAGTAATTTTTAATATTTCAATTAAAATTTAGAAATAACCTTCTTTTATTTACATACGTGTTATAAAGATTTTAATAAATTATAGTATTAAGATTTCCTAACATTAAATACGGTTTTAATATATACTGAAGCGCCATCTATTGCTGTAAAAGTTTAACAAAAATTTAATTTTCAAGCAATTTTTGTCCATTTCTTTTGTTAGATTGTCTTTTCTTTTTGGATAGCAAAATATGTTTATCTTGCAACGTTTTCACTGCTAGAAGATGTTTGACATATCGAATATTAATTTTAGTAATTGATAATTTTTTATATTCAATAAGTACTATTATTTATAGTTAATAATTGACATCATTCATAATAATTTGCTTCAGTTATAATTAATAATACTGCTAATTCTATTATAGCGAAGATATATTTCTGCTATAGCCAATGAAATGTACAAATAGCTTGTATTTCATTTAGTCATTGTTACTATAAACTGTAATATCCACGCTTACTCCCAAAAACTGAAAAAATGAAAACTTAAAAAAGAAACTCCAAAAAACACAAAATTAATTCGGACTAAGAAAATTATTTCAAGTCTTTGCATCCATACACTCTCTTCCACATTACCATCCTGATGTTAGAATAATATTTTTACCAACAACTACAACTCTTTCAATTTCTAACCAACAAACTAGGTCAGTGGTTCCTAAATTTTTCAAGTCGTGGTACCCTTAAAAATTAAAAATTCCTAAGGCACTCTAGTCATATAATATATATGGTAGCTGCATTTCATATTTGTACAACCATGCAGTGCCATGTTTCCCAATAGGCTTTACTAGGCTATAGACTAGGGCGGCAAAATTTTTTGTATTGAATCTGATATAACAAAAGCAATACCATACGACGATATAATCAGATGTTTTGGCGAGAAGGAAGCTAGACGTCATGTTTTCCATTTAAATACCAGTGTTCGATGGGCTTTTATTTTTTGCTAAAATTAAAATTTATTTCAATAAAATTGAATTTGATTTATTATATACCAAAAAGAAATAATACTTCAATATAAGTTAATATTGTTTAATGTTTATGTTTCAATTTATGAGTTTGTTTTTCAACATATTTACTGTCAGCGCAAAAAATTTTAGCGTATATTGAATGTAAAATTTTTTATGTTCCTACTGCTGATTGGAGGGACAGACTGGTAGGAAGAGGCGGCAAAAAGGAGCCTTGGGGAGGCAAAAATAGCCTAGGGGCGGCAAAATGGTAAATCCGCCCATGCTATGAAGAAAAAATCAGGTAAGTGTAAGAAATTAATACAACTCGTATTTAAAATTCACACAACTACGATAAATTGTAGGAAACCACTGGTGATAATACAAAAGAAATACAAATAAAATTATAAAAACTTCTACATGCTCTTGAAGTGTATGTGTGTGTTTAATGCAACGGATGAACTTACTGCTCACTTCAAAATTTTTTGAATCGCAGAATAAGGCTTGATGAAACTATTGTCATTTCTTTTCCCACTTTGATTGTCGAACGATCAAAGCC
>QLNU02014802.1:57440064-57465718 GCA_006491805.2 Dysdera silvatica
GCTACTTTTTTACCGCCCCTTCCTACCCGTCCGCCCAGACTCCAATCAGTTGTAGGAACATAAAAATTGTTACATTCAATATACGCCAAAAACTTTTGTATTAATAATAAATATGTTGAAAAACACACTCATAAATTGAAACATAAACATTAAACAATATTAACTTATATTGAAGTATTATCTCTTCTTGGTATATAATAAATCAAATTCAATTTTATTGAAATAAATTTTAATTTTAGCAAAAAATAAAAGCCTATCGAACACTGGTATTTAAATGGAAAGCATGACGTCTAGCTTTCTTCTTGGCAAAACATCTGATTATATCATCATATGGTATTGATTTTGTTATATCAGACTTAATACACAAAATTTTGCCGCCCCAGTCTATAGCCTAGTATAGCTTATTGGGAAACATGGCACTGCATGGTTGTACAAATATGAAATGCAGCTACCATATATATTATATGACTAGAGTGCCTTAGGAATTTTTAATTTTTAAGGGTACCACGACTTGAAAAATTTAGGAACCACTGACCTAGTTTGTTGGTTAGAAATTGAAAGAGTTGTAGTTGTTGGTAAAAATATTATTCTAACATCAGGATGGTAATGTGGAAGAGAGTGTATGGATGCAAAGACTTGAAATAATTTTCTTAGTCCGAATTAATTTTGTGTTTTTTGGAGTTTCTTTTTTAAGTTTTCATTTTTTCAGTTTTTGGGAGTAAGCGTGGATATTACAGTTTATAGTAACAATGACTAAATGAAATACAAGCTATTTGTACATTTCATTGGCTATAGCAGAAATATATCTTCGCTATAATAGAATTAGCAGTATTATTAATTATAACTGAAGCAAATTATTATGAATGATGTCAATTATTAACTATAAATAATAGTACTTATTGAATATAAAAAATTATCAATTACTAAAATTAATATTCGATATGTCAAACATCTTCTAGCAGTGAAAACGTTGCAAGATAAACATATTTTGCTATCCAAAAAGAAAAGACAATCTAACAAAAGAAATGGACAAAAATTGCTTGAAAATTAAATTTTTGTTAAACTTTTACAGCAATAGATGGCGCTTCAGTATATATTAAAACCGTATTTAATGTTAGGAAATCTTAATACTATAATTTATTAAAATCTTTATAACACGTATGTAAATAAAAGAAGGTTATTTCTAAATTTTAATTGAAATATTAAAAATTACTTATAAAAAAAACCTTCCGCTTTTTCTGAGAAAATTATGATTATATATTTGTTTCTGCCCAAAAGTCCTTTAACTTAGGAAATAAAACTCGCGCTAGGTAATAGCCGTTGCTACCCTCTGGGAATGCCGGCTTGATTGTTTATATAAAATGTTACGAAATAAGTCGATATATCTTAAGCAATGTATTAAATGCTGCGATGTATCGACGAAAGTATATTGATGTTTCGAATTTAATGTTAAATTTAAAAGCGCCATCTGTCGGTAGCTAAGGGAGACGAAATTATACAGAAGTTCAAAATAATGTTCTTGTCTTCCGTGTTTCTCTAAAAATAAGACCCGGTCTCATATGTCTTTTTTTTTTTTAACAATAACCTAAATTTTTTCATATACAAAATAGCTGTCGTCTATTTTCATTTTTAGTTACAAACAGTTGACACCACGTTATTTTGATATCTTTACTTCTCGCCAGTGGCGGATTTTTAAATAGGCACATAAGGCATAGACCTAGGGGGTAGCACTTATTGGGGAGGGGAGAGCCATCAAAAAGGCTAAAAATAAAATTTTCCAAACTGCGCAATGTTGAAAATAATGTTTCTTTTTTAATTATTACTCTGTCTCCCCAACAGCGTTGATATATAGGCGACTACTTGAAACTTGCCTTGAAATACGAACCATAGCAGTGATTCTTCATAGGCGGCCCGCCAACCTGAAAAACTGGCCTGCCTGCAAAAGATGAGAAACTGAAGAAAAAATTCAAAGAGGTATGGTTTTACTCTAGGCTGGGCCAGATCTCTTACCTCAATGCTATTTCATTGAATCAGAAAATTTGTAGGGAGGGGATAAGCCCCTAGTTACGCCAATGTGTATATAGCGTGTAGGATAATTTCGCATTCATATCTTCCGGCCTGCAGACCGAAAAAGGATTTAAAGTGGTCCGTGATGAAAACTAATTGAGAACCACTGAACTACATAATCAAAAGACAAAGGGCTATGAGCATATTGTTTATATTACAACATTAGATACTTCCTATCAGAGAAGTGGCTGCATCTGGTATTAACGCCTGGAAATTGACATTAGTTGTTGATTGTAACTTTGTGATTTTGAGAAAAGCTAGAACGGAAACGTTTAGCTTGTGTCACTGAAAAAAAAAAGATGGTCCGTGTTGGCAATGGACTTTCTGCTCAACAGAGATTGGTTGAAAATAGAAAAAAAAAAGCGGGGTTTTAAGCGGGACTGTTTCGAAAAAAGTTATTTGAGAGTATTCGGTGCTTTCTCAATTAAAGAGTATAATAATTGCAATGTAACTAGACGGTGACGTCATCGCGCCGAGCTGACTGGCATTTGACTGGTCGTCCATCCAAGTACAAGGTGGTGGTTGCCACGAGTGGCGAAGTATGAGTAGTGCCACCGGGCGAAAGCCCCGGGCGCAAAATTTCAATACTAGGCCTGTGAAAGTGAGTGCTGACGGATTTTAGTGGGTGCAATACTTAACTGGCGCTGGCAACATACGCTACGCCGCTGGTTTCCACTTTCATCAGTTTTTCATTCCTCACCTGGTCGTATGCAGCATATTATTTTGAGGCTTGGGGGATTCAGGGGGCTTCCTCATTTGTTTCCATTCAAGTTTGTAAATGACTAGAAAAAAAAAAAAGGCTGAACTTTGTTGAAAGTTGCCCAAAAACCAGCAAATATAAAAACATCCTTGAGATTTTGAAAGCATTCAACCCGTACTCGGTATTTTTCAAAATTTCTTGAGAATGCGCGGCGCACACCTCGCGTACCATTTGGGGACAGCCTTGGTCTTAAGTAGAGAATTAAAAGGCTTTTGTCTTAAGCGAGTGGCGGAAGCGGCATTTCATATCTATTACAGATATTGTGAGGTTAATTGCAGCGTTAGTATTCCTTCGTAAGTTCGTTTCTCATATTAATCGATAAGGAAGATAAGATCGTTTGCTTTCATTCTGTAAATAAGTAGAAAGTAATCATAGGCGGAGACTTGAAAAATTAGTGGTGATTTTGGAAATTTTAAATCGAATAACCTAGGCATTTTTCACAGGATTTAATTCTAATTTAAATTTCATTCAACCAGATTAATTGATCTAATAAGATGCCTGAAGTACTAAAATGAAGTGAATTATATTTAATGACAATTTTTTTCTTCCTCTATATAAAATAATTTATAAATAAAAAAAAATTAATAATAGTTCGTGAATAACATATTTTTTTAAATATTAGCTACTAATATATTAGTCCAGTGGTTCTCAAACTGTTTACTTTGAGCTCCCTTTCGCCTAAATGCCAACGTCGCCCCCCTTTATACGTACATGCGGACATTGTGCCCCTTCGCCCCCCCCCTCGACGTAGTATATGAATAAAAGTATTTCGTTTGCTCAGTGTACATCTTTTTGTACACACATATATGTATATTCACATTTAAACATTTTCTTTATAGGTAAATTAGGTTCACATTAGAATAGTTTTACTTAAATAAATTCATTGTCTGATTCAACACAAAATAATTTAAGCTCTCATGCAAACATATCAGCAACTTTTTATTAAAGGTCATAACTTGATCTTGCGTTTCACAAAGTCATCATCATCATTTATAGAACGTTTTTTCCTTAAGAGGACGCAACACGTAATATAATATATACCAACACATAATAATAATATTAATTTTTATTTATATAAATCGAACACTACGCAGATTAAATTAAACAACAATATAAATCAACGTTTATTGGCGTAGTGATACCAGCGCCGATGTTATGGCGTGATTAGATGGTGAAACGTTCGAAAGAAAATAAATATTTCTGCGTTCGGTGGGTTCAGGTCCCACCGTACGCAGAAATATTTATTTTCTTTCGAACGTTTCACCATCTAATCACGCCATAACATCGGCGTTGGTATCACTACGCCAATAAACGTTGATTAATATTGTTGTTTGAATACTAATTTTGTTTACGAGTATTAAGTTAAAATGTAGATTTAATAAAAAAAAAAATGGTGTTTAACATAAATAAATTGCTCTCTATAATTACCATAACTGCTTTGTTTTCTGGAAGAAATTCAGCTTAAATTAAAAATGAGAATTTCGCGTATGAAAATATTCTCGCGCCCCTTTGAATGATTACATTAGTCAATTGCTTAACTAGGCAGCTGCCCTTTAGAATGGAACAATTATTCGTCTCTTCGGAACAGTTTGGACTTTTTTTTATGGCGCAAGAGCATCTGGGCTATACTGCGCCCAAAAAAAAAAATAAATCGCCCTTCGGAACAGTGGGAAACATTCATCCAAAGCGGGACTAACCTGACACGCTTTTTGTATATATGCTAGTAGTAAAGAGATGAACAATGAAAAACCCGAACTAATAACGAAAAACAAAACACATGCATGTATGCGTTTGTGCATAAGCGTAATCTGGCGGGGGCAAGGCGGGGTCAAGAGGAGGAGTTTCCCCAATTTTTTTTAGGGAAAGGCAAAATCGTGTTTTTTCCCATACAATTTTGAGTTTTTGATTTTTTGCTCCTCCCCCACTCCCTTTTACGCTGTATTTAACCCCTGAAGTTACGCATATGCTTACGTGCATTTTTCCCAAATACGCGAAATATACGAAAAATTTTTAGAGGGTCCAGGAATCGGCGCTGTTACACATTACGTTGCCCTCCTAAATCTAGTGCCATTTTAGCGGAATCTAGCGCAGTGTTTCCAAGAACTCCAAACTTGGTAATTGGCATACACAGTGACTAGCCGCCATTGGTTTTTACGGCGGGAGAATACTCCGGGCTTTACTGATGTTTTATGGTGGTACCCCACTAGGCTTTCACTAATTCAGGAAAAATATTAATTCGCTAAAAATCCCCTTGCGTCCGAAGAAAACATGGCGCGCTCGCTCACAGCTTGATTCGGCTTCGTATATGCACAGCCTACGTGACGTCACACTCTCGCACGTGACACCTCAATCTAGCGGAATTTAAACCGATTTCAAGAGAATAGAGTGAATTTTGGGTAACGTAATCCGTACTATCCCCCAGAAATCTGTACTAAAATTATTGTGGATACAAATACAGTGAAAATCGTTTATAACGACGCCGATTATAACGACCAACCGCATATAACGACGGAATTTTTACAAGAAGTTTGGTTTGCTATTCTACTCCATACTAAATATATCGGTTATAACGACATCGTATATAACGACGAAACCTGCTATAACGACGGCGATTTTGTAGTCTACGTAGATTCTAAGTAGGGAAATTCGTATCGGATATAACGACGCGACTTGACAGTCATAAAGCAGAACCACGTAGGTTAGTTATTAAAATTTAAAGTTAGTTATCAAAATTTAAGCGTTATTCTAATCTTGTTTATTTACAAATGTCCGAGAAATTTTTATTACTGCTAAACCTGAATATTAAAGATAGTGAACTTAAAAAGTGATTTATTAATTGAATATCACGAGGGTCATATTCTTCAGCGGTCCATTCTATTTTTTCAGTGTAGAGCCCACAAAACTCTTAAACCGGCACTGTTCTGAAGTCATTAGTATAATATAATAAATACTATTTATTACATTTGTTTTCTACATTATATACTTTAGTCATATTTTCTAGAATTTTTTCAATTTAAAAAACTAAGAAAGTACTATATATAGTATAAAGTACTATATATAGTAAATTCATTATAATTAAGTATGTTTTTATTTAATTTTGAAACCAAAAAGTTTATACTTTTTACTATCAAAATAATTTATAAAACTCTACAGTGTATGATACTATAGGCTACTGTGATTTTAAAAAGATATCGCTGACAATGACGATCGTTTATAACGACCGAATTTGCACGGTCCCTTGAAGGTCGTTATAACCGATTTTCACTGTATCGCATGTCTCGAATCTACGAAGTAGGCGATATATGTTAACAATAATTTCGAATTGTATTTTATTAGTTTGAATAATTATACGAAAAACCGCCTTTACATGTAAAATGTTAAGAGTATGATGTGCTTTATTTTTCACAAATATTTCTTTCTTTGTAAAGGAGGGAGGGGCAGGGCTGTAGCTAGGGGTTTGTGTGAAAGGCTTACGTCAGGGGCGCATGTGAGGAAGGGCGTCAAATCGGTGCTTGCTGTCCAAATCCAACCACTTGCTGCGTGGCAGAACATTCCTCGAACAATAATTAATACGATTAGATTCCCCGCGTTTAGACTAACGCGGGGACCCTGGTTCGAATCTAGGATGAGGACGGCGCCTCTTTTTCTCCAAATATAAAAAAAGCTCTAGTTTGAGCTACTTAAACGTGGGTGGCAAAAATTATTGTATAATAAATTCCCCCACGAAAAACTCACAAAAATCTCTCCCCGGAGGCTTTTCTGTGTTGACCATTATTTGGCAATTGTGTTATCCCTGTGAAGGGTAATAATATCTTACAAAACATTCCTGGTTGACCATTAAAGCTGCCCCCCCCCCCATTTTTGAAAAAAATCATACCTACGCCCAGGTTGCTTAAACATATCATAAAAATATCGCGATACTTATTTTACAAGTGCTCAAATATGAAGCTTTTAACTAAATTAACTTTATATCTTAATTGATAATTTGTATCATTTGTGAAAACATTTATAAAAATTCTAAGTAAAAGTATTTCTCAAAAATCATTGAAAAGAAATATTTTAAGGAATTAAGTTTAGTTGTGAAAACAAGCGGGGTGGTGGGGAGAGGGGAGACATTCATATATTTTGTAGAACGAATGTTGCACTTTAATTTAGAGATAGAAAAAGGCAATTCTTTTTAGTTGGTAATGAATTCAAAAACAAAATCAGTGGCCAACTCAAAAATTAATTTCTTTGGCTGGAGGGGGGGGGGGTTGATACCAGTTAAATGAATTTTGGGTGTGTATATGGCTATTTGCATCTCCCTGGATACGACACTGAATAAAATAGAAAATAGGTATTTTCTTTAAATCATTTTTCATGCATGTAGATCGTTGCAAGAGCGGTTGAACCAGGCGTGTTAGTGATAGCTTTACCGTAAGGACGTCATTTCCTTTGGCCAATCACGCCATGATTTCGCCCTAACCCTACCTTATATACACATACCTTGAGTAGCCCTACCGAAATTGTGGTGGCGCTACTATCGCTATAATAAAAAATGGCGTCTCAGCAAGAAAAGGCGTTTAGAACCCCAACACGTATCATACATGTTAGAGTTTTGGCTGTTTCCGCAATTAGAGGAAGATTCGAATGGCTTCGTCTTTCAACAGAATGGTGCTCCTCTTCGCTGAAAGCTGGAAGTGCGTGAAATGCTCAACAATCTGATTCCTGGCAGTTGGATTGGCCATATCGGAACGAACGACAACGTGCTGTATGCTTGGCCGCCTAGGTCACCGGACATCAATCTATGTGACATTTTCTTATTGGGCTTTATAACAATGTGTATATGCCACAGCTACCACGCAACTTGGACGACATCGAAACACGCATATGTATTGCTTTGAGCTTAGTAACACCAAACATGCTGAAATGAGTTTGGCAAGAACTAGGCTATCGTCTGGACAATGTCTGCGTGACTCTTGGGAGTCATACAGAACATTTTTATAATGTGATAAAATAAAAATATTTGAGTTTTTCTTCAATTTAAACCCGCTCTGGTAAGTGTATGTTAAAAATGAGTTTATTGTAGTATTTTAAAATACCTTAGATCATTTTGAATAACCCTGTATATTGTTATCCATTATAGACGCTTCAAAAGCTATCGGTGGCCGTGGGAGTTGGCGACCATAGACTAAATGAATGAATGAAATTATTAATTTTAGTCATTAAAAGACCCTGACATTCGTTTAAATAATGATAACTTTATTACTTATTTCAATGATTCATCCTTGTTTACAAATACTTAGCACCTCCGACGAGCATGATACATCGATGATACTTGTGATACATTGATGATACTTATGCAATACATCGATGATACTTATGTCGTAGCTTCTCGGTACCGATGATACCATGTCTCAATTCTTATGTAATGAGAGATAATTTGAACGGATCTATACATATGCAGTCGGATAGCAATTTTAACCCTTTAAGTGTCTAACTCGAGCTCCGTTATTGCCATCTTGATTTGTACAAAAGTCAAGACAGCTGCCTTTTAGCTTGCCCGCGCACTAATCACTTTCATGGTCACAAACGAGTTAACTCCTTTGCAGAGGAAATAGGGTTTCACTGCTTGCCCCTACGATCCTGTTCTAGACATGAACGCCTGAAGGGTTAACCACAATAAACGATGAGCAAACAGTACACTTCCAGTGCAAAAGAAAATAAAGGCGTTGTGTATATACTGAATGGTCTGAATTGTCACATATGACTGGCAGCTAGATACTTTGGCTAAAAAGCATTTTCATAAAATAGAAATATACAACAAAACGTGTGGGCCTCATTTTTACAGTTATTTACAATAAACTCTTTAGAAATTCTCATACCAGACAAAAAAAACAAAAACAAACAAAAAATCACAAACAAACTTACTGTCTCATTGCTACATGTCTATCCCAAAGCGATATTACTTCATACCAATAGTAACAACAAGCATTTGTTATTTGTGATCGGAATCGATTTACATAAAACGCTACAAAAATGTGATTTCACAAAAAGCAATACAATAACAAAAACAGCATCAATATAGTTAGAGATAAAATATATAAATAATTCGTTAATATCCTTTCATTTGATATGATCTAACTCCATCAAGGATGTTTTTCAATAACTGAACTGCAGCACATTTTTTTTGTGATGGGACTGTTTTAAGCAATGAGATTCAAGGGGCGAGCAATAGGTGTGGGTTCATTTCGAAAATAACAAATTTAAACTTATTATTACTTATCTAAAACTGAAATGGGTATAAACTGATTTCAAGATGTATGATATTACCAACGGTGGACACGAGGGGGAGGTCATACGGCCATGATTCCCAAAATATATTTTTTCATTGTAAAAAATTCAAACTTTCATGATAAATGGTGTTATTCCAAGACCACGGCAAATTATGTCTTTGACCCCCCAAAAATGAAAGTCTGTGTCCGCCCCTGGATAATACCCTAACTAAAAATTCTTCGGTCCGCCCTTGGTTTAAGAAAAGTCGAAAACACGTAAAAGAAATTGAGGAATAAAAATAAATTTATGGAGGGAAATTCTAAGCCAAATGAAACAGGGGCGGAGCGGGCCGCCGGCCAACCGACCCCGGGCCGATGCGCCCTTATGGACGATAGGACTTGCACCCTCATGGACTATAGGACCCGCATTCTCCCATAATCCAAGGTATGCTCTCTTTGAGAGAACCCAGTCCGCCCCATGAAATATACCTTATGTGGAATTTTTTTGGGCATTCTTGTCGACCATTTAAGCGATAAAATATTTCCTTAAAAACTGTTGAAGCGTCGGGACGTTGTTAGCGCTTTATTCAATGAATATTCAATGTGCCGTGACTTGAAAAAGTTGGAAATTACCAGTATTTTAGGATAATAAAAAATGGCATAACGAATTAAAAATAAAGGCTGTGAGGAAAGTGTAGTTGTTCCGTATGGCGCCATCTATTTATCTAAAAATTAACTACCTTTGAACAAATTTAGAGAAGCTAACAAATCAGCTAAATCCGTAAGGAGTAAAATGCACGGAGAATAGAGATATTATGTAATATTAAATTAAATTATATAATAATTTATAAAATAATTATTAAATAAATATTATAAAATAATTAATTTATAAAATAATTATTAAATAAATATTATAAAATAAATAATTTATGAAATTAATTATTAAATAATTAAATTATATTACAGCACAAAAATAATTTATTTTGTCTCCAACTAGTCTGAGAATGTCTATTATTTTTGTTTCGTTAATTATATGGAGTATTATATATATTTGAAAATACTAATGTCATGTCATAAAGATCCAGATTTTTCTTCGTCACTGAATTTCAGAATGGTGACAGAATATATATACTCCCCACAAAAAGTTTGATGTATGCAAAAGTCTGCAAACGTTGTTCGACTTCGCGAGCTGAGTGACTACTAACAAGGGAATCCCTTTCGCTGTTCACTGAACTTTGAGATCAGACCTATAGGAGATGATAGTATTAGACTTCCTAATCACAAGTATGTAATCATTTGTCTGCTAAAATGATATGACAATTTTTTATGAATATTTGAAGTCCAAAAATTACTTTTTTCGCCAGGTTTGATATTTTGTAATCGCACTGTATGTGAGTAAAAACAGGTTTGAAGTCTCTAAAATTATGAAGGATCATCATATTTAACGGATAAAAATAAAAAATTATGTCTCGGATAATTCAAACCGTGTAAAAAAAATTAAATGAAAAATGAACTTTTAGCATAGATATTTGGCTAATTTGGCGAAAATTCTGGAGGCTACGCCAGATTGTCGTTTAAAATAGTTATTTCGTATTACCGCAGCCCATGTCAAGTTTCTTCTACATTTCTTTTTCCAAAATATTATCTCATAAGGAAAAGAAACACATAACTATATAGAACCATGCATACATGAGTATAAATAAATGAAATGTATGCATGAATGAATGTATGATGAATGAATGTATGATAAATGAATGAATGTATGATGAATGAATGTATGATGAATGAATGTATGATGAATGAATGTATGATGAATGAATGAATATATGAGTATTCATAAATGAGATGCGTGAATATATGAGTATCCATATATGAAATGTACGAATATATGAGTATCCATATATGAGATGTATGAATATATGAGTATGAATAAATGATGTGTACGAATAATGAAAAGTTGCTATATTTATCCAACCTGGATGTGGTCATTGCATATCACATGCTGTTGCAACCATGGAATTTAAAAAACTTGTGAACAAAACTTAATAGTAGGCTATTTGAAAATGCATTTATTGTAATTAGAAAAAATGTGAACAAAATTTCATGAAATGTACTTTATTTCATGAAGTTATGTAACCATAAATTGTGGATTAATTGTTGAATTATGCTCTTTATTTAAAAATGAGAAAAATTAAACTGTGTATATATCAGGAAAATCGTGAAAATAATACAGTCACAAAAAAATGAGTAAAACAAAGCAATTGATCATAGTGGGAACATTTTAAGATTGATATATTTTTGCAATTATCTCAGCTGAAATTTTTGCATTCAATTTCAAAAGAAATTTCCTCAACATTTTTGAATTTTCCGGGATCATAATCGCTATAACAGCACCTAAACCAAGCATATTGTAACGTAGGGCGATATTTTTTAGACTGTAATTGATTGTGAACCAAAGAATGCATTTTTATTATCTCATTTCGATGTCGTATGTCAATATCCATTTCATCGATTGCTATTTTATTGGTTATTTTTTTTTACAAACTTTATATTGTCTAAAGAAATAAACATCCAGCGATTGTATGAGGGATGTTTTGGGGGTATTTGCAAGGATATACAATTTTCCGGAAAATCTTTATAAGTGTTTGAGTCTGTACTACCTGTCCATGAGTCTAGTAAAACACAGGAAGGAGGAGACATGATGGGTTTCATACAACATTCTACCCACTTTCTCATTTTGATTTTGTCCATTTTTCCGACTTGGAGCATGTAATATATAAGTTTGAAGGTTGAAATAAATTCGTTTTGAAACGTTGTTAATCGTTGAACAGTCGGGCCAAATGTTTCCGCAGCTTCTCTTAAACGAAGTAACATTTTCCCTGTCAGTTCCCCATTCATTGATATTATTGTCATTATTGTATATGAATGTGTTCTACCAAAATCAGACCCTATTAAAGAAAATGTCTGTTTTTCACCTTTATGTGATAGCTGCCTTTGATTTGGAAGAAAATAATTAAATCCACTTTGATCAGAGTTAAAGATTTGTTGCGGATAATATTAACAGTAACATTTCTCATATGCAAAATAAATTCTATGACACTATCTTCTATGTTCCCTATATTCTGGGTGTATATTTGAGTTATATATTTTGTTACTTTCCACTGAACTGTTTTGTTTCGGCTCTTAAAATTATATATAAAATTATCGGAACATTTAAAATCCTCAAATCTTAACTCTTGGGATTTCAGGATCGCCCATCTTTTTAAATCTATATCATGAACATGTAAAAAAATTTCCCTAGCTTTTGTAAATCTGGCTAACAGTTCATTTTTTATTATTTTATACTTTTCTATATTTGTGCCCATATTTGATACATATTTTCTAAACCTCGAAATATAAGTGGGGCATTTTATTGTTGATATCTACTGTTTGTTTTCTGGAATTTAATTTCTTGACGGCTGTCAAAATACTGAACAATTGTTTGCATATTTTCTAAACTGAATTCATTTGCCAATTGATCGCCCTTTACAGTACAGTTATAATATTCGTCACCGACTATACTAATATCACTTTCTTCGTCGATACGGAAATCACAATTGTCTTCAAAATCTAAACTGATACTTTCACTGACATTGTTATTAAAAATTATGTTTTCGATTTTCGACAATACTTCCCGACTTTCCTTAAGTTCTTGGTCAGTTATTAACGACGGAAGCGTGTCGTATTTATTAACGACCAAATTCAAAACGGATTGAATTATGTTCACTATATTTTTCATTTTCTCACAATCGGAAACTCGTACAACTATATTAACGTTACATTTGCGGACGAGTTTATATAGCTAGTGGAATGCGAAACTTAAATGTCCCGCCAACTCTTCAAAATTGTCGCCAAATTCGCCAAATATCTATGCTAAAAGTTCATTTTTCATATTAATTTTTTTATACTGTTTAAATTAGCTGAGACATAATTTTTTATTTTTATCCGTTAAATACGATGATCCTTCATAATCTTACCGACTTCAAACCTGTTTTTGCTCACATACAGTGCGATTAAAAAATATCAAACCTGGCGAAAAAGTGTCATTTTTGGATTTCAAATATTCATAAAAAATTGTCATATCATTTTAGCAGACAAATGATTACATATTCGTGATCAGGAAGTCAAGCACTATCATCTCCCATAGGTCTGATCTCAAAGTGCAGTGAACAGCGAAAGGGGTTCCCTTGTAAGTTATGGTGTTAGCAGTAGTGTAGCTAGAGGGGCAGGGGGGGGCGATCGACCCGGGGGCAGCAATTACCCTTTAAAAAACAATGACAGGCGCAACAATTACAGCAATGACAGTCACTCGTCTCGGGCGACAAAATATCTGGCTAAGCCACTGGGTATCGGCGATGGGAAGACGAACCAAAGCCACCAAATCGAAGAAAATTTTGAAAGGCAGAATTTGTGCAGTCAAGTACTTTAACCAGTCACAGGAAAAAACGAACAATAGTAATTAATATATTTTATATGTTACGTCTTTCACCCTCATCTACATTCAGCATTTCCTTATGTAGAGTCCAACAATTTTTAAGAATGCTCGGCACCAAATACTCTTTCAGGCCGAAGGGACCCAGACCCCTCAGAATTAGGACCCTTGTACACCATCTCTTGAGATCTGTCATCAAAAATGATCCTTTCATTGTCTTTAGGTCGCGTTGTACTTACTATGCTTATGGCATTTCTTTTAATTTTCTACGATTTATTTTGAATTTTCTTCCTTGTTTAAGGTATTGACACTGTTGGTTCAATGCTTACTGACGCTCTCTTTATTCGACAATTCAAATAATTCTAGAAAAAGACGAGGTTCTGTTCTAGCTGTATTTCCAATTTTGTGTGATCAGTTTATCAAACTGCTTATGAACTGCTTATAAAAAAGAAGGATGCAGAAAAAAATTGCGATTTCTTTCCAGCATTCCTTCGTTAATGAATGAAAATAGTTAAAGTAAGCAATGCGCTCCATTTCCACGTACACACACCACCACGTATGAGCAAGAAATTACAAAAGCAAGAGATTCTTTCTTTTTATAAGAATTGCCTTAAGAATAATAGGCGACAGCGTAACACAAAGACAACAAGGAAGGATAGGTTTTTACTGATAGTCTTTAGTACGTTTGTGTACATAGCTCGGGGTCGCGACACAGCTCATCATATTCGTATTACTGATAACATAATTCGGTAGCGACTCGGAAAGGTTCACCCGAGAAGAAGGAGGTAATAATGTTGACATATCCCCAACTATTATGGGTAGCGTATTGCAGCATAAATAATCAAATTATTTTATCAAAAAAATAGATTTTAATGTTACGGGTTGTGACAACATTTTGTCTATAACTTTGATTTGATATTACAATCTCATATATACTAAGATAATATTTTATAATATTAATTATTCTAAGTGTAAAGTATTTGACGTTTATAAAGTTAACTTCTGATTATTGGCGCAGTATAGCCCAGATGCTCTTGCGCCATAAAAAAGCCAAACAATCAATCAATCAAACTTCTGATCATAAACAAGTAGGATTGTTTATGGAATTATTATTTGACAAGCAGACAGTGATGCCCATACGTGTAGCTCTAGGGGAGGGGATGAAAAATCATTACTTCTTTCGAGGCTGTCAAACATTTTAATAATTGTACAAGATACTAAAATACTGCAAAAGTAATTACTACTACTCGATATTTAGTAATGAGCTTAAAAGGACTTTATTTAAAAATGCAACTGCAAAACTTTTCAAAGTAAATGCATAGAAAAATTGGATAAATCAAATTCTTAATTAAAGGATGGGGGCTCAAGCCCCCCTCTGCCCCACCCTATATGGGTACCCATGCATACAGTACTATTTCAGAAAATCCGGACATTGAAGAAAAGTCGCATATTCCTGATTTTTAAAGAGTATCTTTAGTAATGAGTAACATCTGTCTGTCTGTCTTAATGTGGGCAGATGGATCTCCACTACGTTATATTTAACCTCACCTATAAATAAACCAACGGAGAAAAGGATAACACTATTTGATCCACCAGATCTGTACACAGAATTTAAAAAAGGGGGGGGTTGCTGAAAATGAGGGGGCGTTGACGGAATTTTTTTTTTCATTCTACGAAATTCGTGAAGGGATTATTCAAATGGGAGAGGTTTAACCCTCAAAATCCCTCTTATGCATGGCCTTGGCGTCCACAACAAACGAATGGAAAAATTTAAAAATGTTGATAATCCTCCACCTTCGCTGAATTAAGAGCTGTAGCAATGTCGCGACATTCTTGTTGTCTCAACATTTTTGTTGTCGTGTGTTTGACAAGGTTTATGGATATCTGAAGCTGACCATATACTCAAAATATAATTTTCCAATTCATAGAATAACTGAAATATAATTTCCTAATTATTTTCACCTTGTGGCTATTTAATAATGCAAGGAAAAGTTAGGTTCAATTCTCAAGTATGACGTTTCTTTTTTTTTCTTGTTTTGAGTTCCTTAAATATCCGTATAATCTCAAATTATATTTACAATTTTTAGCATCTTAAGTGTCAGCTAATAGCCTAACGTTCAATTAAAAATATCCGTGGAATATAACGAATTTATAACTTTATATAAATATTAATAGAGTTATATATGACTATAGAATGGAACAAATATGACTGCTGTATGATGACCAGTGTTTGATTATATTCTTTAGCTATGTTTGAGAAAATGTCCACTTTTCTGAGATGGGCATAACTGGCCGTCTTGTACTTACGAGTGGTCGCACTTACAGGTATTTATTAATGGAGACACTACTATGTCTAATGATTTTTAATTTCATATAAAAACGTAAATTTTAGAAATATATTTGTTTATTTGTTTGAATAGCCTTAACAGCCACTAAAAAACAAACTAGTTTCTCTGTTAGCAATGAATTCATATCAGTAACAATAATTTTACAGTATTCACTTACACATATGTATATTTTAATAATAAAGAGAATAAGTATATGGGAAATAAAATGTAATATACAAATTTCTATATTTTTTAAAAGAGTATATATATAAATGCTTTATATCTCCTTCATAGCTATCACATGCCTTATTTATAAACTTCATAATTTGTTTCCAATATCATTCTCAAATTATACTCATCGACTTACATAATTTTTCAGAGGTATTGGTCTCTCAAACTTTCTAAATTCTAGATTTCGATTTCTAAAATGTTGTTTTTACCAGCTACGTGCGCTTACAATATACAAAACTTTAGGAATATCACTAAAATGTTCAATTTCTAAGCTAGGATCTCAATTTGTAGAAGCAATTTTTGGTTCTATCCGGATTAGAAGCGTCCATTAACAACAGAAATTGCGCTTTTTTAAATGAAGTTTGTACAGACGCCATTATTAAAATAAGAAGGCAGACCTTTTGTGATATATGGAAAATACGCTTTAAAAAATAGTATCTAATTTTTTATAAAGAATTAAAATATGATCTCAGCGATGTCATAAACAATCCATTATTAAAATAATCAAACATCAATTAATATTCTACGATAATTAATGCATCGGCAGATATAGATAGATATTCGGCCATTGTTAATTGTTTTCAATGTATTTTGTCATGTAAATTTCAATAAAGGAATGAATTAAAGTGTTGACAGTTTTATGACTAGAATGGTTTGAAGATTGATGATTACTTAATGTCATAATTAATGATTGTAGTGAATTTACATTCATTTTCCTGTTGCCAATATTATTTTTAGCGTATTGCCAATATTATTGATTGTTATGTACTTCGAAGCGATTTTTTTTCTCAGATAATCATGAAAGTATTATATTTTTGTTAAAATAAGTCACGCTGAAACATAGGCGCCTATAGGAGTACTTCTAGGGGGTGGCTGGGAAAAATTATTACTAATAATTGCATTACATACATACTTACAGCCCTTCTCAAACCTGTCAAACATTTTAGTGAATGTACAAGATACTAAAATGCTACAAAAATAATTGATATTGCTTGACAATTAGTAATGAGCTAAAAAGTACCTTATTTTAAAATGTGACTGTAAAACTTTTGAAAGTAAATGCATAGCAGAATCAGGGAAATCAAATTTTTGAACGGCTAAGGGGGGACCCGAGCCCCTCCCTGCCCCCCATATGGGCGCCCATGAGCTGAAGCTTGTTGCGTTAATATGGCTTGTTATTATATGTTAATATATCTTATTATTTGCTGATATATCTTGTTAATATGGCTTATTAATGTGTTAATATGATATATTAATATGATTTGTTAATATGACTTGTAAAAATGTTTTTTTTAAGTACAACTTGTATTAGTATAAAAATTTCACTATGCACATTTATAAATAAATGATATGATTAAAAAAATTATATATGGTGTTAAAATCCTTTTGCATATTTAATCTTCTCTTTTTAATGATAGCAAGTGTATCAGAATTTTCGATGACTTACGAGTATGTAAAAAACTTCGTACGAATTGAGCAAAATTCTGTTTAACGTAATTGGTCTTATCAAAGGAATAGAAAAAAATCTAGCCTCAAACTTCGGTATGTATTTATCCCTCGGGGCTTTGTTTACATTTTATAAAACTTATTTTTCACATTTTCTGAATTTATTATTTGTTCTCTTTCTTCTAGCTTTTGACGCTAGGTTCTATCTCGAGTATTAAAGAAAATAGACGCGTTTAGAATATCACTTAGGCGCGGTTTTCTATACTGGGTTAGTTTTCACAGTACATTACCTTTTTGTGATAGCTTTCTTTACTACCAAGGTATTGATGTACTTAAATTTTGTTAGATTTAACAAAGTATTCGAAAGATTTTATGAATACAAAATGCCTTTTTTTTATAAACTGCACGAGATTTTGTCATCAGACTATGAGGCAGAGAATCTATAGTTCCAGTGCAACAGCTTCGCATATTGAATGGTATACTTATTAAGATTAATATTCTCATAATCAATGGATATTAATTATGTGAATTCATTTTTTTGACCAAACAAAATGTATACATTTTATAGTGCTGGTAGTTTTAAAAAGATATTTGGCATTTTCTAGTAACGTTTGATGAATTGTTGGATTACAGATTCAATTAAGTGTTGAATAACAGATCCGTTGAAGAACAGATGTTATTTTTTTGTACTGTAAATAGAAAATATTCATAGCATTACTGATAAGTGGCCCATGGGATTGTAGTGGTTTTACTGTAGGACCATAAAGCTCTCTTATGAATAAATAAATAAATATTTTATAAAATGTAACTTTGATTATGCGGATTCATATATATTTCGATGAAACGAAGTTGCACATGCAGATGTACTTTGAAGCAAGGGTTTTCTTTTCAAGACATAATTCAATTGTAAAAGGTAATGGTCAGGAGTAGGAGCTTTTCATACAAATATCTCCAGGATAAAACTACGGTGCATCCTGCATATTAAAGCGTTATGTACACATGTGTTTTGCTGGCTCTACTTCGACATGATGCGTGATCCTCCACTGTAAAATAACATATGCCAAGCTACACTAGGATTCGCAGACATGATATACAAGTTCCAAACAATGTCGCTGGTCTCCGTAAACTAAAATACTCGCTGATATATTTATATATGATATCACTATTTACTTATATATGAAGAAGTGTTGTAAAAGCTCGCTGGTTGATCACTCTGCCGCTGAATCGGCACATTCTTCAACTATAACATTTCTACGGCGCACAAGAAGCTGTCCATTGGTCCACGGATTCTGTACTTTGAACGGTTGGAAGGAATCACTAAGAATTCGTTCTTCTGAGTTTAAACAAACGACGAGACAGAAATCTTCTCCGTTTTGTGGGTCGTCACACTGGCTATTTACTTGTTCTACGACAGCGTCTACAATCTCTCTGGCATTGGTTTCTTGTTCGATATGTAATCTCACTACGGAATTTGGAGGAAGGCTACTATCGTATGCAACATGTACTCTTAGAAATCCTTCTTCCAGAATCTCTCCATTTTGTTCATCAGCCGTTGCTGCATCGTTGTTGTCTGAGAAAAATTCTATGTCGCCTCGCAAAATTTCTTCTGCATCATTATTACCATCAAAAGTTGACGGAATTGCTTTGAACTGAAGACCTGCATCATCGTCACTGGAATCTTCATTGTCCTCAACTTGCACCTGGTTTTCACAATTTTCTTCAAGTTCTGGATCCTCGTCTTCCTCACCATTTTCATTAGCTTCTTCTTCTTCTTCTTCTTCTTCTTCTTCTTCTTCTTCTTCTTCCTCTTCTTCTTCTACCTTTTCTTCCGCTTCTTCGGGTTCTATTTGTTCAATATCATCATTGTTCTCTTCTGCTTCTTCCTCCTCCTCTTCTTTATTATCATCATTCGCTTCATCTGTTTCAGCAGCTTCAGACATAGCTGATTCGGCAAATGATTCTGACACTATGTCGCCTGCATCCTCATCTGTAACGGTTAAAATAATGGATTCACTGGACTGATGAACCTGAGGGGAATCTGGAACGATTATGGCAATACTTTCTGGGGATGAAAGCTGGTTAAGTGTCATATCATCGGCAACAACTATCTGTATATTTGTAGAATTAACTGCTTCTGCATCATCTTTGCTGTCACTAAAGACTTCAGAGCCTTCGCTTGATTCATCTTTTACCTGTAAAAAAACAGTACTATTACTACGAGATTTTGGTTGTTCATCGAAGACTAATAGCCGCAAGTTTTTGTTATCTTCACTTCCTCCAGTTGCTGCTTGCATGAGTCCAGAAGTTGAAGCACACCGTCTCATCTCATTGTTTATATGTCCAACCATTAAAGTGTTTGAAGTATTGGTAGTGTCTGTGAGGGAGAAACTAGACGTCGAATTGGTAATTTTGATAGTAATGGACTCAGATGACCTATTGGGGAGAGAATTTATTGAAGGTAATGCACATGGTACTTTTAGGGTGTGCCTTGTTGGCGATTCTCTCGGCGATGGATCTGGAGAACTACTTGGCGATTCTTGATTCCCAATGAGGAAGTTTTCGAGAGCAATACCAAGCGCAGGTTGTTTCTCCCTAGCGAAATTTAGAACGTCCATCAGCCACCGCATGGCTCGCCACGTATTGTCAACTTGACTGTGGAAATCATTTAGTTGACGTAGGCGAGATTTTGTATTTGTTATTTCAGTTGATGAAAAAGCCTGTAATGAAAGAAAGTTTTAATGTGCGATCCGTTAATTAGAAACAAATGGGTTAACCAAAATCTTAATTAAAATTTAATCACCTTTATTATAAGAATTGTAATGTTGGAGTAATAGATATAGAAATCTTTTATCACCTACCTCTCGATGCATGTGATTTGCAACAATTGTATCCATCTCCAAAATTGAAGAAATCCTTGAATACTTTGATATGAAGGTGTACTGGTAAGTCATCATATGAACTAGAACAAGAAATAGAAATTCTAAGTTGAGATACAAGTTACGCAAAGAGGTATTATGGATTGACTAAGTCACACGATGAGATAGTTTCTTACTCATTTCAAAGACTTGAACAGGGAGTAGGATATAATCATCGCGATCTGTGACGTCATCTTTTTGCCCTGGCGCCGAGCAAAAGCTATCAAGAGGTGGCAATATGAGTATTAAAGAAACTTCTGGATTTAGCTCAACAACTTCTGCATCATAAATTCTACAGGAAAAAGGAAAAACAAAATCAATATGTTTATAAGTTATAGAACACGTTTTTCATGATCAGGTGTAAACAGGGCAAGATTAAGATTTTGTGAGGCCCTAAACAAACTTCTCTGGGCCCTTTGTAGCATAAATTAAGCCTGTATAATTATTTCTTTTGAGGAAATAAAGAAAAAGAGAAACATTTATTATATCAATTTTTATTGAATTAATATTTACTTAAAACAAAATATGTATATTGGCAAAGATTAAAAAATTAAACGATAATATGACACTTTAATTTATAATGTACAGATTATGAAATTCTTACTAAATATCCATTTTCTTTACTCTTTGCTTCAGCAAAATTATCAATTATTTTCCCATAATTAATATTATCTAGAGCAGTGTTCGCCGAATTTTTTTCTCTCCCGTACCCCTTTATAAGCTCTTCATTTATGAGTGCCCCCCCCCCTCCTTTTATAATCAGTAATCTATCCCTTCACTCAAAAAATTAGTTTTTGCCAGGTAGTAATATTCCTAGGTTAGTTAAATAATAAAACGACTCAAATTAATGATATTTATAGGCTTTTTTATTTGATTTTACACTTTAAAATTTATTTGAATTATTTTATCATAGGAGCTTAATATCAAAATAAATGAAAACAGCACTAAAATAGTTTTTTAATCACATTAACATGTGATGGAAGTTCATAACTATTATTCATCTTGATGCTCAAGTCTAAAAACATGGCTCTTAATTTCAATGCGACCATTGAGCTCGTTTCATGGAGCTGAGTTGTTTTGTGAGTACTTTTCCTCGTAAAAGCTACTTCACTTTTGTGTGCAAAAATAATGTAGTCTGGAGAATGTCGATCTCTTCTCACACAAAAGCTTGAATAATCTGGAGTCTGTTGAATTGGCCCTAATAAAATAATTTTTGTGAGTACTTTTCCTCGTAATAGCCACCTCACTTTTGTGTGCAAAAATAATATAGTCTGGAGAATGTCGATCTTTTCTCACACAAAAGCTTAAATAGCCTGGAGTCTGTTGAATTGGCCCTAATACCTGTAAAAGTATTTTTGTGAGTACTTTTCCTCGTAATAGCCACCTCACTTTTATGTGCAAAAATAATATAGTCTGGAGGATGTCGGTCTCTTCTCATGGCAAAGCTTGATAGTCTGGAGTCTGTTGAATTGGCCCTAATAAAATTAACAACTTTCACAGATAGATTGACATTTCCTTCGATGAACGTGTTCATCGTTTCGCGAGTAGGCTATTGGACTTTCGCGTAAGTGTCTTCTTGTAATCCAAACCTCTATAATTTTGTGCTTATGATTTCATGCTAACCCCGTATTGTTCTTTTTTTTCTGCTATTACAGATATTATTTTCATGAGTACATAATCTGTCCGCTGCGTATCCCAGTTTGGAAACCGCCAATCTAGAGCACTTTTTCTGCGCAAAGTACAGCTAGACAATTTAACTTTTGCTAGCTTAAGGAATTTCCTAGAAATAATCTTATTTCCCTCAATTAATCTCTAAACGGATTATACCCCCATTATCAATTTGAAGACCCCAATAAGCATGGAGATATAGTGTAACATCTCTGGTACTCCATTAAACACATGCTTGTTTGGATTTTTTATGGCGCAAGAGCATCTGGGCTATACTGCGCCATTTTAAACGCATGTATATACAAATAAAAAAAGGAATTGTGTCAATACAGTAGAATCTCTTTAATCCGGCACGTTCGGGACCACGGCCGTTCCAGATTAGCGATTTTGCCGGATTATCGAACGTTAATATGGTTTTAACGGGAATACCAAAGAAAAATTAATACAGTACAATGATATTTAAAACAAATTGTAATAAGTTGCTGTATAGCAAGAAAAAAATACATATAAGCTTTACTGTTTAAAAAAGTCTCTGATAACATGTTGCCTTTGTGATTCGGATCTTTCCTTCAAAACATCGTTACAGATTATACACAAATTTATGAGTTCTGCAGAGTTGTAGCTTTTCGTTGGATTCGGCAAATTCTATAAATGTATTTAACACATCAGAAAACTTTTTCCATGAGACTTTAGTTTCATCTGCCATGTCTCCTTCTTCTTCATCCGACCTGGCGGTCAAGCTGAACAAACGCCCGAATCCAACCGAAAAAACCGAACGCGAGCAGCTCGATCGATGCCGGATTACATTATTAATGTGCCAAACTAAAGAATGCCGGATTAAAGAACTTCTACTGTACATTTTTACTCGTTATAATACAGAAAAATATTTTTCTCCCGTTGCATTTGAATTTGCTTGCGGTCTTCGCTGCGCAGAGACTCCTCAAAAGGGAGGGGGGAGAGAGAGAGAGATCCCTAGACATTTATATTTTTGGCCAATGCAATAATCCGGACGTGGAAATGAAGTTATGACTATGGTGTGTGATATAAAATTATATGCAAGTTTATACAATTTTATATAGTATAGTTTTTGCTAGTTTGCTTTATTTTAAATTCATGACTTGTTTTCTTCACTGCTCAGCCACTAGCTTTCTTGTGTCGCTGCAAAGCAAGAGAATGCTTTTCAGTCTAATGTTCCAACTAACCTTTGGGCTCCTGTTTGGTCCAGAGGCACATCTAGTAATGTAAGCAAGTTCCTAATTGCAGATGACAAAATCTTTTGAAATTTGAGTTGAGGGTTTGTTGGGACAGTCGCTATGTTAGGATCTGCCATGGATTTGACCCATTCCCATTCCTCACTGAAAAAAAAGATTTTAATGATAAATATTACTAAAAATAAGAGACACTAAACAGATTAAGATTGCATTGTTTTAACTTTCATGCTCCTTGAATCAGAGAACACATATTTGACATCCTTAAAAGCTTTGTTAAGATGGAGGCTTGAATTTTCCCTTATTTTATTATCTGATATTTTATTGTAATGCATTCCCCTAATAGAGATATTACTATGTAGTAGAACAAAGGAGAAGCTATTCCGGTACAGTTAGTATAAAACAAATTATTGAAACTTTTTATCTCAATCAACACTTCTTTGGACACTCATTAACTTATTCATAATTCAAGATTAAAATTAATGTAAATTAATTCATACTATTTGAACGTTTTTTAAATCACTCATAATTCAAAACTAGTACCACCGTAATTTTTTCTGTATTCTTTAACCGCCCCTAAATTTATCCATATTTTATATTAAAATTAATATAACTTTCTCTGGTATAATTGAACCTCAAATTATCTAAAATTCAACGGTAGAGTTAATGTAATTTGCTATACTCTTTTTGACAACCTCCCAAATGAATCATAATCCAAGAGTGGATTTAATTAAATGTATACCATATTCTGCATATTTGGGGTATAATGTTTTATCATGCCTTAATAAATTTTTAATTGAAACATAGACTTAAAGAAAGTTGCTTCATACTTTAATTTAAGAAAATTATTTATACCCCAGAATTAGACTCAGTGCAACTTATTCTATATATACAATAGAGAGGCCGAAGAGTATACCCTGTGGCCCCTCTTTAAGAATATTAAATTTTCCAGAAGTATTAAAAAAGTGATAGTGTGGAAAATGTTGTACTGTGTCATAGAAGCATTGATTTTAATAGTTTTAGTCGAACTATAAAAGAAAATTACCACGACACATGTGGATTTTCTCGAATTCTGACATACGGCAACACATTAGGAGATTTCTTGGGTACCAGCACACGAATCAGCTCCACCGTTGAACAGATTTTCACGTAAGCGACATATAAGCCCTTGGGTAATGGATTCCGGCTTACGTGATTATAGGCCATCATACTCTGAAAATATATTTTATATAAATATCGTATTATTTTCTAATATCGAAAGTTAAGCAAATACTGTTTAAGACTGCTATTGCAGGAATACCATCACTAATCTATGATACATTATTCAGTGAAACCATATGTTGCCCTACAATTAAGCAGATTATCTTTTACACAGTTCACAAATTATAGAAATGCATTGTTCCGCCAAGTTAAATAGAATTGGAAATGTTAATGAACTGAAAGAAAAATAGAAAGAAATCAATAAAAAAAGAGAAAACGTTCTCGACATGGTACCTGAGTTGTAGAAAGCAGAGTATTATTGACACTGGAGCTGTCGAATAAAGAATTACTGTTGATGCTGAGTTTGCGATGGAGTTTGGCTAGAGGGAGCCACCGTACAGAGAGGTTGGTTAGGCTTTTAGGATCGGGAATATATTTAATGGTACAGAGGACTGTTATATCATGGGCATCTCTTATTGGCTTGTAATAAAACTGGCCTAGATCTTGTATTCCCAAAGCATTCTATAGAAGACAAAAAGTAATTATTATTTGTAGATTCGACATTAATAATGAAAATCTATTAACAATTCTAAAATTTCGGGTAAGAAAAAGGCAAGAAAACATCATCGTCATTACTCCTGATGAAGGACTGTTGCTGACGAGTCCGAAAGCTTGGGTGATATATTCCGTTTGCTGTTTTATTAATGTTTAATTATTTTGCTTGTCAATTTCTCCGCTAGAACTTTTTATTTCATTTCAAATTAAAAATCTTCTAGTTTTACTTAATCTTTACGTACAGTAACAAGAAAATTTTGGGGAATGGCTATCTAATTGGAAAACTGGTTTTATGTTATATCGTAAAACAAGTTTCATCTTTGAGTGTACACTTGGACGCATAGGCGTAGCAGAGGAGGGGGGTTGTAATCCCCATTGCAATGGAATTTTGTATATTTAGCATAGGAATACATGAGTTATAGCACAGTAATTTCCCTCACTGAGAGCATAAGGGGAGTTATGCGCTCAGTGAGGGGAATTACGGTGCTATAACTCATATATTCCTATGTTAAATATACAAAATTTCATTGCAATGGGGGTTACAACCCCAAC
>QLNU02014802.1:57474898-57488606 GCA_006491805.2 Dysdera silvatica
TTCAGCATAATTTTAATTAAATTTTATTTTTAAATTGGAGTTTAAATCAAGTTTTTATATTAAACATTGATATACAAAATATCGATGTCTAATGTAAAAACTTGTGATTCATTATCAAAATGATAATGTTGGAGGTATTTAAAATTCAACATGTAGACATAAAATAAAATCATAATAAACATTATGTGTAATATATAATAATTAATATATTATATAATATATACTATTAATTCTTATATTTATATATATAAGGGAATAAATTTAAACTTTAAAAAAAAGTACTCCAAAGAAATCGTTAATTTTTTTTGAAAATTTTATAAAAACTATAGAAAAAGCTTTTTTAGAAACCCATAAAATGTCAGCTATGTAGATAGATCTGGAAGAAAAAAGTTGAATATTTAAATAAAAGTTGAGAACATTATTTTAAAATTGGCGAAAACACCTGCGATGCGCCATGGGTTTAATTTAGAAATAAGTTTCCGATTTTCAAAAGTTGTGAATAAAGAGGTCTATAGAAGGAACATTATAAAATTAATTACCGCGAAATCTGCTTATAGCGATACTCAAGGGACCTGGAAAAGATAACGTTATAGACAGGTTATCATTATAGACAGATTTCACTGTCTTTAATTAAAAATATGTTTTATTTCGCCCTACAAATCGTAAAATACGACCGAATTCAGTTTTTGTGATTCATCCCCTTATAATGCAATTTTTGTAATCAATCCCATTATAATAAAATTTTTGTAATTAATTCCATTATTATATTTTTGTAATTAATCCCATCATTATGAATTTTTTGTAATAAACCACATCATTATAATAATTTTGTAATAAACCACATCATTATAATAATTTTGTAATTAATTCCATTACTATAAAATGTTTTTAATTAATATCATTATTATATAATTTTTGTAATAAGTCCCATTATTATACAAATTTTGTAATTAATCTTAATTAATTATGCAATTTTTGTATTTAACCATATTATACAATCTTTGTAATTAATCACATTATTATATAATTTTATAATTTATCTCATTCTTATATAGTTTTTGTAATTAATCCTTTCATACCAGATTTTTTTAGATTAATCTCTCTATAACAAAATGTTTGTGATTAATCGATCTTCAATGCGATTAGGAAATACTTCCCACTCGGACAAACATAAATACAATAAGAAGACGGTGAATGGATGTCCTTAGTAGTCAAGATATTATAAATGGAAACTCGAAGGTCACTCGCTTGAGTACAGCGCGAGACAGGGTTGCTGTGTTTTTTCCCTCATACTCTTATGAACTGGAAAATTTCAATAAAAAACAAACGAATAGTATTCTGTCAATAGATTTCAATTCAAATTTGTATCCCTTTCTGACTAAAACAGGACTTATAAACTCTGATTGAAAATCTCCGAAACTTTCGTGAAATGAAGGCCACCCAAACCCTAGAAAACGATTCGTGAAAGGAAGAATGTAGCATTTGAAGCAAAGGTTCTGCATTTGGCGATTAATTGTTCCATGACTGCTAAAAGTCGCCAAGGACACTGAATACTAGAGTTGAACCACACATTTTCCATATATTTGAAATAAACTAGTTCCTTAGTCATTGTAAATGATTGTAATAACTTTCTGATCATTCTGGATAAGAATTTAAGCATAAATTACTAAATGACCGAAATAATACTCGATTTAAAGCATAATTTATTTCTAGAAAACCTCTGATCTCAATCTTTGTAACTGAAATTAAAATCTACAAACCGCGCATCTTGAAGTTTATTAACCGATAGCCTGTAAGTGCGGTATCCAGTTTTGGCCTCTAGTCCAGACTAGTCTTGGTCTATCGTTTTCGTTGCGTTTTGATATCAAACGCTCCAACATGTACCATGTCCAAAGTGAACCTCGTTTACTCATTTTCAAAACTGAGCTCTTCCTGTATTATTGGAAACACTGTTGTAAAAGCGTGCATAATTTGCAACAGCGACATTTGAATAAACAGGATCACCGAAACGAAGACCTTCCATATTGGCCGAAACATGACTGGGATATGTTCCTCCATTTTACACGAAGCCAAATGGTCCGCTACAGTTACTGGAAACTTAATAATAGTCATGAATACGTTAATTACCCATATTGCTACAACGTGAAGTTTCTTACAATATTGTTGTTGTGACATTTAAAAGAAAATTACTACTTCCTCTCGCTTCTTAAACAAAAATTTAAATTTGGATATTTTGCACTAAACTTGGACGGTTCTCTTTGCGGAGGAAATTTGAATAAGCGCAATAATGTTCAACAACAATTCATCAACTCCTTAATAATAAATCTGAAGAACAGAGCCGGAGTTTATTGTTACCGTCAATTGTTTAAAATTGATTTCATGTAATAGATAATAGATTTCATACATATCATGTAATAGATAATAGATTTCATATATATCATGCAATAGATAATAGATTTCATATATATCGTGTGATAGATAATAAATTTCATATATAGATTATGTAATTGATAATAGATTTCAGATAAGATAATGGATATCTTATTTGTCTTATGAAATATTTTGAAGTTCATTAACAGTAAATAATAAAATTCTAAATTTCTCGACACAGTAGATTTTATTCCATTGATTACATTATCCGACTCTCTGTTATGAAGATATCACAGTATATTTTATTCTATTGATTATATTATCCGACAATAATAGAATCAATCCGATTATTGATTTTATTATCTTTTATCAAGATCTCACAGTAGATTTTATTCTATTGACCCTATTATCTGACTCCCTTTTATCGAGATCTCACAGTAGATTTTATTCTATTGATTCTATTATTTGACGCTCTTTTATCAAGATCTGACAGTAGATTTTATTCTATTGATTATATTATCCGCCTCTCTTTTATCAAATTCTCACAGTGGATTTTATTCTATTGATTCTATTATCTGATCCTCTTTTTTACCAAGATCTCACAGTAGATTTTATTCTATTAATTCTATTATCCGACTCTCCTTTACTAAGATCTTACAGTAGATTTTATTCTATTGATTTCACATTAACCGAATCTCTTTTATCAAGATAACTCTATTAACAGATATTCTTTCTCATAATGATTCTTTTTTCTTTGGGCTTGGCATGGGGTTGAAGTAACACAAATTTTTGATTCAACAGAACCAATGCTGTTAAAGTTGCTTGTTTGAGTTTTACGATGCAAAGGCAGAAAGGGACACGCTGAGCCGAGACCGACACTTTTTCAGGGATTCCGAATTTCTTAAGGCCCAGGAAACCAACCCCCGGTCTACGGTGAGCAGAATGCTGTTGAAGAAGTTCTGTGATAGAACTAGAATGCAAAAACAGTTCAAGTTGCGTCAAACAAAACTTCATTTTAAACGCTTATGAGATGTTCTATACAAATAATAAAATAATAAATAATATTTATTTATAATTAGAGTTCGAGCCAGCGAAGGAAATTTGGTGGTCTAAAAAGGCCACCTGGTCACCAATTGGTGGTCGAAAAAACAAAGCTGCTAGACATAGGTTAAAATTACCATATGTATTCTTCTACATATATTACTGATTAATAGTCGGTAATACATCTACGGAAATTCAGCTTCCCATTGTTTGGGAAATTTTCATTTTCTTTCTATAGTATCTGCTTCCAAGTTTGAAGAGGAGGAGTGTGTTTTCGATGGAATCAGCAATTTAGCAAACTCCGTAGACTTTACCCCTTGAGGGGCCGATGGCGAAAGAAAAAAAAGAGATTAACGTCGTCTGCGAATGCGACATACTAAAAACGAAAAAACGATGCAAAAATACTTAAAAAAATAATACGTGCACGCAGAAAATGAATCAATGTCACACAAATAATAAATACCAGTGAAATCGCTTCACTTCACCGCTGGTCAACCAAGGGGAATTTAAAGTGAGGAGATCATCTCCCGACACGATCACAATCCCACAACCTTTCTTTAAAATTTTACCATCGGGTGTTACCACAAGACATGTTTGCTTGCTTGTGTACAGGGGAAATTGGAAAGGGTGGCAGCCGAAGACTGCGCTGTAATTCCAGAACTACAAGACCTGAATTTGTTGCAAGTGTCTTTCTTACCAAAATATTGCACGGACTGAGCATGCAGGTGGACTTTTGAAAGACAAAAATAAATAGTTTGCATCACGAAATTTTTGGCAGGAAAAATTTTATCTTTGATGAACAGTAGCCTTAAAACCAGATTCACGATTTGCGTATGAAAAAAAGCGGAAAATGCCCACACGTGTTTCAGACAACAAATTTGTCATCCATGTTTATGAATTTAACAACCATTGGTTATGAGTTGGCGACAATTGTCGCTTTGTCGCCATGCTGGCTCGAACCCTATTTATAATTATAATTTATATAATAATTATTATTTATATTTTCAATAAATAATATAATCAGGAAAATTTTGTATTTATTTTTAAAGTATAATGGCATTCCTTTGCTGTCAAATTTATCTATCATTTTATAAAAATACGTGCTCAGGGTAGGGGACATGATTTATGGGTCCCATGGCTGTTTAGCGTATCGGGCTCACAACTAATTATGTTTAATAACAAATTATGATTGTCATTAAAGCTACACGCAGGCCTCCTCTTAAGATTTCGGCCCCCGTGGATTTGACCTCATTGCCCATCTCTGTCCCTGGCCTCGTATGTGCTTTCAATTAAAATTGCTTCCTGGTTTCTGAATGGATGAATTTCCGATTCTCCTGAAATTTCCATTCACTGACAGACGCTCGGTCTCAATTCATTCAGGAGATAAAGATTCTACTGAATCTTTCTACAATTTAAAAGAAACGCAAAGACATTAATTATTATTTTTGTTGTAATTTCTATTCAATGAACAAACGACCTGAAATCAGCATGACATTTTGTATTGTTTATAAGGAAATACGCCGCAATAAAAGTAATTTTTAACGTTGTTGATGTAAGACAGCTTTCAGTGCCGGCCTTTAGTTAGGGTGAAGGGGCAACTGGGGCAAGGCAAAGGGCGCATGGAGCTAATGGAGGATTATCGGCTGGCAGACCTGGCAGCCGCCAAGGGCCCCCAGACTCCAAGAAGCCCCGAGCGCGAGAGATTCCTAGTTAAAAACTACCACAACACAAAAAGTGGAAGATGCAATATTTGATATTATTCACGTATCATACGTATATAAGTATAGAATGTTCTTTTATTAAATTAAGGCTAATTAAAAATCATGGTAATTCAACAATGAGTTCCATAACGATTAAATGTTACTGTCAAAAATGTATTTTCACCATGTAATTTATATGTGTTTAATTAATTTATTATTAATTTATATGTAATTAAATAAGTGAAATGAGAATTAAATAATAATGGCGGAGACCCTCTTCCAATAACGCCATTTTTCTTATAAAAGGCTGAGAAGAAGAACGACTTCGACATCTAGGCATGCGCCTTAATATTTATCCCTATATATATATATATATATATATATATATATATATATAGTAAAACACACACACACACACACACACACACACATGAGCGTGAGAATATTAAAAGGTAATTGAACGAGAAGAGAAAATCGCTGTTGTTTAAACAATATTTCCGCGCGAAAATCGGATCTTCTGGATAAACTTTCGAAGGAGAGAGGACATTCATGTCCTGCTCCGACTGTATTAATTTTTCTGAAATTCCCTTTTAAGTATTATTATTCCAAAGAAATAATTTTTATCATAAAATAAATGAAACTTGAAAAGGAAAGAAACTATTTGATTATTATTGGGCGCATATAATCAACAGGATTATTGCTGCATCATTATTATTGAAGTATTTATTAGTGAGTATATATCACTTGGATAAACATACCAGGACGTAAAGAGTCCAATCGAATTGTAAGTATTGTTTATTCTATTTTTGCAAAAGTTATGAATAATAATAATTATGTAGATTAAAGAAGGAAAAAATGATGTTTAGCGGCATGATATTAAAAAGTTATAAATGATAAAGGAAGTTCGCAAGAACATTTGCAAAGAATATTAATATATGTTGTTATGAAAGGAGAAATAACAAGCGTGTAGAGGTGCGTATACATCTGCGAACCTTTCGTCAGCCGAACCGTTCGTTGAAATTATTTTCACAGCTAACTTCTAGCGATCCATGGGAAAGGAAAGAACCAACTGCTAACCACTAGCAGCCATTTTTCATTTACTCGCAATCATGTCTTCGCGCGAGAAAAATTGAGCGATTTTGGTGATGAGCGGTGCGGCTTTAGTGATGGATGGTTTGTGCAAGAAGAAGAGGAAACAACGATGTTGGTAGCACACTTAGCTGTACAAAAAACGCACTGATATGGAACTAATGACGAATTTGAATTCACAAGAAATAAGTGTCTAACATAAGAATTTCACGCGAATGTCACCGTCTGACTTTGAGATTTGTTGCAGAAGATTGGACCCCATATTTCCAAACAGGAAACATATTTCCGCACTCCAATGCAGATATATTCATCTCAGTACATATCTCCCTCCAGGTATCTTCTTTTAAAATTTTTTTTAAATGGTCCTTACGTTTAGGATCCCAGAGCAAAAATTTGGTTTCATAAATATCAATCAGTTTCAGTATATTTTCTTCTGACCATCCCATAATTAAATAAGAAACAATGGAACAAAATC
The DNA here is from genome assembly GCA_006491805.2 of Dysdera silvatica. NCBI lineage: Eukaryota > Metazoa > Arthropoda > Arachnida > Araneae > Dysderidae > Dysdera > Dysdera silvatica. The sequence continues at coordinate 57,481,574 of QLNU02014802.1, forward strand.
TGGGGAGGAAACAGACTTTCATTTCATAATAATAATGGGGGGGTGAAGGACAGAATTTTCCATGGTCATCATGATTTTCATTTATCATGAAAGTTGGAAGTTCTTACAATGAAAAATATGCTTTGAGAGTGTCATGATCCCTATGCCCGCCCTATTTTCGTTTTGCCGAAAAATTTAGGATGTTAATACATGACGTTGCTGTCAGTTGTTTGCAAGCAGCGCCATCTATTTTCAAAATAAATAAATAAATAAATAAATAAATAAAAACCCTTACAAAAGTGGAGACTTGAATGAGAAAAATTGAAAATGAGGGGGTTAATTAGTGAATAAAGTTAAAAAGGGATTTCCATGCATTGCTGAATCTGGAAGTATATTTATGATCATTATCGATAGGCTTTACCCAATATCAAAAACTGCTCTCAAGAACGTCTTTACTAACCTTCTTCAATAAATATTTGTGTTCTGCAAAAATTCTAAATAACAAGGACTTACCTTTGTATTTGGTAACAATAGTTTCTGAGTTATCAGCTGTTTCTGGCTCGGAGAATTTAACTTTCAGAGCTTTGGTCCCAACAACTTCTAAATGAACGATGGAAGGGGGTCCAGGGGGTCCTAAAGGAAATTTTTATATTGTTAACACGTGTCAAATTATAGTATTTTACTATGGTTTTATATTCATTGTACTTTTGCAATTATTTTTTAAGTTATTCACCAAATTCAATAATTTCAGTAACACAAACTTGTTTGAGTTCATTCTTGATTTATATACTCATGTTTGTAAAAATTGCAACACCATGAAGGACTCGTCCGAATTGAATGAAATTTAATGTACAAACGACCTGTGTTGATACAAATAAACGATTAAAATTACAAAGCAAAAAAAAACAAAAAACAATATTACATGTCGAAAATCAGTATTTGGTGAAGCCACCACGCGCTGCAATAAGTGATGCTATACGACGTGGCATGGAATCAAACAGATGTTGAATGTGTGCCTGAGGAAGAGCATTCCAGATTGCTTGTATGCGACCCCAAAGTTCATCTGTAGTAGCTATGGGACGAGGATCACGAGCGAGACGCCGACCAACGAAATCCCACACATGTTCAATTGGCGACATATCCGGCGAGTAGGCAGGCCAAGGAAGAAGCTGTATCTGTTGTGATGAAAAGAAGTCTTGAACATTCCTGGCAATATGTGGGCGGGCATTGTCCTGTTGAAATACAGCTCCGGGAATGCCTTGAAGGAAGGGAACAACTTCGGGCTCCAGAACTTCATTGATGTACCGGTTGCTGTTAAGATTACCCACAATTCGTAGCAGCTGAGATCGTCCATGATACGTAATTTTTACTTAATAATTTTCGACACCCATGTAGAAATAAACTTAAACTAGAGCTGTTTTTTGTTTAGGAGAAAAAGAGGTGCCGTCCTCATCCTGGATTCGAACCAGGGTCAACGCATTGAGCCCTTGGTGTCTTGACCTACTAGACGAATGAGGACAAGAACAAACGCATTTTTCTCCGTATATGAGGATGTAAGATATTATTACCCTTCACAGGGATAACACAATTGCCAAATAATGGTCAACACACAAAGCCACCGGGGCGAGTTTTTGTGAGTTTTCGTGGGGGAATTTATTTTTACTCAATAATTTTCGACACCCACGTGTAAATAAGCTCTAGCTTGAGCTTATTTCCCCTACGAAAAGTCACAAAAACTCGCCCCGGTGGCTTTGTGTGTTGACCAATATTTGGCAATTGTATCCTCAATGTGAAGGGTAATAATATCTTAAAACATGACACGTAATCGCACCCCAGACCATAACTCTGGGGTATCGTCCACTATGATGTTCGAAAACGCACTCCGGAAGGTGGCGTTCACCGGTATAGCGTCTAACACGGATGCGGCCATCACTGTACCCCAAATTAAAGCGGGATTCATCAGAAAACACCACTTGTTGCCAATCAGCACGCCAGTCTCTATGTCCATGAGCCCATTGTAGCCGCAGGCGCCGATGGTTTTGCGTCAGGAGGATCCTGTATAAAGGAACTCTTGCACGCAGTCCACGGTGCAGTAGACGCCGACGAATTGATGAAGCACACAATGATACACCTGTAGCAGTGCACCAACGTTCTGCCAACTGTCCAGATGAAGCAAAACGGTCCGTCACCGCCATGCGGACCAGGTGTCTATCATCCCGTGCTGACGTCACCTTTCGGCGTCCACTCCCGGATTTCCGAGTTGTCTGGTTCTCTTGAACCCACTGCTTCCACACTCGCATCACTGTGCTGCTGTTACGCCCCATACGAGCTGCTATTGCACGATAAGAAAACCCTCCTTCACGAAGGCCGATCATTCGTCCCCGTTCAAACTCCGTAACTTGCTGAAATGTCGTCCTCTTTCGTCGTAAAGGCATAGTGACGTCTCATGTAACGTTTACCACTAGCAGATAACCATACACGCCCCGCTACAGCCCTCTATTTATACGGATCCATCAGCAGTTCAGAGGGCGCTGCTCAGCCCACGCATGCGCGATGACTCTGAAATTCTAATCATTTGAATAGCATACCCGAATTTGCATTTCCTGAAAGTTTCAGCTCAATCAAGTGATTCCTTCATGGTGTTGCAATTTTTACAAACAGGAGTATAGAGTGGAACAGTGGTCAGTGGCGTGGGAAAGGGGGGAGTTCAAGCCCCTCCCACTAGATATCAGGTATATTATTTCCTTTCACATCGAATCATATAATGTCTTTTTTTTAGAAATTACTTGAACTCCCCTAATTCCAGGGACTGACTGGCCATTTGGGCGATCACCCGAAGGGTCGCCTCAATTTATAATAAAGAGGGTCTGTCTGGTTTAACATAGAGAGCCGATCCCACGACCTTCTGCAATCCGAGCAGGTGCTCTTACCAACTGAGCCACAGACGACAAACACTCAATCTCCCTACGAACGTATTTAAAGCGTACTTTTCGAAACCGGTTATTTTTGCGGAACGGAGCAGTACATAAACTGCTGCAATGGGACAGTACATAAACTGCTGCAATGGGGCAGTACATAGACTGCTGCAATGGGGCAGTGCATAGACTGCTGAATATGCTTTTTGATCAATTTAATACCAATCTCTTCGCAGTGTGGTTTAAAAAGCAGTTTATGTACTGCCCCATTCCTCAAAAATAATCCGTTTCGAAAAATGCGCTTTAAATACGTTCGTAGGGAATTGATTGTTTGGTCGTCTGTAGCTCAGTTAGTGATAGCACCTTCCCGGATTGTAGAAGGTCGTGGGACCCCACCAGATGCAAAACACATTTCTTTTCCTTACGAACGTTTCACCATCTAACCACGCCATAACATCGGCGTTACTATTACTACGCCTAAAAAAAAGATTGATAAAAATTGTTTCTAACTACGCATTGTTGAAATTTTATGTCATGCCTTATGATACGTAGCGTAATTAATTAATTAAATTAATTGTCATTGCTCTTGCATTGGGCCTCTGAAATGCAAAAACTCCCTGGCGGATGTCAACGGCTAAGTCCGCCTCTGCCTAATTCCATAATTTTAGAATTTCTATGCAAAACTACGTGGCTTATTTAGACCAGGGGCGCCAAGAGCCAAAGCGGACCCCAGGCTCATTTCGACAGCCCCCCCCCCTATGACCCTGGGAATTAGCAAAGATATTTTTTCTTTTTGGGGGAGGGGGTTGAACCCCGGAATGAACAAAAAGTATGAAATAAGAACGCATTTTTTTTTACTTACTTACTTATTACTTAATTATTTTACAAGATCACTGCTGAAAAAAGGAACTAGCCCAAGCTACTATTATTTATTTTTTTAATAATCGAGACAGGATAATAAAGAATAATTAAATTAAGAATAATTAGGATATAAATTAAGAATAATTAAAGAACTGTACATTAAAAGTGCACAAAATTTTATTAATCTAGATTTAGACACCAATTTTTCTGGTCTTCCGACTAGCAGGCGGGGACCGGGACTCAACAGCATATGTCCTATCAATAGTGGGACTCTAGTATTCATACGGCCCTCAGGCTGCTGCCGCCCCCTTTCGTCTGATTTAGACCGCGGAGTGCAGAGAAGGAAGGTAAATCACATGCGCTTATAAAACTTCATTACATCCATTTATATAACCCTTATAAAAAACGTCTGGGGTATGTAGCATATATATATATTATTTTTCAGAGAAAACAGCAATAGCTTAAGTATGTACTAGAAGTTATATTCTTTTTCTAATTTTAAAGTAGTCGAATTTCCTTTTGCTCCAGGACGAAAAGTGCATTATTATGTGCTTATGCGTATATGTGAGGGGGAGGGGTTCTAAGTATGCTTGAATACCTTCAAGAATATTTTAGAGGGCTTAATTTTTTCAATTATAAAAACTGAAGTACTCTTTAAAGTAACAAAACAAACAATTTTTATTTATTTGTCACAATGGTTGTAGCAACTTTCCATTTCACTTAGAAAATACATATATAAACAATAACACTGCAATTCAATAAACCACAAATAACCACAATCCATCGTGACGAGTCACCAGTAAAAATCAAATAATTTAACAGGCTGAGGACCCTAACAATGTAATGGCGCAAAATCACCTCTTAGCAAATAATCTAATATTTTTTTTTCTAAATAGATTAATATTATTTATGTCGTTAAGAGTGTTTGTATTTTATTCCAACTCCTTAAGCCCGAATATTCAATGTCCTTGTTATAAAATTCCGTTCTGATTTTTGGTAGTCTATATTGATCTCTTCTTCTGTAAGCTCGATTGTTTTCATAGTCTATTAATTCAATATTCTCTGTATATTTATTTTCTTTTATTCTTTTGAACATTATTTTTAATATACTATAATCATATATCTTATCTATTGGTAGAATACCATATTTGCTAAACAATATAATTTGATTTAAACTTTTAGTTTTTTCAATTATTTTTATAAATTTAATCTGTAGCGATTTAATTAGTCTGGTATTTTTCTTATTTAGATTTTCCCAAATGCTATTACAATAGGTCAAGTGACTGTATATAAATGGATAATATAGACCCAGTAATATATCTCCGGGGACTGTTCGCGACAATTTTCTCAAAATCCCTATTCCCAAACTCACCTCCTTTTCTACTCTTTCTGTCTGCCTATTCCAATTCAAGTCTTTTGTCAATACCACCCCCAAAAAATCAATTTCCTTAACAATTTTAATTTCTTTCTCATTTAAATAAATTTTCTCTAAATATTTTATTCTATGAATTTTCTTATTTTTTGTACTAAAAATGTTTTAGATTCATTTTTTTCCATTTTATTTATTTTAAACCAAAGTTCAAATTTTTTAATTACTTCATGAACAGTTCTAGTTAACTCATATTTGTCTTTACCCTGAATAAACACACTTGTATCATCTGCATATTATGTTAAGTAGCCATTGTTAGATATTTGCGCTATATCATTTATATACAATAAAAACAGGAGGGGACCAAGAATGAACCCCTGGGGAACAACATATTTATTTTTAAGTGAAAGATTTCATATTTTATAGATTTTACAGATTTTATATTTTATAAGTAGGAAAATTATACTGTGAAATGTAGTTAATTTCATCAATTAAGATTAATTTAATAATAAAAAGGAGAAATTTATTAATCTAAGAATTTTAAATTTTTATAATATAATATAATTTTAAATATTTGTCATAAAAATATTACGTTATGAAAATTTCTTACTAATTTTTTCAAATCCTAATTTCATTCGACCTAGTAATTTTTGCCGTCTCGTCCATACTGCCAGTTGCTTTTCTTTTTCCTATAAAAGAAATATATATGACAAAAAATGATATAATAGCTTTCCATATTTGGAAATCCGATTTAGATTAATAGATGTAAGATCAAAAGACAAAATTGAAATGATACAGGCGATACTTGAAGAAATGTTTGTTGTGTTTTTTTAAATAATATAATATTATATTATGTACTATCGTCATTCTATAAAACGATATGGGACAAGAGATAAATATTTTTATTTAACAAACGATGTATCATATTTGAATTTTATGAATGTTACGATTTACGTCTTTTGAGAAATCTATGACAAGTTATGTTTTGAATTTTTTCCGAAATCTCTGTAACGTAATGCTTTATATGCTTGATTAAATTTGTGAAATCAGAAATTGCACATACAAATAATAATGTAATAAGTAATATGAATAATATTATATAATAACAAACATGAAACCAGTATAATACTTTAAATTGTTTACAAAATTCATGCTATTAAAAATTCAATGAAAAATGAGTTTGAAGAAAAAGATTTTGTTAAACAAAAAAGCATGAAAAAAACATATTTTTCTATCTTAGAATAAGATATGCTTGACGTTCATAGATTGTAAAAATTCATTAAAATGCAGGTATGTAATGACGAGGAAAGGGAAATAGGTTGAATTTGAACTATCAATAAACTGTAAGCTCCAAATTAAAAAGAGTTTGGTTTCGATTGTAAAATCATTCACCAAATAATAATTAATTTACAATTATGCCAGTGATTAATTATAACTTACCTTAACTAAAGCAACTGACAAAGTACTGCCAGTTATCGCGGTACTAAGAAGGCATGACGTCAGTTCATCAACACATCGTTCAGCTTCCCTTACTAAACTCGTGAGCTGCGAAAATCTACTTTCCTTGGTTCGAACTGTGTAGACAAAAATGATGATATATGTGAACAAAAATGATAATGAGATACGTAAACAAAAATGATGATGATGATATATATGTGAGCAAAAATGATAATGAGATACGTAAACAAAATGATGATTATATAGTGTGAAAAACGAAAACTGGCATATGAAAGAAATTATGATAACATGTGAAATCAAAATAGCTACTGACGCAGAACTTTACCATTTTATAATAATTATTTATTTTCCATTTTCTTCATGATGATGTTTATTCACATTAATCATGCATGATTAGTGATAATTCATCAATTAATAATGATAAGTGCATAATGATAACGTATCTTGTTTG
>QLNU02014802.1:57488706-57502734 GCA_006491805.2 Dysdera silvatica
TGGTGGTGTAACCTGTAAAAAGCACAATAGCAAATTATCTGAGAAGACGAAACAGCTCATGAAAAGGCGAAGAGATATGAAGGTGGACAATCGAAATACCAGTTCCAGGATTGAGTACATAGAACTTTGTAAAACTCTGCGCAAAAGCATGAAAGAAGACATAAGAAAATTCAACTGTGAGCTAGTAAGGAAAGCCATTGAAAATAACAAGAGCCTTAGGGTTGTTAAAGGGAGTTTGTCTATTGGGAAGAAACACATCATTGCATTAAAAGGAGAGGATGGCACCGTAACAAGAAATAGGGAAGAAATACTTAGAAGAGTTGAAGAATTCTACAAAAATCTATACGAAAGTAACAGTGGATTAAACGAAGACATTGAAATAGTCGAAGGAACAGCTCCTAAAATCTTAAAAGAAGAAGTTTCATTTGCAATAAAAAGTATGAAGAAAGGAAGAGCCCCTGGTGATGATGGTATTACATTAGATATCCTAAAAGAAGCTGGAGAATATGTAGAAGACATACTTGCAAAATTCTTTACCAAATGTCTTAACAGCGGTAACATACCAAACCAATGGGATTCTGCAACAGTAATTCTTTTGCATAAAAAAGGTGATAAAGAGGATTTGAAAAATTACCGACCAATTAGCTTGTTACCTGCTATTTATAAAATCTTCACAAAAGTGCTAACACATCGCCTGCAGAAAAAATTAGATGCAGCTCAACCAAGAGAACAAGCTGGATTTCGAAGTGGATTCAGTACAGTGGACCATATTCAAGTATTAAGAGAATTAATTGAAAGAACACATGAATATGAACTTCCATTGTGTGTGGCATTTATTGACTATGAGAAGGCCTTTGACTCTATTAAAACATCAGCAGTCATCAACTCTTTAAGATCAACAGACATTGAGGATGTGTACATTGACATGGTGAAACGTGTGTATAAAAATGCAAGTGCAAAATTTCGGTTACATAAAGATACCAAAACTATCAAACTTGGCAAAGGGGTGAGGCAGGGAGATACCATTTCTCCAAAACTTTTTACTTCAGCTTTACAGATGATTTTTCAGCAGATAAATTGGAATAACAAGGGAATAAAAATAAATGGTGAATATTTAAATCATTTGCGGTTTGCTGATGACATTGTTATTTTTTCAACGAACCCATCAGAACTCCAAGACATGGTACAGGAGCTCTCAACTAGAAGTAAAGAAGTTGGACTCAAGATGAACCTACAAAAAACTAAGATCATGTTCAATAATTTCGTAGAGGAAACAAAAATACAAGTTGACAACATTGAGCTAGAAATTGCTGATTCATATATTTACCTTGGCCAGCTGATTTCAATGGATGGCAACATTATGAAAGAACTCAACAGACGTATTAAACTTGGCTGGAGTGCATTTGGAAGAAACAGTTTTATCCTGAAGGGGAAATTGCCTTTGTGTCTAAAAAGAAAGGTCTTCAACCAGTGTGTATTGCCAGTCCTCTCTTATGGATCAGAGACATGGAGTCTAACAGTTGGAGCAATACGAAAGTTACAGACAACGCAAAGGAGCATGGAGAGGTGCATGCTTGGAATAACTAGGAGAGATCGAAAAAGAAACACTTGGGTGAGAGAGCAAACTAGAGTAGAGGACATCATTGTTAAAGTAAAAGGGCTGAAATGGCGATGGGCTGGGCATATTGCAAGAAGAACTGATCAACGATGGACAACAGAAATTCTGAACTGGATTCCAAGAGACCACCGAAGACCTAGAAAACGTCCTCAAACTAGATGGGTGGATGAAATAAGAAAAGAGGTTGGGGTGACGTGGAAACGAATGGCCCAGGATAGACTTGTGTGGAAAGCATTTGGAGAGACCTTCATCCAGCAGTGGATAGATAATGGTTGAATATGATGATGATGATGATATAATAAAATTAAATTTTTAGTTTAAAAATTAAAAAAATATAAAATATACTTAAAAACATTTTTTCTACTTGCGGTGGTTTGGAACCTGCAAATACCGCAATAAATATAAATCCGTAATAATCGAAACCTCAGCGACAGGGGTTTTCCTGCATTAACCAAAGAGATTAGAGTGTTGATTTCAGCGTTTTTGAAGGAGATACTAGTATCGTTAGCAAAACAGATAGGTTTGTCAGATATTAACTTGAGGTTGGAGTGGTTTTGATACTGGTATATGAAGAATAATGGTAAAATGATGATTAAAATAAGTAATGCTTTTCTATACTTACATTTAGTTGTTTCCCTCGCTCCGTACGACTGGAGTAGTCTTGCCATTGATATGTCGAGAATCATTACAGCAATATCCAACGGTGTAAAACCATCACAGTTCGTGCTGAAACCAAAATTAATAAAGATCATTTTAAAACTCCGAACCTTAATTATTATTATCATTAACTAACTATAATAAACGCACCAGAATTCTTTCAGACACAATCCATTGATAACAAATATTGGACTTCTGTAATGATAGAGGTGATGATATTTTTCATCATCAGAATGACCCAAAAGTAATACAAATATTGAATACCCAAAATAATACCCAAAAATAATATATAATAATGATAAACAAAGTCTCAAGACGGCATTCAACGTAACTTACTTGTTCAAATAATAAGGATTTGTTTGTGATGGGATTAAGGTGCAAACAAAATACACGTATCAACGGATATTACTCATCTGAACAAAGTCAACAAACTATGCAAATCACTCTAATTTGACTCATCATCTAGTTCTTGTGATTGAGCTCTCGATGCGAGCCGAGCATTTCCACAAGAAGTGTGCATTTCAGTGCATAAACAGGATATGCTGAAGGCTTCCCGCCATAAAAAAAGGTCGGAAAATGTGTAAGTGCGTTGTAGGATACGTTTCCTCTTTATGTGCGATTCTGGGAATTTGATAGGCCTAACAGACAGCTGGACGCGCTTTCTTTTTTCTATTATTTCTTTTATACAAGACTTTCAAAGAAAAAAAGATCCGCTCTATTTCCCTGACATAATACTCTCTTTTTCGTAAGTCTACTCTCAAACAAAGATGCATTTGTCTTTGACAAATGAAAAAGATCAGCTGACATGTGACCTACACATTATTTTCTATTTAGTATTAGAATGCATGGCATTTATCATGGATCTGGTAAAAGGCAATCATTTTAACACTTCATGTGTAATGTCCAATTAATCGCGAATTAATTAGTAATGTTTATGTATTAATATTTGTTAATCATTTTGTCCTTTATAAACGTGTGTGCATTCTGATACTTTTGCGGTCAAGTGAAAGAAAAAGAGATTAGTTTATGCAATGCCACAGGGGCTACAGTTTCCAGGCACGTTCCTAGTGAAGGCGCCAAAGGTGCCTCTGCAACTTCTGGATTGGCTAAACCAAGGGGTGGCTGCAGACCGTTATTATTATATTGTCCCGACATGAAGTCGCGACATTTAGAAATCCAAAATAGAGATCCAGGCATACTCACATTAAGCCTAAGGAAATAATACAGCTTCCGTAAAAAATATTTGCGAGAATTTGAATTTATCAGAAACAATCGATGAACTTTCATGAAAAGAATATGAATTTCTGGCAGATTTACTTCTTGTTTCTCATTTTAAATTTTTTATTTAATTCTAACGCTTAATCATTACAACCAAATTTTACTATGATAACGATACAGAATAATGGTACATTCTATACACACACATATATATATATGGCCTGCAAAAGGGTTGCTGGTATCTAACTGGAAGGAGACCCACACGCTGAACGTATGTGACGATGTGTGGAACCGGCCAGGCCAGTAACCTAGTGTCCTACCCCGCCTTCAAGTGGTGCAGGCTGAGCTTTCTATTTATGTGGCAAATTAATATTTGCTACACGGATAGAAAGGCGGAAGGGGAGGGCTAATTCACCAACCCGTCTAGCCAGCGTGGTGAAATTATGGCTAATTCCTCCATTATGTTGACACACCAGAAACCATGGCCCCTAGTCTCCAGGTGCTGGAGTGCTCCTGATCAAGGCAGCGGTCAGTGTGGCATGAAAGCAGGGGGTGCTAAGAATCACTGGAATGGCCCAGGCTGCCGTTTGTTATTGACCTTGGCTACGTTTAATGGACGATCCCTTGCTTCTGAAGCAAAACTTCAGGAATTGGAAGAAGAACTTGACAAGATCAAATGGGACATTGTAGGACTCAGTGAAGTTAGAAGAAAAGGTGAAGAGTTGGTGGAACTTAAAAGTGGACATTTGTTTTATTATAGAGGAACGGAAACTGGAAGAACAAGTGGTGTTGGCTTCTTAATCAACAAAAGAATTAAAGACTACCTTCTTGAAGTCGAAAGCACGTCAGATCGAGCAGCGAGGCTCGTTGTTCAACTAACCCAGCGTTAACATTTCACGGAGATACCATTTCTCCAAAACTTTTTACTTCAGCTTTACAGATGATTTTCCAGCAGATAAGTTGGAATAACAAGGGAATAAAAATAAATGGTGAATACTTAAATCATTTGCGGTTTGCTGATGACATTGTTATTTTTTCAACGAACCCATTAGAACTCCAAGACATGGTACAGGAGCTCTCAACTAGAAGTAAAGAAGTTGGACTCAAGATGAACCTACAAAAAACTAAGGTCATGTTCAATAATTTTGTAGAGGAAACAAAAATACAAGTTGACAACATTGAGCTAGAAATTGCTGATTCATATATTTACCTTGGCCAGCTGATTTCAATGGATGGCAACATTATGAAAGAACTCAACAGACGTATTAAACTTGGCTGGAGTGCATTTGGAAGAAACAGTTTTATCCTGAAGGGGAAATTGCCTTTGTGTCTAAAAAGAAAGGTCTTCAACCAGTGTGTATTGCCAGTCCTCTCTTATGGATCAGAGACATGGAGTCTAACAGTTGGAGCAATACGAAAGTTACAGACAACGCAAAGGAGCATGGAGAGGTGCATGCTTGGAATAACTAGGAGAGATCGAAAAAGGAACACTTGGGTGAGAGAGCAAACTAGAGTAGAGGACATCATTGTTAAAGTAAAAGGGCTGAAATGGCGATGGGCTGGGCATATTGCAAGAAGAACTGATCAACGATGGACAACAGAAATTCTGAACTGGATTCCAAGAGACCACCGAAGACCTAGAAAACGTCCTCAAACTAGATGGGTGGATGAAATAAGAAAACAGGTTGGGGTGACGTGGAAGCGAATTGCTCAGGATAGACTTGTGTGGAAAGCATTTGGAGAGACCTTCATCCAGCAGTGGATAGATAATGGTTGAATATGATGATGATGATGATATATATATATATATATGTGTGTGTGTGTGCGTGTGTATGTGTACTAAATCAATTTATTTTACTCTCATTTCACTTAACAGTTGTCTTTCTTTAAATTTACTACTATCTAAAGTCTTGCATTTATACGTGTAATTAAATATTTATCAAGTACAAAATCATTCATTTTATAAGTATCCTCGTCTCATTTTGTAAAATTCATGATAAAAGAGTATTTATTTTCCATGGTAACTGTTTAAAGCTATGATTATATATACTGGTACGTGGATAAAAGTAGGCAAATATTATCAAATTGTTAAATAAACAATATTAAATTAATAAGAACGATGATACCTTTTCTGTACTAGGGTGGCTAACAACTCAGGAACGGTTCCTGATTTGGACATCCCTTTCCTGGGAAATAAACTCCGGAATATAGAGCCATACATTGGTGTGGAGGTAACACGACCCCATGGAAAAAACTGCGTTTCAATCCTGCTGGTGACGAGCACTCCTTTTTTTTTTACTTACTCACTCATACCTCGTTGTTTGATTCACAGAGACTATAGAATGTGGAGCCTCTTCGAAAATTGTAGACCTTGACACATGATGATTTTAGCTATTCTTGCGTCATGCATTATAAACGAAGGAATACCTGGACTACTTATTATGATTTTACCAAACGTACCATACTGTAGTCTTGAGAAGTGACACAATGACTGTACAAAGAAGAGTAAATAACAAATAGTTATTAATATTATATTGCATGTGCTCTAGCTTTTGGCGGTATAGACTTGAAACGGACAGTGCCAAGTATTCAAGACTTCCTCCTGTAAGTTATTTGGGTGTTGTTTCCAGGAACTTCCTGACTGCTCGGCGTGTGTTTAAAATTGTGTCCTTTTGTAGCTCAATGTTGGTGTTTTGGTCGATTTTAAGTGTTTCCAAACATCTGCGCTGTGTGATTGGTAGTAGTTCTGTGTCTGACAAAATACGACAAGTGAAATGTCAACTCTTTCCATATGCCACATGTCTTTAATTTTAAATTTAAGGTCTTGACATTTGGGGAGTTTTGTTGTGTATGTGATTTGTATGTTATTGGTGTTTGGGATTGCTATATATATATAATACTGTTATTATTATTCTGCATTTTCACAGTACATCTTGACGACTGTTTATACACTGTGTCCGTAAAGTCATGGTGCACTTTTGACCGGTCACAGGAAATCACAGGAGCACACGCACGCACAGAGTTTTTAGGGCACCTTAGGTAACTCTCCCATGTAGCCTCTACAGACTCGTCACTTACCGATGGTCTACCAGAACGGGGTTTGTCCAACAAACTGCCGGTATCCTTCAACTGCTTATCCCACCGATTAATGTTATTCCTATGTGGTGGCGCTTCGTTGTACACGCGACGATATTCACATTGCACTTTGGTCACGGATTCGAATTTAGCAAGCCACAGAACACACTGAATTTTCCTCTGTAACGTCCACATCTCGACTGGCGTGGGCGTGGGCTGATCCACTGCCGCGCAGCTCGTGGTGTTGCGTCATCACCTGTGTGCGCACACGCTTGCACATCAGAGTACAGAAACTTGGAGAGTTTTCCTTTTATTTGGTGAAGAGTTCACGTATCTATCTTGTTTCGTTGATTTCCTGTGACCGGTCAAAAGTGCACCATGACTTTACGGACACAGTGTATTCTTTAATATCGGGCCCTTTTCGTGGTCCTGAGATATCAAAGTAATTTTCTTGAGATGTGGGCCAAGCAAAGCGGCCTTCTGTAATTGATGCACTACCAATTTGTCAATTTCCATTGTATTAAGATGATTTTCGAGTTTTGACGGGATTGTCCTCAATGCTCCTATTACTACTGGGATGACAACTATATTTTTCCATAACCTTTCAACTTCCATTTGGAAATTTTGTGAAATTCTTTCTCTTGAATTCTTGAATTACCATGGATAGCAACATCTACTATCCAAACTTGCCTTTTTCCCACAATTATTAAATAAGGTGTATTATGTGTGAGGTGTTTGTCAGTTTGGATAAGGCAGTTCCACAGCATCTTAACTTGGTCGTTTTCAGTAATCATCCCAACTTTGTGGTTCCACCAGTTTTGGTTGACTGTAACATTATATTTTTGGCATAGGTACTAGTGAATTATTGAAGTTACTTTATGGTGTCTTTCCAAATCTTCTGTATGCGCGATCTTTTTGTATCTACCGATCAAGTGATCTGTTGTCTTTCGTCTGTTTACTTACAAAGATGACATTTGCAAATGGGATGGTTTTTCGATTTTTGTTTCAATTATGTTTGTCTTTAATCTCTGTGCTTACGCAGCAGTTAAAAAACATTCCGTTTCTTTCTTCAGTGTACCCTTTCAAAGCCACAGACAAGTTTGCTCCTCATTTATTTTTCCCATAGTGGTCCTAAAATGTTGTCCCTGGAGGGCTTTATTGTGCCCTTGATGCTTTTGTCCCAAGGAAGTTTTATTTTTAAAAATCCTTCCTTAACCTTATTGAATTTCAATACATTTTCTTTGGGTACTTCTATCAATATTCTTTCAAAACTTTAGTTGATATGTTAAGCCAGTCTTTTTTTTCTATTTCTATTGCTCGTTTGACTTGTATCAGACCTCGGCCACCGACGTTTCTTGGCAGGTAAAGTCTGTCCACATCAGTTTGTGGGTGGAAGGCTAGATTTATGGTCATAAGTTCATGAGTTTTTCGGTCAAAATCACCCAGTTCTGATTATGCCCTGTCAACAATTTCTACGGTGTATCTGATAAAAGGAGTTGCCCATGTATTAATGGATTTGATGATATTACCACCATTCAGCTTTGATTTCAAAATTTTCATAAGGCGTTTTAGATATTCGTACCTTGTTTTCTCTTTCATCTGTAAGACTGTTATCATTATAAATCTGCAGTCAAACAGTAAACGTTTGATAACATCAGGATCGAAGCAGGAGTCGCAGCACAACTTCTGTACATGGTGTTGTTCTAAAGGGTGAATTGACGAGGCCTGGGTCTAGGGCCTTGATACAAAAAACGAGTCACAAATTGGTAAAGTTTGTTTATTACTGATCATATTTTTCTTACCTCAAAATTTAAAATCAGTGCAAAACGGGCCCATTCAGCACAGGGCATTTGAATACGTTATGACGGCCTTGTCAATATGCAAGGAATAAGTTATTTTATGACAAAAAAAAAAAACTTTAAAACGTTCGAATAGTTAAGTAACAATTGAAAAAATTTGGAACAGTAAGTAGCAGTTTTAACTTGCAATTAATCCATGCACTCCCGTTTGAGAGTCATGTTCAAAGCGTTGCTAAAAAGGATCGAAACAGATCTGAAAATGACAATGATTAGTGAAATAAGTATATCATTATATATGCAACTAAATGTCAAGAATTGAAATAAATACATTCACAAAAATATCGATCCTAGACTTAAAATAGTAAATTTTTCATACCGCCACCAATCGGATAGAAATGACTGAGATATTTGTTTCGCAATATTGATATTTAGAAAACATTATGATTATATTAATTAGAGTGCTTGTCAGTTCAGAGTAATTGTAATTGTTTCATTGAAATCGAATTGAATTTTTATTGTGTTAGGAATAGATATTACAGTGCATTGTTATTCGATACTAAAATGACAAGTGTATATTTTGTTCATGCCTGGTGTTAGAGCCATTGTCGCTGGGAAAAATCCGGAAAATAGAATTAAAGACCTTCTATTATAGTGGTTCCCAACCTTTTTCAAGCCGCGACCCATTTTTATAGTAACCAAGTAATCCGCGACCCCCTTTTATAGTAACCAAAAGATCTGCGACCCCCTTAGCCGCCGCCGCCACATTTGCATAATAAAAGCATTTTTAACAGAGTAAAGAAAACACATTAAATATGAAATAAAATTATATTATTAAATATATTACATTAATTATATACATATTATATATATTACATTAATTATATATATATTACGTAATTATATACATATTATATATTACATTAATTATATACATATTATATATATTACATTAATTATATACATATTTATATATACATTGTTAATTATATATATTATATACATTATTAATATTACATTACATGATTATTATATACATATTATATCAGTATATACATATATATTACATTAATTATATATTATATACATATTATATATTACATTAATTTATGTACATATTATATATATTACATTATATATTATATATATTACATTAATTATATGCATATATATATTACATTAATTATATACATATTGTATATATTACATTAATATATATATATTATAGATATAAAGTTAACAACCATTAGTAGAATATTGCAATGTGTGTAGCCATGTTGAAATATAAAAGCGTTGGAAACATTTGGTATAAAATTCCTTACAAAAATAATTGCAACTAAAAATAGTTGCAGAGACCCCCCCTCCTCCCACGAAACCTATCCGCGTCCCCCAGATTGTGAGAACCACTTGTCTATTACGTTCTCTTCTACAATATATACGATTACGATCTTTATGACAGTTACTTGAAAGAGAGTTGGGGAGATAGCTCGCCCTAATATAATAAATAAATAGGCCCCCTCTCATACACATATAGAAATGAGAAATTAAGTGCTTGAAGATATTAGAACGGGGAAACTGACATCAGACCGAAAATAAATATTTTGATTCATAAATAAAAACAAATATCTTGAATACCATTTATCGATCTCAAATTCCAATTAGAGTAATTAGTTTTTTTTTGTAAAAATCTGCTAATTAAATGCCTGCATTTTTTCATGGGCACATTTTTCTTTTGTGTTTAGACGTTTCGAAACCTTTTGAGGAAAATAAAAAGCAATTGACTCTGATACCTTGACAGTTTTTTTCCTGTCTCTTTCAAATTGTCAACAAAGGAAATGATGTCAACTTACCAATTAACGTTGATATCAGTGGTCGACAGGATGCTACGAGCTCTCTCCAACTGTTCGTGTTCAACGGCAACAAACAAGGCTAAATAAAACAATAAAACGGAGCTTATGAATCGAAACCTAAATAAATAAATAAATAAACAAGGACAGTAGAACTTTGATCTATAATTCCAAGGAATCGAAATTTTCTACGTTGAAATAAAATGTACGTCATCTGTACTCAAAATGCATTGTGTATGGATGTCTCATTCGATGACTCAAATTTTTGAGAACTCGAGTTTCTTACTTCCTTCGGCTTTGACTCACCGAAGTTGACTTTATTTAAAATTTTAATATGAACCATTTTAACTATTTTAAACATACTAAATATGTTAAGTGCTAATTAAGGTTTAAGCTGCAGCCGCATTTTTCGCAAAATTGCAAGGAGTTGCTCGAAAATGCGAAGAAAAAATTATTGCCCATCGCGAAAATGCGACAGGCATTTTTAACCACAGTTTATTCTCTGAAAACAGGATTTCCCGATTCCAGAATATCCGTTTTGCACTTCAGCGATCTTTTCTTGTTCCTTTTTGTTTCCTCTTCAAAATTCTTAACAGTACCTATTAAGCATTGTTGATATAAATAATTTCATTGATACGATTTTTCGAGCAACGAAAGCAACTAATATTTTTTAGCATTTTGCTACAACTTTTTTCCCATTTTAGCGACAGTATGTTTTGAACCAGCTTAAACTCTGGTATACAATAATTTCTGCCACCCACGTATAGATTATAGCTCAAACTAGAGCTTTATTCGTTTTGGAGAAAAAGAGACGCTTTCCCCATCCTGGATTCGAACCAGGGTCCCTCCGTTTAGCCCGGAGTGTCTTAGACCGCTAGACGAATGAAGACAGGAAACAACGCTCTCTTTCTCCATATATAAGGATGTAAGATATTATTACCCTCGCAGGGATTGGTGTCAACACAGAAAAGCCTCCGGGGCGAGATTTTTGTGAGTTTTCGTGGGGGAATTTATTATACAATAATTTCTGCCACCCACGTGTTGATTATAGCTCAAACTAGAGATTTATTCGTTTTGGAGAAAAAGAGACGCTTTCCCCATCCTGGATTCGAACCAGGGTCCCTCCGTTTAAACTCTGGTGTTAATGGACATAGTCCCTCTCAATGTAGGGTTAAAAATGCATCGACTTCTCAATTTCAAGCACTTTCCTTTCTATTAGCGACCTCATAAAACTCCTGTTATTAAGATTACTTTTTCTGATTACTGGTAATGGATTATTAATTATTCTTAAGTCAATCAACAAGGCAAATTCTTTATAAATTATTTCAAAAATATTCAATTTGATATAATTAACTGTAATAATTACCATCATAATCAGAACAATGATCTCCGTCTGGTGTGTAAATTAGGGTTAAAAATATATTAAATACATAGTTTGAATATTAAATAATAAGTTCACGTCTCCCCATATATTCCGTGTTATATATTCCACATTACTCCAGTCTGTTTTCTTATTTCGTTCATGCAGTTTGTCTGATAAGGTTTCTTAGGACTTTTGATAGTCTCTGACATGATTGAGAATTGTTATCGGGAACTTGGTAAATATCCCCCCCCCCCTCTTGCAACATTCCCTGCTTACTGCCATTGAAATTTTTCAATTGAAACATAGACAGAGTCGATTCGCATTTTACGCTTTTGTCCAGTGTTTTTTGTTTTGATCATTTCTAGTTATTGCAAGCAGTTCTCCATATTTTTCTGAGTTGCTTTCACTTTATTTAAACTTCGACAGCACGCGCACTAAAAGATTTACAGGGATGCACAGTGCATCAAAACATACGCGCATTTTGAATTCATTTTACCGTTCTTTAAGTGTTTGAGGACTTTATATAATAATGCATGGTAGCCTCTGACAGGATCGTTACTATTGTCATCACTGACCATGCTAATTGATTTCTCCTGAGGGAAAAAGCAATGTAATGTGCGCATGCGCTGTGAATCTAACGAATGCATGCTCTACTTGAAATAATAATAAAATAATAAATAATAATAAAAAGAAATGTGCTTTGAAATAAAAGACAAGTTATATGAGTCTTTGAATAATAATAAATTGCATTTATGCTAACTTAAAAACCATTCGCACTACTTTAGTTGACTTGGAGGAAATTGTGAAATTACTTGGGAACGTGCAATGTATCTCGGGATAATAGGAGGAAGCTGCACAATATGCTGAAGGAGCTGCTACTGAAAAGAGATTTGTGTAGTGGAAAGAGCTGATATTATATGAGAAGATGGAGGAGAACAGAGCTATGTGCAAAACCTTTTTTCGCTACCGTCAACCGGGCCATTCTTCTTTAGCGGGTAAGTGTATCTAGCCTATCGGGAGTTCCCGAAGATTAGGTCTTTGATTTCCAAATCACGCCTTCTAGCTTGAACAGCATCTTTATCGATGGAAGGGAAAATGGTATCCCTCACAACGCCAATTGGCCATGGATTGGCCAATCAGTAAAAATACAGTTCAGTCAAATGTCGACGGGTTAAAATTGAAAAAAAATTGAAAAAAATGCCAAGAAGTGGTCAAATTGAGAGTAGAACATCTTTTATCAGTTTGGGAAGCTCAAAAACAAAATAAATAAAGTCGAAGACTACGTTTGGAGACTCTGGCGGAGTTAGAGGAAATCTGCTAAGAAACAATCATTGTTGAAAATGAAATTATCCTTATATCCCTGGACACAATGGTTGAACACTTTGACCATTTTTATTGTCGTAAAAAAGGATTTTTTTATGTTTTATTTTATATAATTTGAGATTTTTTTTACTTCAGTTTTTTATGTTTCAGCTTCTGTAGCCTTCGTTTATCATACGATTTTTTTTTGTATTGGTACCACCATGTGAATATTATCCAAAAATTCGCATATAAATATATCGTCTTTAAATTACATATAATTTTCCCGCGTAGCAATTGCATAATATGATCGTGTCTTTACTGTTGTCAATAAATAAATAGGAGCCTTTGTGACCCACATATCTCTTTTGTACCAATTCGATATGAAAATGTATTCGCAAATTTTCTCAATATATTAATTTCTAATGTGTTAATTAAAATGCTTCCCAACTAGTACGAAGTTTGACGTCAGTAAACACTATCACACAGAAACTATAAAATGCGTAGATTATTAATAGTTAAAACGATAATTTTTAGAACAATTATAACTTATAGCTTCATATGCAAAATAAACAAGCTACCACTTTATATTCTCTTCGCTTTCTAACCAAAAGCCTAAAATAATTTGATATGTCTTGCCTTACATTGCTGTAACTTTTATACCGCTCAAATTATCTATCACTAAATATTGTATATCAGGTTGAATGAATTACTATTATTATTATAAACATACAATACAAACTATATTAAAATGAATCGCCATTTTTACACATACCTTGTAGATCAATGCTAATTTTGTTCACTTTCTCCAGGCGTTTCTTCTCCGCTTTGCTCAAGGGCTGCCCTTCGAACAACGCTTCTGAATTGTCTAAACATAGACCTGAAAAAACCTTACATTTTATAATTCTAATGACCGTTACTTTGCTATAAATAAAATAATAGTTCATTGCCATTAAATATAATGGAATATAAGAATTTATGTCATAGGCAATGTGATGTAATAATTTCTGAAATAGAAGACAGCGGATTATAAAAATTTCAGGTGTAGAACAACGGATTATAAAAATTTCTAGTATAGGACAACAAATTATAACAATTTCTTGTATAGGACAACGAATTATTTCTAGTATAGGACAACGAATTATGAAAATTTCT
>QLNU02014802.1:57506741-57517846 GCA_006491805.2 Dysdera silvatica
ATGGAACCACCGTCGGACTGCTGTCTTGGCTTCATCGTTGCACGTGAATCGCTGTCCTGCCAGAAACTTCTTCAGCGGACCGAAAACGTGGAAATCACTAGGGGCGAGGTCCGGACTGTATGCAATCAGAACCGCCGACAAGCTCCGGTCATTTCACTGGGAGAGTCTGGACCACCCACCATACAGTCCGGACCTCGCCCCTAGTGATTTCCACGTTTTCGGTCCGCTGAAGAAGTTCCTGGCAGGACAGCGATTCACGTGCAACGATGAAGCCAAGACAGCAGTCCGACGGTGGTTCCACAGTCAGCCGGACGAATTCTACCACAGGGGCATCTCAAATTTAGTGCTGCGATGGGACAAATGTCTGAACCGGTGTGGGGACTATGTGGAAAAATAGTGTAAGGTACGTAGAATAGTACGTATATTTGTAATTACCTGTATGTACCTTATTTTGGCTAATAAAAAATAGGGGCAAAGACTTTTAGACTTTTTGATTCGTCCTCGCATATCGGCCAATCAAGGAGGAGTATCTTTCATGAATCTTCCTTTACACTTTTTAATTTTAAATATGTTCATTTTAAGATTTTAATAAAAAGAAAAATGGTGTATGAAAACAGATTAATAAAAATAAAAGAATCTCTTCTGCAAAATTTGGATTAAGGAAAGCATACAATGGCTGATCAGATCTTACCATAACTAATAACGTTTGTCACTAATCCATCGTATAAGAAAAAGATTTCCCATTGTTTCGAGAACTACTGTTTCCTCCATCAACTGAAGTGACTACATATTACTATATATGTTATAAGCGAAGCTATACTATCGAAGGGGCAATATATACTATACTTCGCTTGATAAAGGGACCAGTGATTCTCAAAACATTGAGGAATCTTTTTTATAGGTTGGATCAAAGAAAAAACTTCTCAATTAAAATTTGGATTCACCCACAATGCCGCATTTAACGGCCTTCAAGACTGCATGGCCCTTCTGTCTCATGTAATTAATGTAATTGCGGAGCAGATAATGATTTAGGACTAAATCTGACTTTCAGTAATCAGAGTTGAAACTACAGCTCGTTTATTTTGCTCATAAAAGCTGAAGAAAAATAACAATCAAGTATTCAAGCTGGACTTGAACCACCGACTTTTAGATTGCTATTCCAATATATGTAGAATATAGCCGCTGAATACAGTTTAGTCGCTGAGCCGTACATGTTTTTTTGTACGTATGCTTACTGAAAAGGGTAGGTGAACCTTAGTTTTTTATCCTTCAGGCGTTACGAATTTAAAAGAACAAAATTTCCTTAGTCGTAATGACGTTTAGTTTTCTCTCAAAATATGCCTTTTACAGATATATTTAAATCTATTTTCAGTCTATTAACAAAATATAGCATAGTAAAGGCTATAAATGCTTGGAAAAATCAACAGAATTTAAAATTATTTACATACAATACACATTTTCTTCAACATATCCTCATAGACAGTTTTCCTTCAACGTCGTCCACAAGAGACGCGCTTCTTTAAGTTTAGAATCAAAAGCATTTTGGTAATGTGTGAACTTTATTTTTGCATATGCAAACCAAGGGCGAACACAGGGGGTGGTCACAGGGGTCATGACCCCCAAAAATATATTTTTTCACTGTAAAAAATTCCAACTTTCATGATAAATGAAGGGTGTTATTCCAAGACCATGGCAAATTCTGTCCTTGACCCCCCAAATGAAAGTCTGTGTCCTCCCTTGATGCACACATGGATTAAAAGTGCTTGAAAATGTGAATTTAGGATGCCAGGGCTTAAAACACCACCAAAGGCAAATAGGACAATTTTAAAGACCCTCCCTAAAATAATCCAATTTCCTGGAACTGTAGTTTTTAAATATAGAACTAAAATAATCTGCGTCATCATTCGCTGCATTTTATATGTTTGTTTTTTGGTTTTACGGCTCAAAGACTACAGTGGTCATGCTGCGCCGGGACCTACAGTTTTCCGAGGAATCCGAACCTCTTAAGGCCTGGGGAACCAAACCCCGGACTACAGTGAGCAGTGCGATCTTTTATGAGATCTCTGAGTAAGCGTTCTTTTTGCACTGCTGGGAGTCGAACCCGGATTCTGGGAGAGGACTTTTCGTAGCCGACAGACGCTGACTACTTCTTTCGTAGCCGACAGACGTTGACTACTTCTTTCGCAGCCGACAGACGTTGACTACTTCTTTCCTAGCCGACAGACGTTGACTATTTCTTTCGTAGTCGACAGACGTTGATTGCGAAAGGTGCACATTAGTGGCACAGTGTGCTTCGCAGTTTCCACATGAGTAATTCGCAATGGTGTTATTTGCCCAATCACGATATATTTTCATGATAGCAGAACGTGAACAGTTGAAAACCTCTTGGATAACAGAGTCGCTTTCACGACCACCTTTCCCATTTGAGGTTTATTTTTTGTTTTTTTTGAAAAAAAAGTGTTCAAGAGCTTTGTAGTTTTAGAACTGCGATCAATCATTCCTTTGGTAACTCTGATAAATCGCTTCTTTCATCTATGGGAGTAACGAGTGATATGTTTGCAGAATGCTTACAGCTTACCTTATATACCCATCAAATTAGCTTATAACGTGCGTTATTTCATTGGTTACACGCTGTTGACGTCAAAAATAGAAGGTGGTGACATTAATGTAACTCTATTGTGTGTTTATGTGTATATAGAGTATTACCTCCTGTAAGGGACACGTTTGTTTAAGGGACAAATGTTCGGTTACGTGGGTGTCCTTCAATGGGAGGTAATACTGTATATATACCTTTAATAACGAGAAAACATGAAATAACTGAATAGATGTCTTTCGGCGTATTCATCATTTGGGCTTTAAGTAAAATTTTACAAAAAAAAAACAAAAACAAAATTGACTTGATCTCCACATCTTCCTCTTTAATGAGGTGGATTATTCTTAGACAATACCAATATTACACGCAGCATGGAAAACTCGGGTGCAGTAGCTTTGTAATTACTAGCCCAGTAACTTAAAGATCGCTAGCCGACTTTGACCTGGAACGTGGATCTTAAATCTCAAAATTTTCTGGATTGGTTATAAAATTTTTTTTAAGATTTATTATCACTTATCAAGCGCACGTGTGAAATGTAACATATTACTATTAAATGGCATTAAAAAATTAACAACTTTGATCCAATTGTCAATAATCAACCTCCATGAATGATAATTATGATAATGAACATTATACGAAAAATGATTTTATACCCCATTGTTCGAAGGCGCACACCATGTTAGGGGTTTGAAAAAAATGTATTTCTATTGCTAAGAAATATAGCCAAAGAATGAAAAGTTTTAACCTTAATTTCACAATTGCGTGCTTTTGGAAAAAGTAAATTACGTTTTTAGAACATTCGTTTCAAATTTTCATCCTTAAATAATGAATGGAATTAAAAAAAGTTGGGTAATTTTTCTAAATTGTACTAAATTAAATATTTTCAAGTGGCCATCCTATTTTTGTAAAAAAAATTATACCGAATGAAACCATAGAAATGGATGCTAAATGATTCTCCAAAGCATTCGTTAAAAATAAAGGAACATATATATTTTAAGTTTCTAAAAAACATAATTGCAGGGACAAAAACGGTTATTACAAATATCTTAAATTTTCTAATAAGAATTAAACAAAAAAATAGCACAAAGCTATAAAAAAGAGCTTTAGAGATAAAAGGAAAAACGCAAAGATGTTTTGAAATTATATTCTTAATCATAAAAGGAAAAGGTATTTAAATTTCTTACAAAATTCCCTAAAGCTCAAAAAATATTAAGTGCAATGAAGTCCCTGTAACCTTTTTCTTTGAATCAAAATATACTGATGTCAGCGGTATCCAAAAACAGTTGTTTAGAGATGAAAGAAAAACCAATTTACTGATGCCTTAAAAAGTCTTTGTAAAGATAAAATCAAAGCAAAATGCGGATTTTTCAATACCAGTAGAAAGGATGAGTGATACAAATAGCATTGATTTTCTGTGCACTACATTGAGCAAAATGCGGATTTTTCAATAACAGTAGAAAGGATGAGTGGTACAAATAGCATTGATTTTCTGTGCACTACATTGAGCAAAATGCGGACTTTTCAATAACAGTAGAAAGGATGAGTGGTACAAATAGCATTGATTTTCTGTGCACTACATTAAGCAAAATGCGGATTTTTCAATAACAGTAGAAAGGATGAGTGGTACAAATAGCATTGATTTTCTGTGCACTACATCGAGCAAAATGCGGATTTTTCAATAACAGTAGAAAGGATGAGTAGTACAAATAGCATTGATTTTCTGTGCACTACATTGAGCAAAATGCGGATTTTTCAATAACAGTAGAAAGGATGAGTGGTACAAATAGCATTGATTTTCTGTGCACTACATTGAGTACCGTTAATAGGGGTGACTTTGTCCCACCAAATGAGGAAAGATAAAAATGGTGATACCTCCTGTCTGTTTCGTCGAAATATTTTAATAAAATCTGATTCTGGTAGGTAAGGTATTGGTTTGAATATGAAGTGTTTAATTTTAAATTTCAGTTACTGAGGGTAGCATCACTACAGTTGCTGTTTTCTATACCTTTTTTTTGCTGCGAAATTTGCTTGTAATCAACTTCTTTGAAAACCTTGCTTCTACATTACATAAACAGGTGGTAATATATTTTTACCCTATCTCCCATACTGCGTAGGGCCTCGTGACTGCCCCTCCTAGCCATGAATATAAGGGTGGAACTGTTTGTTTGTTTTGTGGTTTTACGGCTCAAAGACTACAATGGTCAT
The DNA here is from genome assembly GCA_006491805.2 of Dysdera silvatica. Lineage (NCBI taxonomy): Eukaryota > Metazoa > Arthropoda > Arachnida > Araneae > Dysderidae > Dysdera > Dysdera silvatica. The sequence goes on from QLNU02014802.1 coordinate 57,511,540, forward strand.
GCTGCGCCGGGACCTACTGTTTTCCGAGGAATCCGAACCTCTTATGGCCTAGGGAACCAAACCCCGGACTACAGTGAGCAGTGCGATCTTTTTATGAGATCTCTGAGTAAGCGTTCTTTGTACACTGTTGGGAGTCGAACCCGGATTAACGGCGTACTAGGCGAACGCGTTACCACACTGCGCCACCGCAGGGCCGGTGGAACTGTATACAGGCCTCCTGTAAAAGCTTATTGGAAGGTTATTCGAGGCATGCGACAGTCACTCCAAGCCGGGGTGATTTTGTCCTACTTTTTAAAAAAAAAAGTTTTTGTACTTCTAAATTTCCAAAATATCCAAAGTTTATATAAAATTGTCTATTAAACACTTTAAAATATGGGAGAAATGTACTTTTTCTAAATAGAAATTTCACCCAGTTTCAGGGTTTTAAAGAAAAAAAATAGGTGAAAAATGAGACAAAGTCACCCCGGTTGAGGGTAACTTGAAAATCAAGTAGGTACAATGTCACTTACCTGAGAACTAGGGTATAATGTTATAAGAGCATAGTACTTTATGCATAATTCACATAAAAAATACTTTACGTGCACAAACTTTGAACATCCCTGAGACTAGAATACGCTAGAAGCTAGAATAAGATGAGAGTTTTAGTGGTTCATAAAAAAAGGAAGAAAAATGGAGTATTAATAAGCCACTGAGAAATCAAATGTGGGTCAAAGGATCAGCTCCTTGTTTGAATGATTAGGTCACTAGGGTCATTTCATTTGGCTGGACATGATCCATTCTTGATGGCAATTTCGATATGTTGTTAGTCGCGAATTAGTTATTGTATCATGCATTATTTGTATGCTACATCACTGTACTTACATGTTGGGTACTGTGGAATTGAATTGCTGAAGTTGCTTATTGTCTGTGGACTTCTCTTTCGGCGTGAGGAGTCTGGCAAGCTTTGCTAAGCTGGCCTTGGTGCTGTCATACCTGGAATACGTAAGTCACAGCAGATACATAAATATGGATGAGTCATTGTTAGAAATAGAAATCATTTGTTAAAATATGGAAATTTCATTTTAAAATAGGCAACGGGCCCCCTCCTCCACTTCAGCTGTAAACTGAATTTTACTATCTGTGTTAACTTCTTTGCAGCTAATAGTTTGCCATGCGTAGTACTAATACTGGCAATATGTGATATTGCAAGAACTTGTCCCAATGTCGGGAGCATGTGGTTGTGCATGAAAAAATGAATAAATAAATGAATGATGCGGTAAATTGAAATACCATTATGATTTAATTCATGATATAGTTTCAATTATAGATAAATTACAGATTAATTTTTATGATTGAGAATCTTCCTCTTAATGTGTTCGCTTGTTCTGTGTGTGAACACACGTTTCCCTAGGTTCAACTTTAAGAAAAACATGGATTCTTCACATCATGTCACGATTTTCATGGCGGATTTATTTATATCGAAAGGCACGAAAATGTTTTGATCGTACCGATTCTTTGCGGATGACTCTTTTCCAGAGGAATGCTGGGATGCTGATGACGTAATGGATGTAACGGATGTAACACTCGTTCTAGGTGATCCCATTGGGGATCGGGCAATATCCGTTTCCGGTTCCAAACGGCATTCTAGAGAAGAAAAAAAAGAATACCAAGTTAGAAATATTCTTGCAAAGAATACATTTTCCTTAGGAATTCACCGTCATATTTTGGGATGGGGGCAAGTAGAATTACCTCATCTTTGTTAATTCATTGCGTTATTTCATTGTTAATTTCTTGGTGTTTTGAATAAAAGTTTCTTTTTGTTAAAGCGACAATTCTTCCGAAAGAAAAGAGTTTCTTTGGTTTAAAGAAAAGGCATATGAACTTAAGACACATGGATCCAATATAGCAATTCACAAATCTTACGAATTCAGAATAACACATCGTAAAATTTGTCAGTTTCATATACCAATTCACAGGGAAATATAAATTCAACAATTCAATTCACAAAGCCACCGAGTTTGAAACGAAATCCCTTCAAGATAAAAAGAAGCTCTGACCAGGGTCATCCTTGCTGGGGGTGCGAATAATGCCCTGCATTTGGCGGACAATCCCCGAGGCGACCGCATATTATTTTTTATATTATTATATTGCCTTTGATCTAAATATCAAAGACAATATTAATGCTTTTCGTTTCATTTTATGAAAATAAAAATTAAAAACAAATTTTCTTTTGCATCATGATTGTGTTTAAAGCTCAGTATATTTATAAAACTAAATATTCTCCGAACACAACTCTTGATTAAGTACTATTTAATCAATAAGGACAGGGCGATATTGTTTTTGCAACGGTGCCACCAAAAATCTACCATAGCCCCAGGTTTTTGGTCGCACCAAAAACCTAGGACGTCCTTGTCTCTGACATCTCTCAAAGTCTCTACCCACTGAGCTACGAAGGACAATATATAATCTCTTTACGAACGTATATATACTGATGCCAGTTATTTCGCAGAATGGTGTAGTACATGGACTACTATTTAAACCAAAATAAACGTTGATTTATATTGTTGTTTGATTTAATCTGCGTAGTGTTCGATTTATATAAATACACACATATGCTGCAACGTGCATTTCGATCAATTTAATACCAGTCTCTTTGCAATTTGGTTTAAATAGTAGTCCATGTACTACACCATTCTGCGAAATAACTGGCAACAATATATATACGTTCGTAAAGAGATTATATATTGTCCTTCGTAGCTCAGTGGGTAGAGCCTCCGCCCGGCAAGTGGAAGGTCGTGGGTTCAGGTCCCACCGAAGGCAGAAATATTTATTTTCTTTCGAACGTTTCACCATCTAATCACGCCATAACATCGGCGCTGGTATCACTACGCCAATAAACGTTGATTTATATTGTTGTTTGATTTAATCTGCGTAGTGTTCGATTTATATAAATAAATCTCTCAACGTGTTAAGTTAGTCTCAAAGTGTTAAGTATAGGTTTCGATTCACCGATTTTTTTTAACATTTAACTGCGGCTAGCTTAACATGAATGGGTCAGTGCTTCAAACAAAGTTAAGCCATGTCATAAGGAACGTTAAGTGACAGACATATATTTTCGTTATAGCCATTAATCTTTATAGTCGTTGTTTGTTATGACTATAAATTTATACATTAAACTATAAACTACCTAGATCATATGTTCGTTATAACTGTGAATTCATTATACCTGTATTAGACATAATCACAGGCGTAGAGTTATACGGACCCTTGGAGTCTGAACAGATTAATTGTGATATTACATATAATGTAATGTATAAACGACATCGAATGTTCTTGAGTCCCCTCAATAATTTTGAGAACTCTACGCTGATGGATATAACACGCTTATAAGAGTTCCACTGTAGTGGGAATTGAACCTAAAAATTCTAAAGTTAAATCTAAAATTTCATCTTATGGGGGTTACCTAAAAAATGAATTTTCTTATATTCTTAACCAATTTCTCTGAAAATTGCACCCAATATTAACAGCTATAAAAGAAAACTTTTCGAAAAGTTTCAACTTTCAGAAATCAGTAAGTTTTTAGCATATGTTTTCACTGCTTTTAAGCACCGTATTTGAAAACTCCACATGGTGTATTTTTGAAGCAAAATATTTTATATTTTTTCTAAATAATTATTGAAACCCTGCTTATAAAAGTTACTGAACAATTATACTTTGTTTCCAATAGTTTTTGTTAAAAAAACTTGCCTACTATTCATAAATTGTTTTGCTCATTTGATTATATTGAAAGCCTCCAAAAAACATACAAGATACCATTCCTCATTTAAACTGCAAGTAACTTTCATTCATAATTAATGAGTGAATATGTGCAGAAAAAATTAAAATTATTCGCTGAAAATTACATCGCAATGAATGTTTTGCCTAATGCAACATTTCTTAAAAATTAATTTTGAGAAAAACGAAATAAAAGTTATTCATTTACACAGTGACATGACTATATTCAAAAGCATTTTTCCATATGATGGCCTCATCGCATCGGAATAATAAAATTATTTTTAGAAAGATGAAGATTTGCTTTATTTTTTAGCATGTAAATAAAAAAATTGATATTTCCCCTAAATTCATTACCTTTGCAGGTATGACACACTTTGAACTAAAAGAACCTAAATATTTTACTTAAACCTAACAATCTATGGATTGGCTGTCAAGGCTTCTTAATATTGTTTACGAATTACAAGGGAACCCCTTTTGCTGTTCACTGCACTTTGAGATCAGACCTATGGGAGATGATAGTGCTTGACTTCCTGATCACGAATATGTAATCATTTGTCTGCTAAAATGACATATTTGAAATCCAAAAATGACACTTTTACGCCAGGTTTGATATTTTTTAATCGCACTGTATGTGAGCAAAAACAGGTTTGAAGTCGGTAAGATTATGAAGGATCATCGTATTTAACGGATAAAAATAAAAAATTATGTCTCAGCTAATTTAAACAGTATAAAAAAATTAATATGAAAAATGAACTTTTAGCATAGATATTTGGCGAATTTGGCGACAATTTTGAAGAGTTGGCGGGACATTTAAGTTTCGCATTCCACTAGCTATATAAACTCGTCCGCAAGTGTAACGTCAATATAGTTGTACGAGTTTCCGATTGTGAGAAAATGAAAAATATAGTGAACATAATTCAATCCGTTTTGAATTTGGTCGTTAATAAATACGACACGCTTCCGTCGTTAATAACTGATCAAGAACTTAAGGAAAGTCGGGAAGTATTGTCGAAAATCGAAAACATAATTTTTAATAACAATGTCAGTGAAAATATCAGTTTAGATTTTGAAGACAATTGTGATTTCCGTATCGACGAAGAAAGTGATATTAGTATAGTCGGTGACGAATATTATAACTGTACTGTAAAGGGCGATCAATTGGCAAATGAATTCAGTTTAGAAAATATGCAAACAATTGTTCAGTATTTTGACAGTTGTCAAAAAAATAAATTCCAGAAAACAAACAGGAGATATCCAACAGTAAAATACCCTACTTATATTTCGAGGTTTAGAAAATATATATCAAATATGGGCACAAATATAGAAAAGTATAAAATAATAAAAAATGAAATGTTAGCCAGATTTACAAAAGCTAGGGAAAATTATTTACCTGTTCATGATATAGATTTGAAAAGATGGGCGATCCTGAAATCCCAAGAGTTAGGATTTGAGGATTTTAAATGTTCCGATAATTTTATAGATAATTTTAAGAGCCAAAACAAAATAGTTGCGCGGAAAGTAACAAAATATATCACTCAAATATACACCCAGAATATGGGTAATATAGAAGATAGTGCCATAGAATTTATTTTGATAACGAGAAATGTTACTGCTAATATTATCTCCCAATAAATTTTTAACTCTGATCAAAGTGGTTTTAATTATTTTCTTCCAAATTAAAGGCAGCTATCGCATAAAGGTGAAAAACAGACATTTTCTTTAATAGGGTTTGATTTTGCTAGAACACATTCATATACAATAACGCCAATCATATCAATGAATGGGGAACTGACAGGGAAAATGTTACCTTGTTTAAGTAAGGCTGCAGGAAAATTTGGCCCGAATGTCAAAAAGAATTTATTTCAACCTCCAAACTTATATATTACATGCTCCAAGTCGGAAAAAATGGACAAAATCAAAATGAGAAAGTGGGTAGAATGTTGTATGAAACCCATCATGTCTCCTCCTTCCTGCGTTTTACTAAACTCATGGACAGGTAGTACAGACCCAAACACTTATTAAGATTTTCCGGAAAATTGTATATCCTTGCAAATACCCCCCAAAGCAACATCCCTCATACAACCGCTGGATGTTTATTTCTTTCGACAATATAAAAAATTTGTAAAAAAAAATAACCAATAAAATAGCAATCGATGAAATGGATATTGACATACGACATCGAAATGAGATAATAAAAATGCATTCTTTGGTTCACAATCAATTACAGTCTAAAAAATATCGCCCTATATTACAATATGCTTGGTTTAGGTGCTGTTATAGCGATCATGATCCCGGAAAATTCAAAAATGTTGAGGAAATTTCTTTTGAAATTGAATACAACAATTGTAGCCGAGATAATTGCAAAAATCTGTCATTCTTAAAATGTGCCCACTGTGATCAATTGCTTTGCTTCACTCTTTTCTTTTTTTGTACTGTATCACTTTCAGGACTTTCCTGAGATGTACACAGTTTAATTTTTCTCATTTTTAAATGAAGAGCATAATTCAACGATTAATCCACAATTTATGGTTACATAACTTCATGAAATTATGTT
>QLNU02014802.1:57517946-57532294 GCA_006491805.2 Dysdera silvatica
CATCTCATATAATACTCATATATTCATTCATACATTTCATTCATTCATACATTTCATTCATTAATTCATTCATACATTTCATTCATTAATTCATTCATACATTTCATTTATTCATACTCATGTATTCATTCATTCATACATACATTTCATTTATTCATACTCATGTATTCATTCATTCATACATACATTTCATTTATTCATACTCATGTATTCATTCATTCATACATACATTTCATTTATTCATACTCACATATTCACACATCTTGTATATGAATACTCATATATTCACGCATCTCATATATGAATACTCATATATTCACGCATCTCATATATGAATACTCATATATTCATTCATTCATGCATACATTTCATTTATTCATACACATGTATGCATGGTTCTATATAGTTATGTGTTTCTTTTCCTTATGAGATAATATTTTGGAAAAAGAAATGTAAAAGAAACTTGACATGGGCTACGATAATACGAAATAACTACCTCGAACGAAAACCTGGAGTAGCCTTCAAAATTGTCCTCAATTTCGCCAAGTATCTATTCTAAAAGTTCATTTTTCATATTAATTTTTTTACACGGTTTGGATTAGCTGAGACATATTTTTTTTTATCCGTTAAATACGATGATCCTTCATAATTTTACAGACTTCAAACCTGTTTTTGCTCACATACAGTGCGATTAAAAAATATCAAACCTGGCAAAAAAAGTGTAATTTTTGGACTTCAAATATTCATAAAAAATTGTCATGTCATTTTAGCAGACAAATGATTACATATTCGTGATCAGGAAGTCAAGCACTATCATCTTCCATAGGTCTGATCTCAAAGTGCAGTGAACAGCGAAAGGGGTTCCCTTGTTAGTACGCAAAAGCGTATTACCTTATACTACACATTGCTATTAATTAATTTTGAATATTAAGTAAATTTGCATGGCATCGATAACGGGTATTTGCAAATGACTATTATGACAATGGAAAATATTATATAAAAAATAACTTTGTACCTTCTTATCGTGCTACGCGTTCCATGTTTTTAAAAGAAAGGTATTTCTGTGTTTTTAAGTAAAAAAAAACATATGTGAAGTAATGAAAACTTTTGACCTTAATTTCGCAATTGCGTGCTATTGCATAAAGTAAATTGCAATTTTAAAAATTTCTATTCACTAAGTTTCTATTTTAAAATAACGAATTGACTTAAAAAGTTGAGTATTTTTTTCAATATTAAATAATTAAATATTTCGAGAGTGCCGTGAATTTTTTTATAATGAAATCGATGTATAGAACGATATAATAATTATATCGTTAACTAATAATAATAATAATTATCAAATAATTATTATTCTTATAAAAATTGTCGTTCTAAAGATCTAAAACAACATTATATATAGCAATCGTGGAAAGCTGTACTACATTATCTAGCCTATTTGCGGACACATGACCAAAAATGACAAAATAAATTCATATATAATTATGGATGCTTGTTAATTTTTCTTCACTTTGTAATCTATTTCTTTAAAAACTATTTTTCAAGCGTGAATTGAGATGTTGCTTTAGATCTTTTCTTTCCAACAATTAGATAAAAAAAACTTCAATCATTAAAGTTTACTGAACTTTGAGCTAAAGTGTTTAAGTGCAATTTCAAATGGTTGAATGACGTCGAAGATTGTGTTGTGAAATTTTTAATGTACGATCAAATAATAGGAACGCAGTAGCCTAACAATTAAAAACTTGAGGGAGGGGTCAAGTAGTTTTGAAGAAGATTATGTGATGCAATCTTATGGAAAATAGTGTGTTTTAATATCCAATGCCCCCCCATTTTATAATCCCTGTGCCTCTCCCTTTTTCTAGGTCATTGAAAGGACGCTAATTTAAAGAAAATATTGGAGAGGAGAGGGAGAGACTGAATGAGAACGCGCATGCGCAACCAGAGACATGTAAACAGAAACAATAATTAACGCGCATTATCTCAACACGCTTTATATCTCTGCATTTAACCTATATTTTACATTTCTTTATTGCTTATCAATTTGTGGAGGACCCCCAAATATATTTTGTGGAGGACGGAAGCGATCTGAACCCATTATTGTTTACGCTTCTGTCTACCAATTATTATTCATAAGGCAGTACTTGATATTACCAATATTCGCACCATCAGAATATGATAAATAACTTGGCTACTTCTTGTTTTATTAAAAAGGCTATCAAGTTTTATATTCGCTGTAAGATTATAATATAGTACTGATACCTTTCTTCAATTTTGGAGTCTAAGTTCTTCCATTTCGAAGACATTATTGGTTGATCAACCAACTTCATTTGAATTGCCATTGGCAGTAATAGAGATGGACAGAGTTGTCTACCTATGACGTCATGGGGTTGCTTCTGTCCGACGCAACCTGTGTAGGGGTCTGTTATTCCCCCTTGAGTACGTGGCCTTCTTCAACGGCATAAGAGACTCCTGCAAGGGTCTCTTATGCCATTGAAGAAGACCCTATACCCCGAGAAAAATTTAAATTTACATCTTAAAATCACGGTGTATCCTCGTCTATCTGTGAAAAAAATACACCTTTTATCTGAATACACCCTCGAGTATTATCGTCCTCACGGGATACCGCTTAAGTTTGGATATAATCGGCTCTACTTTCGGGGTAGTCATGAAGGTGGGTATTGATTTCATGACATGAAGTTATGTCATGACATGAAATTATGTCATGACGTTAACCACATTTATAGAAGCAGTAACGTGAGCTAAATCGTTTTAACGAAACAATACAGAGTTTCACCAGGAGATTCCATAACAAACAGTTATTTCGACACTGGCGTAAGGTTTAAAAACACGACGTTTCGGGAGCCAACTGCTCCCTTTGTCAAGTGAAGGCATTTCGCCTTCACTTGAGTAGTCAGCAGTCAGTCTCCTTTAGGGAGCAGTTGGCTCCCGAAACGTCGTGTTTTTAAACCTTACGCCAGTGTCGAAATAACTGTTTGTTATAAATCGTTTTATTTTGAATAAGTGTAAGCATGGGCGGATTTACCACTTTGCCTCCCCTGCGTTATTTTTAACGCCTCAACGTTTCTGCGGCCCTTTCCTACCCGTCCCCCAATCAGTAGTAGGAACATAAAAATCGTTACATTTAAAAACAGCAAAAAACTTTTGTATTGACAACAAATATGTTGAAAAACAAACACTTAAATAAAAACATAAACATTAAACAATATTAACTTATATTGAAGTATTATCTCTTCTTTGTATATAATAAATCAAATTCAATTTTATTGAAATAAATTTTAATTTTAGCAAAAAATAAAAGCCTATCGAACACTGGTATTTAAATGGAAAGCATGACGTCTAGCTTTCTTCTCGGCAAAACATCTGATTATATCATTGCGTGGAGTTGATTACGTTACATCAAACCCAATACAAGAAGTTTTTCTTAATCCTTAGTCTATAGTCCAGTATAGCTTATTGGGAAATATGTCACTAAGTGTAAGTCTCATGGAACGGTTTTCAAACGCCTTAGGATTAGAATTAAGGATATTATCATACTCGTAGTATTCAATCTTTTTTTTTTTTTGAAATTATGGAAAAACTATTCATATTGAGGAAGAATATGATGTAACAAACAAAATACTAAATATCAATTGCGCATAGTATTTCATATATACAGTAGAGCCCGTATATATCGAGAAGCTTGAAAGTAACGAAAATGCCCTTATATCTAGCCGCTTGCTGAATCCGGTGGAATTCAAAATTTCAAACTTCAAAAATAGATTTCGTATTACACAGGCCCGTAACTAGACGTTTGTTACAGGGGGGTAGTTCTATAGGTCACAGGGGGGGTCAGAATGCCACAGGGGCTTAAAATCCATTAATGCTTTGATGTATTTTATTACTGCTATATTTAATAATGCTAAATATATAAGGAGACTAGTATATTTAAAATCAATGAATAAATTTCTTAACATAAATTTTGCATTGAAAACTTAAAGAGGTATACTAAAAATTTTTAATTTCCCCTAGCTTTACACATGAAGTGAGTACATGAAGACTGAAACCTCTGTAAAATACATGATGTATACAAAATCTATCGTAGAAATCTATTTTGAATATCTTTTTAACGCCAAAGAAGAATTCCCACTGTCCTGTACAATTTCATGCAAAACAAAAATTTAAAATAAAATTCTAAGATAATTTAATTTTAAAAACAAATTTCCAGAGGGGGGGGGGGGCTGACCACTTTTCCAAGGGGCTCAGCCCTCCTAGACCCAGGCTGGCTACGACCCTGAGATTATATATGTTAGATAATTATTGAAAACTGAAAGAAGAATTTAAAGAAGCATGACGTACACGCAAAAGTTAACGTTTTGCGAAAAATACAGTTTGTTTTTCGATTTTCTTTTTTGTAATTTTATTCTGTTTGCATTATTGTACTTTTGGCTTTTCTTGCCGATTAAAGTAAGATTAATTCCTAACGGCGAAGAGATATATATTACACATATATGCATGAAACATGCATACAATAATAATCAATTTTGAATTTTCATAAAATTTAATCAACAACGCACTATCCTATAATTTAAATTTCGGTAAATATAAGCTAAAAAAATAAAACAACATGACACAAAGAAACTATATTAATAATTATTATTAAAATGAGCTATAGAGATGCTCAATAAATGATCTACAGTTGTTTGAATCGTTCTGTAATACCTCTGTTCATTAAATTTTCGTTGTAAAACATTTACAACCTTAAATACATAGTAATCAGTGTAATCCAAAAGTTACCAAACTATGCTCTGCGGAGCCTTTGGTGCTCCGTGAAGGCATAAAGGACACTTTCATAAAAAGTAATTCATTTGTCTAGAAAAAAAAATAAAGGGATAATCTTACTTTTTGGAGAATTATTTTACAGAACATTACTATTACTGCATTATTATTATTATTATTATTATTATTATTATGTCCGTTATATATTTTTATATTACACAGCATCAAGGAGATAATCACTGTCCTCTTGATCTGGAGTTCTTGGTTCAGTTCAAGTCTCACCCAGAAACCTGAGAACTGTCCATGTATCTTCTTAATATATAGGCGGTGCCCAGTAAGGCAGTTTTTTGTAGGTCTGTTGTCGTTATGTCAGTAATGTCCAGTTTTTCTGTCATCATTATCATTATTATTATTATTATTATTATACCATATTAAAAAAACGGCCAACGGCCAAGGAAGTCACACTAAAGGAATATAACATGGTGATGAATCTATTTGTTGTTATTTCGAAAACAACTTGCCTGATATCAACTGATCACGAATGCCCCATAGATAGAGCTGTAGCCAGACTGGGGCTAGAGGGGGCTAAGCCTCCCTTGGAAATGCAGTCAGCCCTCCCCCTAGAAAATATTTTTCTTTAAATAAATTATTGCAGAATTTTATTTTAAATTTTTTGTTTTGTACGAAATTGTACATGACAATGGAAATTGTTCTTTGACGTTAAAAATGTATTCAAAATAGCTTTCTACGGTAGATCTTGTATACATAATGGTTTCTTTATTTCAGAAGTTTAAATCTTCGTATATTTTATAACAAGGATAAGAGAAATTATAGAGAGGTATACTAAAATTTATAAGTTTTTAATGCAAAATTTATTTTAAGAAATTTATTTATTAATTTTAAATATATTAGTCTACTTATATATTTAGTGTTATTAAATATATAAGCACTAAGCAGACATATGTAAAATACATAAAATATTTAGGAAATTGGAGTCTTTTTGTAGCTTTCTGAGCCACCCCCTGTAGCTTTCTGAGCCTCTTCCCTGTAGCGTCTAGCTACGTGTCTACTCATAGATATTAGGTCAGACTGCACATTGAAAATTAGTTTCCAAAGGGCGCATACCTTCGATTATCGGAGGGCGCGGGTCCCATAGCCTATGAGGGCGCGGGTCCTATAGCCTATGAGGGCGCACCGACCCAGTCCGCCCCTGCTTACTCGTGTGAATCGGGAATTTCTGCCTACGCAACGACGAAAACCAAATACAGAGGTTGCTTTGACTCTGAACCTGGCCTTCGTCTGTAGTTATCTTTAATAAAACCAGACACAGACGAAATAAACAACTCCATTCCTCTCATTAGTTACTACAGTAAAACCTCCATTAACGACCACCTCCATTCAGCGACAACCTCTCTTAACAACCATTTTTTTCTGAAATCGTTGTTGTCCCTCACCCATAAACCCAATGCTAAATTTACCTCCATTCACAGACTACCTCTCTGAGCGACCGCTTTCTTACGGAACCGACGGTAGTCGCCTTAGGGAGGTCTTACAATACTTTGTTCGAGTTTTATGTCTCAAACGACAGCAAGGGTCATTCTGGACCGAGACCTACAGTTTTCCGAGGAATCCGAACTCTTAAGGGTCAATAGGGGTCAATGTGCAGTCAGTCGGACCGGCCATTTTTAATGGGACTTAGATATGGCCTTACATGCTGTAAAAATTTTTCAACACCCCACCCCAAAAAAAATTAAACCCTGATAACGGTCTTGGACCATTTTATCAAAGAAATGCAATATTTTTTTGGCTAAATGCGGGCTTTATATAAATGGATCTTATTCTATTATACATGTATTATCATACGCAGGCGAGGGCAGACTTTCATTTTGTGTGGGGGGTGGGGTAGGTGTCAAGGACAGAATTTGCCATAGTCTTGGAATAACACCCTTCATTTTTCATAAAAGTTGGAATTTTTTACAGTGAAAAAATATATTTTTGGGGTGGGTTATGATCCCTGTAACACCCCCCCCTGTGTCCGCCCTTGATTATATAGAACAGGGGTCGACAACCTTTCAGAACTCACAGATCACTAAATTCATACTTTTAAACCCCGCGGACCACATTTCGTGAATTTAGTGCAATATAAAGGCGAAAATTGTCATTCAGAATATGAGAATTTCTTAGAATATTATTTTTGTTTTATTATTGATAAAACATTAAAAATGCAAATAATGTCCAGATTTTTCTGCGGACCACCAGTGCTCCGTGGGCCAGCTGTTGGCGACCGTTGATAAAGAATATATGTTATATATTTTTATTGTATTGTAATGCAAATTATGTTTATTATTACAGTATACGCGATCTTCAATTTCATTTTATTGTTCACTAACATCGACACGTTAGTGTAATGTAATCGTAATACTTTTTATAAAAGCAATTTCTATATAACAAGGAGCCCGTCTATATGACGAAAACAATATCTTGCAACCAAAATAATATTATAATATAAAAGATATAACATAAAAGAGAAAATACAGGGAGTGTCAAAGTTATTGTTATCAAACTAAGAAATGAAGTTAATTTTTCGCAACCAATTCACGACGACTTGGAAAAAGTCGGCTTCAAGGAAAGTCGTTGGGCTAAAACCATCAGACAGTCGAAACGTAAAACACAAGAAGTTACTTGTTTACTCTAACACGTTACATCATTGGCAACTGAAGGCAGGAAGCGAGGTAGAGCCTCTTCTAACATAAATCATCCTGTCTGCACGTGCATCATTTAGCGGCTGCATAGAATTCTCGATGCAGTTTAATCTTGCGTAATTGCATTTCGGCGATTGCATTCATGATGTAACAGTGCTAATTATCTGCGAAGAGGCGAGCGCCTGTGCTGTTTGCCAGCTCACGTTCACGGAACTCTTACTCATGTGGAAGTCTATCAAGTTTCAAGCCTTCCGCATTAGACCGAGTTCCGAAAGTAAATTGCTTAATGTTTGATAGCGTTCTAACAAATAAATAACAGAATACCGAATGGTTCGGAATGAGTTCGGAACTTTCAGTTCTCGGAACGTGGGATCGGAACTTACAGTTCTCACAATGTGGGATCGGAACTTGCAGTTCTCAAAAATTGGGATCGGAACTTACAGTTATTGAAACAATTCTTAGTAGAGCAAAGGGTATCGTCCTTACGGTTTTAAAGATAAATAACATCAGTATTTTTATGTCGTTTTTTAATAGCCCAGTACTGTATGGCGTCTTCAATTTAAACGATAGATCGTCTGTTATATAAATTCACCATACTCGTTTGGGGCATCAAGATATTCAATGTCCGTCAGCTCGGAGAAACTTGACGGAATGAATGAATGATAACAAGGAAGCTTTTTTTATTTACATCAAAGATTGACACTGGTAACATAAGAAAAGTAAAAAAGAAAAAAAAACCGTTTCGAATATTGCAGGGTTTTTTTCATCGAGAGATCGAAAATATATATGATGCCACATTGCGGTATCGAAGTGAGTGATCAAAAATATAGACGTACCATGTGAGTGATTGAAAATATAGATGTACCATTGATTGATCAAAAATATGGATGTATCATGTGAAAGATAGAAATATATATATATATATATATATATGCCATATGAGCAATCGAAAATATATATATGATGTCACGGCCATTTGGAAGTGAGGAACTCAGGGAAGACGTAAAGGCGTGTTTCCTAGATGCGCATATTAATTTTAAATGGGAATATTATTGAATTCCTAGATGGCAATATAAAACGCCAAGATGGAACTCGGACAATAGAAACCAATGAAAGCGTTTTGCGCGTTCTAGGAAAACACTTCCATTGGTTTTTTATTGTTTGAGTCAGTCCTCGACGTTTTGGCTGGAAACAGCCAATGAACAGAAACTAAGAACTTGGGCCGGAAAACCATTACATGGCAGGCACTACAATGACCTGCAACAACCACACGTTGACAAAAAGGCATCAAATTCTTGGCTGGCCAAAGGCACTCTCCAGCCAGAGACAGAAGGATTCATGCTAGCCATCCAAGACCAAGTGATCGCAACAAGGAACAATCAGAAATTCATCCAGAGAAAAGACATAGAAAGCGACAAATGCAGACACTGTCATGCGGCATCGGAGACAATCCAACACGTGATGGCAGGATGCAAGATCCTTGCGCAGTCAGACTACAAACATAGACACGATCAAGTAGCGAAAATAGTCCACCAGAAATTGGCAGCGAATGCTGGCTTTCTGACAGAAAAATGCCCGTACTACAAATATGAGCCAGAGACCGTGCATGAGAACGAAACACACAAGCTTTACTGGGATAGAGCAATCATAACAGACAAGACAGTCCCACATAACCGTCCTGACATAACCCTCGTCGATAAATCGAATAAGACCACGTACTTAATCGACATAGCAGTACCCAACACCAATAACATACAGACAACCTACACAACGAAAATCACCAAGTACCAAGATCTCAGACATGAAGTACGAGATATATGGGGTATGGAAAAGATCCTCATCATCCCGTTAGTCATCTCAGCAACAGGGATAGTACCAAAAACGCTTGCGACGAATTTGGAGATACTCAACATTGATGATATTAATCTGTTAATTTTATCAACAAGTATGATATTAAAAAGTTATAAATGATAAAGGAAGTTTGCAAGAACATTTGCAAAGAATATTATTATTATATGTTGTTATGATAGGAGAAATAATAAGAGTGTAGAGGTTCATATATATCTGCGAATCTTTCGCGAGCCGAACCGTTCGTTGAAATTATTTTCCAGCTAACTTCCACCGACACATGGTAAAGGAAAGAACCAACTCTGAACCACTAGCAGCCATTTCTCATTTACTTGCAATCATGCAAATCAAATTATACGGGGTTAGCTTCCTAAATATTATTAATATTGATTTTAAGATATGAAAGAAATCATGCGTTCATCAATTTTAAAAATAAAATTAAATTTAAACCAATTATGATTTTTTATTGATTTGATGAGTTTGTTATTTGATAGTTAATAGGGCTTTGAAAGTATATATGTTTAAAATTTTTGTCATTCTCAATAATTTGAAATTATGAATATCGATATTAATCTCTTCAATGTTCTTCATTATTTTGAACACATTGTAAACTACGCGTATTCAATTTTTGAAAGTAATGCAAATGAAATCGTTCAAGAAGAAAAATGTTTAGATTTCGCGTTTTAAAAAAAGTTGCAATTTTAATTTCCTCTCTCAATTTTATTGAGGATGAGGAAATAGTTGAAGCAAAATGTGATAGACATCGTGATTAATTTCACCTCATAAACATAGATATTATTTTACATCATCGATCGCAGTGGGCGAGGTATCTCTGAATTAAAAAAAAACAACTTCACAAGACATGCAAAAATCAATCTCTCCTTCATGCGGCGTGCATTGTTTCAAATAACCGAGCTCAAGGTTATTGAAAGGGTAGATAATAAATGCACAATAAGTAAAATATCGCATTTTCAAACTAGTAAAACTGAATAATTTCAATTCGGGGTTGTGCTGAAAAACCACCAAACAGGGGTTGATTATTTTTCCGTTTTGTCGAAAGATTTGAAGGTTAATATTTCAAAATTTTGAGTTACATTGGAAAATTGCTGGAACACGTATCAAGTAATTTTCGATAATCTGTTTAAAAAAGCCGCAGATCATTAAAATCCATCCATGGAATCATGAGATATCAAGGTCTGTATTATGGCTTTTTTTTCGGAATTTGGGGGACCATATCTCCGAAATAAAGGGCTATTCTTAAAAAGGCTTGGACATGGGTCTAATACCTTTTTGAGACCTTTTGAATTCCTACTTTGGTTCTAGTCCCCGTCGGGCACGTTGGGAGTTTCCCTCGTTAGTTTACTGTTAAATTTTTTAAAATAATTTCTGATTTTTCTTGAAACGTTGAGTTTATTATTAGCTACATATTGCCGGCAACTCACTAAAATTCTAATGCATACATCCTTCTAAAAATATCATCAGTTCTTTATACGATTTTTTTTTGTTTTGTTTTGGGTCTAAGGGCATCGAAATTTTTACCGCCAGGGGCCTCCAATAGGCTTAATCCGCTTTTGATCCTGATGAAGAACAACTTGACGCATTTAAAAACTTGAGTGTAATGCTCTTGCTATTTGGCAGTAATAATAAACTTAATATATTAAATCATTTTGTAACTTTAATCAAGATTAATAGAACATTAATTAAGTTTAGATTCTGAAAATATGTTAATCATTTTAATTCAAATCAATTCTTTAAATTCATAATTTAATTTATAAAATTAAAATGACACGATAGTTTAAAAAGCATGAAAGTTGACAATGATTATTTATTTTATTGTCAACGTCGATGCTAAGTAAAATTAATAATAAATATAAAGACATTAATTATAATAATTTATAATTAATGATATGAGCCAACAACCCAGGAACGGTTCTGAGTACATGCATAGTAGTGTTACCACGAAAGATTCCTTTAGAGCGCAATTGATAAGGCTCATTCTAATTTTGTTTTTTGCTTCAAACTGCTAACAATAGATGGCAGCACACTCCAAATATTAACCTCTAATACCACTGCCTTTTAATTAAACTTTTATCATTAATGAAAAATTCCTTTACGGTTGATGGAGTCAACCACCCATAAACGCCCTCGCACGCCCACATTTCAAAACATTCGCGAAAGGAATAAAAAAGCTTTTACGGAATTAGATTTTCGCATGATTAGAAATCTACTCGCCAAGGAGGTTACTAATAAGAGTTCACCCACGCTGCCATTAATTAATAAGCAATTAAACTTGTTTTCAGGGACTGGAGAGCACGTTAGAAATGGGAATATTTGTTACTGGATACATATATTTGGTTTCATATCACCTAAAGTATTTTTTTTTTCTGAAAAAAGTTATTGTGATATTTTGTTTTGAATAAAATTGTACATGAAAATGGAAATTGTTCTTTGAGGTTAAAAATATATTCAAAACACATTTTCATGATATATATTGTGTATATCATGTGCTATTTACAATGGTTTGAGTCTTTATCTACTCCATACTAAGAAAAAGGGGAATTATAAATTTTAGTATACCTCTGTCAGTTTTCATTGTAAATTTTTTATAGAGTGATTCATTAGTGTCAAATATAGTAATCTGATTAGATATTATGTTATTAAATATATTAATAAAATACATCAAAACATTAACGAATTATAAGCCCCTCCCCTGCCGTGGCATAGGCAGAAAGTTCGTAAGGTGGTTTATAGGCTTAATGGGAGGGGTTACGGAGCTACAACTCATATGATTCCTACGTTAAATATACAAAATTTCATTGCGATAGGGGGTTACAACCCCTAACCCCCCTGACTACGCCTCTGCTCCCCTGTAATTTTTTAATCCCCCATGTAACTTTCAGAGCCACCCCACCCTGTAAAAAGCGTCTAGCTAGGTCCCTGATTTTAATAAACAGATAAATATATAATGGAATATATTTATGTTTAAATGGACTTCGAAGTCAAATGCTTTAAAGTGAAATACTATACAGATACGTATTTTGCAGTAAACTGTCCCGAAATCGTCCTTTAATGAGCTTATGCTGTTATCGCGGTTTCGTGGGTGTACGATAAAATTGGCCGGTTCACAAACAGATTATCAAAACATTATGTTCCGAATAAACTGAACTTTAATTACATACGTACGATAATATGGATTCCGAGATTAACGTAAGCTTGTACAATCGTGAAGAACATACGCATGCAAAGGCGTCGACGTTACGAGGAAGTCTCTCTCTAATCACTTACTTTGCCGCGAACTTAGCGTCAGTTTTGGTACCGGATTGGAAAAGTTTTGGTTCTGGTTCGTAGGTGTTGCCATCCCCTGACGGAAAGTGTGCCGCTACACACTCCCCTCCCAGCGACAACGTTTAAATTGAACATATAGTGACATATCTAGTGGGAAAATGAACTTGCTGACCCGATCTCGTGATCCCTGTTATCATTGAGGTCTCTGTGGTGTTTGCTTCATTGGTGTCCTAAACGGCATTGCTGCCATGAGCTGTTGTCCTCTCTGTTTCAAGCATAAAAGCTGGTTTGATTCGATCAATGGAGATTCTCTTGACAGTTCCGTTGATTTCGATATCAAAAATCTTCTCAGTGCGTCGTTTGACTGCATATGGTCCGTGGTAACTTGGCTGCAAGTTTGTGTGTGTCGCGTTGTCTTGCACAAAGACGTGTGTACACGTTTTCAGATCCATGGGTACAAAAAAGTTTTTTGTCCCGTGTGTTGTTGTTGGGGTTGGTATTAATGCTTTGACAAAATTTTGAAGTTGTTTTAAGAAATCGTGTTGTTGTGTCTTCTCGGAATCATTGTAAAATTCACCCGGCAAGTGCAGTGCTGAACCATATACCAGTCGAGCAGATGAACACCCCAAGTCTTCTTTAATGGCGGAATGAAGCCCAAGAAGTACAAATGGGAGAGCATCGACCCATGAAGTTGATTTTTGAAGATGGCTTTTCAGAGCGGTTTTGAGTGTACGATGCTGTCGCTCGATGAGACCCTTTGCCTGTGGGTGATAAGCTGATGTGTGATGTTTTTGAAAACCAGGGTATTTTCCCAAAGAATGAAATAATTCTCTCTCGGATTGGCGACCCTGGTCTGTTGTTATCTTTGCCGGTATGCCAAACCGAGCGAACCATGATCCAATTAGTGCTTTGCTGACAGTGTCCACGGACTGATCCTCCAAGGGTGTGGCCTCTATCCACCTGGTAAATCGATCTATTGCACTGCTCTAAACGTATATATGCTTAAATTAAAAACTACTCCGAATATGTAGGTCAAAATGAGGAAATGTTTTAAGTCGAATGCCTCACGAAGCAAATATTTGAAATCATGTACTCTAATATCAAATGCTTTAAACTCAAATGCTCTAAATTCATTACTGTAATCAAGAAACGTTTAAAGGGTATAGTTTTATGAATTTCTTAAAATAAAGTCTATTTTTGGTAGCTTTTGGAGAGAATTACGTGATTAACGTATCCAATAGTTAATCAATTTACCAGACAGACCGAAATTTGAAGTTATTGTTGCATTTCCATTTGAACAAGCTTATATTTTGAAAAATAGAAAATATAAAGAACCTTTTCGTGTGTCTGCTCCTTGAGGTTTGGCATCAGTGTTGGTCCCTGCGGCATCGGAAGCTTCAAGCTGGGCTTGTATGATGTTGAGGCTTGGACATATAATTGCTGGCAATGTCCTAGCGCGCAACAAAGGAGGCCGTTTCCTTCCCGCAGGCTTTTCGACATTTGCTTTCCTATTAGAGAAAACAGAAAAGTATAAACACCTTTATTTCTTCAAGAAACAGTTCATAAAACAAGTTTGGAATAAAAAGATTAATTATAACAACACTTGAACTCGGCTATAACGACCTCGGTTATGGCGAGCACCCGGCGATTATAGCCAGGGCTGGACTGGGTCACTCTCAAAGGGCAGATACCTTGGATTACGGAGGCACCATGGACGCCGCAGTCAGTACTAGTCAATCA
>QLNU02014802.1:57535516-57548889 GCA_006491805.2 Dysdera silvatica
GTACAGTTAATATGTAATATACCTAACATCAGCATTATACAAAGTATTCAAAAATATGTATTATACCTAAAATTAAATTAAAGTTTAACGAACAAATGTTCCATTAACAAATAAAATATATTAATTAAAATAGTTTAATAAAAAGAAATACGTATAAATCTATGTTGCAAAAAGAACTAAATTAAAATTTAACAACTAAATGCTAATAAATGTATATATGTGTATGTGTGTGCGTGCGTGCGTGTGTGTGTGTGTGTGCATGCAGATGAAGTATTAAAACAGATAGAGAAGAGAATAGTGTAAATTTAATGCATATTGTGAGATGGTTTAAGGCAATGATTCTCAATTGGCGGCCAGCGTTCCAGGTCTGGCCCGCGGACGGTAAAAGCTGGCTCGCGTACGAAAGATAGAAAACTGGAAAAAAATTTCCAGATGGGCTAATTTTTTTCTAGAGGGACAAGGGCTAAAGATTTTCCACAATGATATTCCATTGAAACAGAATTTTTTTAGGGGGTTAAGCCCTAATCCTAAGTGTAAGATAATTTCATTTTCATATTTTTCTGGCCTGCCGACCGAAAAAAAAATCAAAACTGGCCCGCGATGAAAACTTATTGAGAACCACTGGTTTAAAGGAATGTTATGACGAACAGATCATAGAACTAACTGTAAATTCCTCATAGAGTTTGTTTAGCGACTCAGAGATTTAGAAATAATATTTTAGGAACACAGTAGCATTTTAGGGAAATAGACAGCTAAAATTTATTCGCATGTGTGATAATACCTAACCACATCGATTGCGTTTTGTCGAAGGTAGTCTTGAAATTATAGATATTTGACAAACAGAAACGTGTCAGCCAGTTTTCCAAAGTCAACTAAGCCTGTATGTGCGAAGAATGAAAAGGCAAACCGGAGATCGGCGAGCTGTTTCCAGGACACTTCGGGAGGCCATGATAACTTTTATGGAGAATGAGAGACGTTAGAACATCATTCCATAAACAGGATGAAAGCCCGTCGACAAAACTGTGTGACAATTAAATAAAATTAAAAGTACTATTTAATAATCTATGTTTCTTGCATCTTCAATATCGATTCCCATAATTATATTCCATTAGAATCATTTCTGCAAATTCATAGTCGCAATTGATATTTTTCTAATCAAATTTTCAATCCCATAATAATAATGGAAACATTCATCAAATCAAATGTCATTTCCTAACTTACAATTCGTACCGAATGATTCTTAAGAAGGAATTCGAGTTGAAGAACTTTCCGAAAAGTGTGTTTGGACTTTTGAAGATAAAGTTGTTTTCTTTAAAATATAAGCATTGATGGCAGCCACACGCGGCATAAATAAGTATTCTCGTTTAAAGTACTTGAATATAAAGGGCTTTTAAGTACTGCTGAAAACCGGGTTAATGATTATATAGACGGCATATGCTATTGAAGATAAAGGTAAAATATGAGCATTAAAAATATAAGCATTAACTCTTTACTATGAACTTGAATATAAAGGGCTTTTAAGTACTGCTGAAAACCAGTTTAATGATTATAGAGACGGTACATGCTATTGAAGATAAAGGTGTTCTCTTTAAAATATAAGCATTGATGGCAACCACACGCGCGGCATAAATACGTATTCTCGTTTAAAGTACTTGAATATATAAAGGGTTTTTAAGTACTGCCGAAAACCAGTTTAATGATTATAGAGACGGTATATGCTATTGAAGATAAAGGTGTTCTCTTTAAAATATAAGCATTGATGGCAACCACACGCGCGGCATAAATACGTATTCTCGTTTAAAGTACTTGAATATATAAAGGGTTTTTAAGTACTGCCGAAAACCAGTTTAATGATTATAGAGACGGTATATGCTATTGAAGATAAAGGTGTTCTCTTTAAAATATAAGCATTGATGGCTGCTACATGCGGCATAAACACATATTCCCGTTTAAAGTACTTGGACATAAATAGCTTCTAAGTACTGTTGAAAATCAGTTTGATAATTGTAGAGACCGTATACACATAAAATCCGAAAATTGTGATGGATAAGATATGTAAAATATTTACCAAACATCATCATGGAAATCTGTGTCGTTTAGAAGGAATTCGCGGAGTTCTGTATGACATGTTAATTATGTATACCACGATTGAATTAATAGCATATGGCAATACAATTATATGCATCATGTGACGTATTTCAAGTACTCCATTATTAAGTGTAGAAGGCATATATAGCATTTTAGCAATTAAATTGGGCAATGCCCTATTCATTACACGGGGTTTTTCCTAGCTTATAATGTCACGGCATAGTCCATCAAATACTTCGAATGCTCTATGAAATAAATATACCATAATATATTAATAAAACGAAATAATTACAGTTCTCACTTTATGAGTATACCGGTTTAAGAGTTCTTTTCAACAAGTGTTAACAAATTAGAACTATAATCTAGCAGTAAAGTTAAATGCTAGCCGCTCACAAATATATTTCCAAATACGCAGTAACTATATCATACTACACTACTGTACACGCATTTATTTAGTCTAGTAGAAAAAAAAATTATTGTTTTATGAATGCGTGGAAATGCGTTTATAAAACAAGAATTCGTTTGAGTTCGGAATTAGATTGAGTTCAGAAAACGAGTTCGAGTACAAACGCTCGACTCTTGAAGCAAAAAGCTATTTTTATATTATTCCTGCCGCTCTTTTTAACTCCTTCATGGGAATTTTTTTATAAAATTGGTATTTTTTCGCGATTTTATGTAAACAGAGAAAGTTTGAAATTTTATCTTTAATTCTTAGATTTAGTCAGCCTTAATATAAAATTAATTGATATCAATGAACGATGTTTTCGAACTTTTGTGAAATCTAGGGGCGTATAGTTTCACAAAGACTCATCATTAGAACCCGGATTATGTGCAAAATGCGTATGTACATATGCAATTGCATATTTCAGCGTGAATGAATATAAATGCACAAAAACCATGAATTTCCAGAATAAATGCATATTTTAAGGGTTTTAGTAATTTTAAGAATTTTATTATTCCTTTTTCGGAAAAATGTTCCCACAACTCTAAAGCTAAACTTTCCTCTTACTCCTGACCTGAGAAGGAAGGTAAGGGAATTTTTAAACGTAAGAAATTAATTATGTCTCAGGGTACCAAAAATGTAGTCAAATACTTACACAGCGTAAAAATTCACATCATTATCTACCAACGAAAGACGTGGGTGATAGTCCATCACGAATAAACTTCCGTAATAGACAACAAAATTTTATAAGTTCTGTCCAATAACTTCTATAGCTCTGGAAAGAGCCCTTTTAGCCATAAAATTTCTATTCCCCGACAGAAGACAAAGCCTAACTGTTCAGAATATCGAGATACACATTGTGATATGCTGTCATAGAAATTTCACTAAGCGTATCATGTTATGTGTATCGAATATTTATACTTCGCAGTTAACTTGACCCAGTTGCCCCTTCATCCTGGCTGCGGATTTGACATAGTCAAGCTAACTCTTTACATAAAGACAATAGCACAGTTCTATAAAGTAAACTAGTTCTGAAAATGACGCCTTATTTGTCCAGTGGGTGTAATGATCGCCTTCATATTCGTTGAATGAGGGTTGGACTCCCAAGTAGGCTTGGTCATACCGTGGGGGTGATGTCATTCGCCTGTATATTATCCCATGGAAAAATGACCGAGGATAGTTTGCCTTGTTCTAACGGTGAAAACTACCGTATTCCAATATGTTTAAATGACTATCAATATTGGGCGTAGGGGAAAAATATCCCAAAACTAAACTAGTAAGTAAACAATGAAGAATATACAATATGGCGGATGCATGTGGGTAATCCAAAGCATTGAGAGACTTGGATAATTTGAGGGGTAAATATACGTACGTCTTTCCTGTTGGAAGCATGAGGTCAGCATACCAGTTAGAAGCATGCCTCAACATATTGGGACGGTACATTGACGCGTTATTACCCCTTCAAAATAAGTATAAACATATTATATTATATATAGAGACTGATATTCCTGTGTAACCATTCCCTTATAAGATGCCTATGTACTCTTTTGTCTATAAAGGCACGTCTTCAATTCTTAGAGTATAAATAAATTAATTCAATATCATCAACAACTACTATTAATCCACTTCAGGATGGAGGTCTCACTGACTTGACTCATACGATTGGTATGGTGAAAGAAATATAGAAAAAGCAGCCTTAAGCTCATTACGCTAGCTAAACGTACTCTCAAGCTGAAATAGATTAATTAATTATATATAATTAATATCGTTTATAAAAATTTGTTACATAATTTGTTTATTTAATATCTGAAAGACGGATTTTCAGCTCAACCACTTGCTATTGCAATAGTAAGAGAATGGGCTGAAAATTAAAACCTCCCAAATACCGAATTTTCAAATAATAAATTTTCACTCACTTACTATTTTAATGGAGCTACAACATCGTTAAGAATTGCTATTTAAATTCTATATCTGATTTGAACTAAAGAACTAAACATTTCTCAATTCCTTTTTTCCTCTTCCAAAATTGGGTTTTATGTCGGAACTTTAATTTAAAATCCATTTCCTCAAAATCAAAAGCTTGTCATTGTTAGTGAACGTTCCCGCCAAAAATAATAAATCGGTCAAAGTTTCTCGATAGATCGATGGGAAAATCGATGACAAAAAAAAATAATCACACTAATTTTATCGACAGACATTTTTTTACTATCGTAAAAGCTTTTTCTATCATTCTCTGATTCTTAGAAGCAGTAAGAAGAAAACCCTTTCAAGACATAAAGACTCGTCGTGTTCGCAACGAGAATTAATGTTTTCAAATGAAATGTTAAACTTCTTGCCGTCCCCGGATTTAATGAGAAAAAATGTCGAGATATTTTTAAAATAATACAAAATTCTAAATAGCATTTAAGAAAAATGTTGATCGAAGGTGCCTTTTAAATTGAGACAAACATGAAACAAATTTTTCAGTACACACCTGTGTACACGCAAGAGTTTCTAAGAACTCTCATTCCCCTTACAATATAAAGTAAGGAAATGTTGCCTCAATAAAGCATTTATTGTGAGCGCCTTACTTTATTTATGTAAATCAAACACAGCGCAGATAAAATCAAACAACAACATAACTCAACGTTTATTGGCGTAGTGATACCAGCAGGGATGTTATAACGTGGCGAGATGGTAAAACGTTCGAAAGAAAAACAATGTTTCTGAGTTCGGTAGGACCTGAACCCACGACCTTCCACTCGTCGTGGGCTCAGGTTCCACCGAACGCAGAAACATTTCTTTTCTTACGAACGTTTCACCATCTCTCCACGTTATAACATCCCTGCTGGTATCACTACGCCAATAAACGTTGAGTTATGTTGTTGTTTGATTTTATCTGCGCGGTGTTTGATTTACATAAATAAAGTAAGGCGCTCACAATAAATGCTTTATTGAGGCAATAGATTACGTCAATGACTAGGCATTTAATGCGCAAAATATTTTACGATAAAAATTAAATATGCGCATATTGCAGAAAAAAATTAAATAACTTCGAACTGCTTAAAGAGCGCCTCTAAATTAAACTTATTTTGATAATGATCATTTATAAGTTTTTTTATATCATATTGTTTCCCCCAATTAGCTTATTTCACTGAAATTTAAGTACCAATGTAGTAATGCGCTTTTCATTAAATTTCAAACAAATTCGAAGCTGAATGTCATTGTATATACACCCTTTTATGAAACAAAACGAAGTACCCTAAAAAATTATCCGATCATCTCAAAATTTCGCATGCAAATTCCTTTAGACCAAGTATGCAAATGATTAAATTTTCAAAGCCAATGAGTGTTAACTTCGATCATAGCGCGCATTTCTACTGCGCAGCTGGCATCGTATAAGAGGTAAAATTTGCGAACGGTTTATTTTTCTCGTTGTCGGCGTTGCAGTTCCCTGGAGACGCAACCAGTAATGCCGTTACGACGTTGTCGAAGACCTTATAGCCAATTGGACGACTTCGAACGTGGTCGCATAGTCGGGATGCTTGAAGCTGGCTGGTCCTACTGAGCAATAGGCTGCCACCTGCACCGTACGGACACTGCTGTTCAAGGGTGTTGGCAGCAATGGTTGCTGCGAGGAACTCATCGGCAGAATAAAGGCTCTGGAAGGCCAAGGTGCAAGAATGTTAGGCAAGATCGGTTGATTATGCGACAGGCTTGAGCTAACCCAATGGCATCATTGTCCGACTTCCAACGTGTTATAGTCTCTTCCATACCACCCGTAGCTCCATCTCACGTCGATTGGTTGAAGTGAGGTTACGTTCACAGCGGCTTTTAAGACGTTTGCCTTTAACCCCACACCATCGACAGAGTCGTCTGGAGTGGTGTCGTAGCCGGTCATCGTGGCTGCCAGCAGATTAGCATCGCATAGTGTTCAACGATGAATCCCGCTTCAGTCTTGGAGCAGATGACCATCGGATCCGTGTGTGTGGAGATGGCAGGGATAGCAGTCCCAACCACCCTTTGTTTTACACAGGCACACAGCCATTACCCCTAGTGTGATGGTGTAAGGTGCTATCTCATACGACAGCAGGACGTCCCTAGTCATCCTGCATACAAATTTAACAGCTCAACGATACGTTTATGACAGCCTGGGGCCATTTTCCAACAAGATAATGCCAGGCCCCATACGGCTCGCATATCTGTGAGCTGCCTCTGTACTGTTGATACTCTTCCTTGGCAAGATACGTCACCAGACCTTTCGCCAATCGAACATGTATGGGACATGGTAGGCTGCTGGATTTGGGCACCGCAAAATGTCGCAGAGCTGGTGCAACAAGTAAGGACTGCCCGGAAGAATATGTCGCAGGATGACATTAGGAACCTTTACCACTCCTTACCTAAATGTATATCTTGTAGAAGCATATATCGCCGCCAAGGGAGTTTCACCAACTATTGATTTGAACATTTAATGTGCAATTTCTAGCCATTAATAGGTCCTACATCTTTGAATTTTTATCATTTCCTTACCTGCGTATGTGCTGGATATATATTTAATTTTAATAAAAACAGATAATTTCTTCGTGGTCCTTCATTTTTTTTTCAAACGAGTGTATTACATATTGCATGCGTATATGTTATTTCTTGTTGGTTGCTGGATGAGATAGATGATGATGAGGTGTCAAAAAGAAGTACGGACACTTTTTAACACTCAAAGCTGATTATAAAAAAAGTTGCAACGTTAAAACAAACCATTATTCATTTCTTTTTTAAAAAGGTAAACATTTCATAACTTCAAATTAAAATTTCAGATTACCAAGTCGTATTTTTGAAATTTATATTATACTTGCTAATGTAATATGAAATTTGCAATTTATGTGTATATAATTTCAATTATTTCCTGTTTAATCATGGTTATTCCTCTACTACGAATCTCCATTAAGAGACCACCTCTCTAGGCAACAACCTTTTCATGGAGCTTATGATGCATTTTAGTTTAGTATATTTTTAACTGCAAAGGCATCGAAGGCATTCTCCAGTGAGAACGCCATCGATTCCATTTCCACAAATAGCAATTCTGGAATGTTCTGGAAACTTCCATTAGCAAAAGATATTTTCAAAACTTTTGCGAATCGGCATTGTTGCTCAAAGGAACAAAGTTCCTAGAAATCAATTATTAATAAAAGCCTTCTTAAGCGCAAAAGTCAACCTAATTTTATAACTCTTTCATTTCTATTCGATTTTCAGGATTCTCCCAATAGGATATATTTTGCAACAATGTAACAGTGTGATAAATTTTGTGGTCCAACACTTTTGTACTACTCAAAAGTATTCTATACATTTTTTTTATTGAAAAGGCATTTTTCTCATCTTATAATTTAGATTTATCATCTTACCAAATAGATTTATCATCTTTTAAAATATATCTATCATATTATAAAATAGATTTACCATCTTATAAAATAGATTTATCATCTTTTAAAATAGATTGAAGTGATTTGTGCAGGATTTTGTGTCTTTCTATCATTAAGGCTACACCAAATTCCAATGCAATTCAAATTTTAATAATTATTGAAATTAAGTAATTTTGGAAATTAAGCCTAAAAATTTTAGTATCATTATGCTAGATATATTAAAAATTAACAATACCACCTTAATCAACGGCCCAATTGGGCCCCGACCTTTAACAGTGGTCCGAAATTGGTACAGTTTATGTATGTTATTTGTTTATTTCTAGATTATCTATGTTATTCTTCTATTTCTAGATTATTTATTTTACTCCTTTATTTTTAGATAATTTTTTATTTCCTTATTTTGCAAGTTAAACACTATCGATAAACTGTTCATCATTTGTTAAAGCAACATTTTTCTTATTGTAAAAGTTAACAAATTTAAACCTAGTGTTAAAATCAGACTCCAAAAAAACGAACCCAGGGGCCCCTGAGTACGTGAAGATAGTCCTGAAGTTTAGTAATAGCGTTAGACAGCGTAATTTTCGATGTTGAGTAAAGCGTAGTGACGAATTTTAGAGAGCCATTATTATTATTATTCGTCGGGGAGTGATCGGAGCGAACTCAAAGCACACAGAGTGTTGTCTTTTTAGTATGGTTTCGCTCTTGTTTTTGGTCCGACAGCAGCGTCTCCTCTTGGCGGAAAATATTTTGGAAGTTAAGAACTGAGAGGAAAATTTTGAAAGGAAGCGGTTATACCCATGGTCCAATTAAGCTAATTTCTAAATCCCTTGACGGTATCTCCTCACATCATCGCTCTGGAGCGTCTAGGGTAAGTTACTTTTTGGCCACCCTGTATATTGGTTACAACCTTTATTAATAATTTTAAATAGAAAAATTTATCTTTGGTTATATATACATAGGACAAGATTTAATTTATTGATGATTGATTTCATAGTATTTAAATTTTGCAAACATTAAGACCTACAAATATGTAGAAAATGTCATGCCGATGCATATTAAATTAATTAATTGATTGATAGATATAAATTAACGTTTCAGCTATTGGTAAATTTAAGAAACAAAGCGTTTAACAATCGGAGCTAATGTTAATTTTATAAAACAATTTTCAGTCACAAAATGTGACAAAACAAAATTTTTTAATACTCAAATCTGACGTTTCTGTTCGTCAGTGCAAACTGTCAGAAGATAGGAAGTTCCTTTGTTAAAATAGTTTTAGCCTCATCTTTATTAAATTTGTTGGTTGTTTAGAGAGATTCCATTTCTTCTCTGCAGATTTTTGGCCAACAATTCAGAGGTTAAGCAAGAATTTTTGTATGGTCAAACAAATATTGGGATCATCCTTTATTGCACGATCCGCTGCTGCAGATTTAGTAGTCTGTTTATTTCTAAAGTGGCTGTTTAGTTTATCAAAAAATGTTGAAAATCTTGTTTCGGGATCAAAGAATTGGATGAATATTATATATATATAAAACCCTGTAAATGCCGTCAGTAATATTGATGATAAATGGAGAGAGAGAGCCTTATGCTTGGCTTTTGGTTTCGGCTCCAAATCAGAGATGTGCATGGGAAGAAAAAATTTGTTTCTATGTTGAAGAAGACATTCTGCATTTCTCGACGTGGAAATTCATTTTTCACTAAGGTCGAAGTGAGCAGCGGCGTAGCCAGGGGGGGAATTGGGGGTTGTAACCCCCATCGCAATGAAATTTTGTATATTTAACATAGGAATATATGAGTTGTAGCTCTGTAACCCCTCCCATTAAGCCTATAACCCTCCTCTTATGAACTTTCTGCCTACGCCACTGGAAATGAAGGAAACATGTTCATTTTATAAAATTGTCGATGCACTGCAAATCAAATTTACCCGATTGACTGGCGTATTAACTGGCTTAAATACCACATTAACTGGTCACATCAATTGCCACATTAACCGATTAACTGGCCGATTGAACCACACTTTTCTGAGCAGGATGGTGGTGGTGCAACTCAGCATGGAGATATTTGTCCGTGTGGGTTGGTTTCCTGCATGACGAAAAAGTTAAATTGTCATCTTTAAGAATAACCAAAATAATAAATAAAATAACCAAAATAATAAATAAAGTAACCAAAATAAAAAATAAAGTAACCAAAATAATAAATAAAGTAACCAAAATAATAAAGTAATGCATCCAAAATATAAGTTGATTGTCACACTTTATTTCCATAGTGAAAGTGATTAGTAGATGAAGGCTATTGACATGAAATAAAAAATAAAAATGTGTTTAATTTTTCTCTTTCTTTCCCATATGGAGATAGATGACTATAGTACCATTAACATAGCGAGCTATTTGGTAGGTTTATTAGAAATATGTAACCGCGTGATAATAAGTGTTTGTTCTACATGTCATTGTTTCTGCTTTGTTTTTATAGGCGTTTTGCGTTAGCGTTGTCCGAAAATAGGACCCTTTAATTATATTCAAGAAAATAATTGAATCATATACAAGTACAGTGGCATTAGTCAATTTATCATCATTGACTTCTTATCTTCTGAAGAAGGGTCGTAAAGACAAAACGAAACGTAAAAATGTTTAAGCATTAAAATCTTTTGGTTTGTAATACAATTTTGTGCTTGAAATTTTTTTTATAATTTTAAGCAGAGTTTGTTATGCAAATAATTAATGAGAACACTTCAGAATTTATAAGTCATTTGAAGTTAATTAACGAAAAAACTCAACCGCGTATATTAATTACTATAATTGATGTAACGATTTGAATAAAGGAAAATATCTACATTTCATAAAATTCTAAAGGGTTTCAGAAAATGAGAACAGTATTGAGAAACTGTGTTACGAATTTCTATTCAAAACGCTATTTTTAAAAAAAAAAATGGCAATAGTTCTTCAAATCGTGAAAGAATAAAATTATGCCTTATAAAGATATACAGTTTTTTTCATTTTGTTCCAATATGCATCTATTTTTGTAGAACAAACGCCTTCTGAATAAAATAGAACCAAAACGTAAATATAAATTGTAATAAGCTTTAAAGGAAACATATGCGCGCAATCGAATTGAAAATGAATCGAGTTTACGGGTGGCTGAAATAGCCGCAAAAGTCAATCGATTCTGTTCATAGTCAGCCGAAGGGAACAAATTTGATCTTGCCGGAAATCATAAATTTCAGTCGGGAACTATTTGTCAAACGAACCGTACAGGCCATTTCTCAAATACCATTCGAGCGTTCCTCAAATTGTCCAAAATAGAACAAATTATATTGTCTAGGTCTGTCTTACACACATCGATGACTTAATTTTTTTTTGGTTTTGGCTCGAAACCTATTCTCATATAGATTTCGAACCAAACCAAATGAGCTGGTTTCTTACAGCACAAAAACGAATTTTCCACAGAAGTTGAGGACAGCAATTGATTTTCCCACTTGCGTTCAGTATCAAGAATTCATATACGAGACAGTAATGTAACTACTGCTATAAACAGCCAGCCAGACAGACTGACTGACTGACAAATAAATACTAATTTACTTATAAATAAACGATTTAATGGAGACATATTGCACTAATCAATGGAAACAACAAAAAATGCAAATTTCTGGTATTGTTATTTTAATTATTATCATTATTTTTGTTATAACGATTTTAAAATAACTGCACCATAAAAATTTGTATTTTTTTTCTTCTATTACTTATAAATATTATTTGGGTAATGCTATGTCAAATTGTCTGGCATGTATACGTATATCATATCAAAAATGCCTTTCGCATTCAATGCAGGGTAGTAGGGGATTAAATTATTCTAATTTTTTAAACGTACCTACGTTTCTTGTTTAACCTAGAGTTTTTAACTGTTAATAGTGGAGAAAATAAACGTGGTTTTGCCCGAACCAAGTGCCTTCAGGTTAACCTTCCAACGCTTCGACCATTAAGATCTCGAGGTTTATTTTTGTACATGTGTTGCCAAAGACAATGATACTTGTCGGTGAAACTGGTTGGTTGTGAGTGAGGCAGTAAATCAAACAAATGCATTTGCCGTCCCGTCTGGGATTACAGCGCCGCCTTCAGCAGCCACTTTTCTCAGCTTCCCCCCATTCTTGACATAATAATTAATTGATTAAAAAATGCATTTGTCGAATCGATGGTTTACAGAAGAATTAAAGACTTTTCTGTAACTCAAAAGCTGCCAAAGGTGGGTTTGATGGTTGACATTTAATTGAACTTGTATGATGGAACTTAGCAATGCAAATGTGAGATTTACATATTTTAAAAAACCCAATTAAGAAGATAATTACCGGAATCGGGTAATGTCCCGGCAGGTTTCTCTGGAAACAAATATGTTTCGACTAATTATTAATTAAAAAATGTTTTTCCTTTAATGACATCAAGGTCGAGTAAAATTAATTAAAATGTATTTTAATGACCTGTCTTTGAAGACTAAGTTTACCATTTGGGGATGGATATGTGCTCATTAGTTAATTGGATTTTTGGTTTCATTTCGCTGAGTAATGAAGAATTTTTAAATTATTATATACTTTAAGTCGAAATACTTACTGAATTTACATATAATATAACAACAAAAATGCTGAATTTAACATAAAAGTATTAGTAATTATACATAAGGCTTTACTGTATATTAAATAATATAATATATATATTGAAAATAAGAGAAAAAGTAAATATAAATGACACAATATTCATAAATACATCATTTTTATAAATAAAATGTGTAAATTTTATATAAATGTTATGTAAATGTTATAGAGTGTATTTCGGTAAATGAAAATGGAATATTGCAGTTGAGTACAACATAGTAGTTTCATCCGCTTTAACGAAATGGCTTTATTTCCGGAATAATTTTAGCTTCAAAGATTGGACGAAATCCCGATAAAGGTAAAAGGTTGCATCGGCTGAGTTACATCTTTAAAAGACTGATCATCCGGATACGAAATAGAACTTCCTTCGGGGAAAAACGCCTACCTACATTCAGATTACCATTATTCCGGGAAAAAGCAGGAAAAGAGGCACAGGAACAAAGTTACTCCAGACAAATATCGAATTTGCGGAAGAGAGTAGCATTGTGGGAAGAAAGCAAAACTAATCAACTTTTGGAAGCATTCTGTTCCGCTTCAAGGCCTCCTTCAAATCCAGATTGAGTGGACTGCTGTATCCGTTTGTAACGATTTCAATGCAGATACTACTTCAATAAACCGATGTTTGTCATATTTGAAATTAAGCCTAACTATTTCTTGTTTGTAGCATTCAATTGTTATTGGGCCCAGATGATATTCGTTATCTATTATTTTCAAGAAATTCCTTAGCTTTGGGGAATATAAAAGTAAAAAGATATGTAACTGCACACAAAATCTACAAGAATTAGTATAAATTAAGATATATAAATTAAGATAT
>QLNU02014802.1:57548989-57565670 GCA_006491805.2 Dysdera silvatica
GTATAGTTTATTGTTCTCTATAGTATAACTGAAAAACATAGTAAATGAAAAACCCTTTAGGTCAAATCCAGTGACGTCAAAAGTCAGTATTCTCAATTTTTCCTTACCAACAAGCTGCCAGTGTGTCACCATATTTATCGTGTAAAGTTTATTGCACTCAATAGTATAACTGAAAAACATAGTAAATAATATGCCCGTACCCAGGGGGATCTTAGGGACCCGTCCCCCACCGAAACTAAATTTTTAATAGGACAGCAAAAATACTTATATGTTTTTATTTGTCAAACTTGTAAGAAGGGGAGAAAAAACTGTCTGACCTTACATAATTATCAAGATTCTGACCACATGATCTGGTTTTGATGACCATTAATTTGATAATACTTTAAACAAAAAATGTAGAAACCATATTCTTTAAAAAATTAAATTTTGACGGTAAAACTACAAGCAAAAACTTACAATGACGTTTAAAGGCGAAAGTGGTATTTTCTTATTTACTTTTATATAATGTATTTATATTTTTTCTTTACAATAAAGGTGACACATTTTTATTTACTGTTATTTTGCAAAAATTTTTGAAACCACCGCCCGCGAAATTAAATTCTGGCTACGGCCTTGGTAAAGGACGTGCATTTGGTCAAATTCCGTGACGTTACAAGTCAGAACCCTCAATCTTTCCTTGCCAACAAGCTGTCAAGTACTCATGAAGAAGTAATGAAAAGTATTCATGGAGAAGTAATGAAAAGTATTCATGAAGAAGTAATGAAAAGTATTCATGAAGAAGTAATGAGAAGTATTCGTGAAGAAGTAGCAGCATTCATGAAGAAGCAATGAGAAGTATTCATGACGAGAGAAACAATGGGAAGTATTGATGAAGGAGCAATGAGGAGCATTTTTGATGAAGGAGTAATGAGGAGTATCAATGGTTGAGCAATGAGGAGTATTGATGAAAAAGTGATGAGAAGTACTGATGAAGTAATGAAAAATACTGATGAAGAAATAATTAGAAGTAACGACGAAGAACTAACGAAGAAGAAAGCAAGAAGTATTGATGAAGGAGTAATGAGGAATATTGATGAAGAAGTAATGAGAAGCACTGATGAAGTAATGAAAAATACTGATGAAGAAATAATTAAAAGTACTAACGAAGGAGGAAGTAAGAAGTATTGATGAAGAAGGAAGTAAGGAATATTGATGAAGAAAGAAATATGAAGTACTGATAATGAAGTACCGAGAAGTATACATGAAGAAGTAACGAGAAGTATACATGAAGAAGTAATGAAAAGTATTCTTCTTCTATGAGGAAAGAGGGTTTCACGTTTCATAAGACTACTCGAAAAGTCACTTGGAATTATGGGTGATGAAAATGTTTCAAATGGTTTTAAATGTCTCTCGAACAACAGTAGATGTATTAAACATCAAGCTTGACGTAATACAAAAGATGACTAAGAGAGCTGACGCGGCATGTTTAATAAATTAGTTAGACACATACCGTTGTCAGGCTTAACATTTTACTTTATGTTGCGTTCGATATTAAATTTTACCACTGACATTAGAGAGTTGAAAATGAAAGAGAAAAACAAATAAAACTTTTTTCCATTCGGCTTTTGCGTATATTAAACAGACTTATCTGTTTGAAACGCATTCAATTTTAATTTCGACGTTTAAAACGTCATCTTTCAACTCCGTGGATAACTTTTATCAAGGTTTTAAGAAGTTGAAAGCAATTAGAGAATGGCGAAACTTCGCGATAAATTTTCAACTTTCGAATATTTTTCTTCAACTTCTCTTGAGTTCTAGTTCCAGTTCGAAACCATGACCTTGTATGCCCTGTTTGCTTTTCCTCCTCCTCCTCCCTGCCATCAACGCCTACTATTAGTTTAAGGCGATCAATATCTCTGATATTGGAGTTTCGCTGCTATCTGCGGAAAAACCATAGCGTCACCCATGAAGGAATATTTTCCAATATTTTCCAATGTAACTTAACGATGGAAGGACAATTCAAAGTGGTTCAGTTTCCAAATCAGAATTTATAGCAAAATAGGCATGGATTTGTGGTAGATTATATATAAAAATATTCTTTAATTCTATGGAAGAACAATATTTTTAAGCTTAAAAATAAAGGAGAAATTTGTTTGAATATTACAAAGTTTCTGATAATTTAAAAAAATGCATAACTAATTTTCTTAAATAATTTCTAAATTTGTATTAAGTTTAAAGGTTAAATAATTTCTAAGTATATAAATATTAAGTTCAAAGTTTGGATGATTTTAAAGTTTACATAGCTAAACCTCAGGGAAAGTTAGCTTAAAAAATTTTGCGTAAATTATCTAAATAACCGCCAAAATTGGAAAACAGTAAAGTGAAGATAACTTCGAAGTTTGAATAAATTTACAATTTATATAATTTCAAACTAATTCCCGAACATGGATAACTTCAAACTCATGGATAACTTCAAACGAACATGGATAACTTCAAACGAACATGGATAACATCAAACGAACATGGATAACTTCAAACGAACATGGATAACTTCAAATGAACATGGATAACTTCAAACAATTTCTTTTGAAACCAGTAAAGAGTGAATATAAGTATAAATAAGACTTAATAAAAGACTTAAATCCGATATACTCTTAATCTCTAGAAAATTGCTCGTTTTTGTTATCATCACAATGACATTTAAATAACTATTATTAAATAAGACACAAAAAACAACGTTTTAGAAGCGTATTTATGTAAAAGTGAGTTCAAGCGAGACTCAGTTTTTACCTCTACTCTGTTTAATCTTAATATAATACTGTCGTGTTTCGTCGAATATTTCCACGTAACTATTATTACTTTTTATAAATGTTTAAGCTTTACGCTATTCAACTAATGCTCAGTAATACTAAGGTAAATTATTTCTTTCCATTGCTCTATGGCAGTGGTTCCCAACCTGGTGGTCGCGATCCACTCTAAGGGGTCACGAACGGAGTTTCTGGGGGGGTCGCTGCAACTATTTAGTAGAAATTATTTTTTATAAGGGTGGATGCAAATGTTTCCAACGCTTTTATATTTCAACATGGCTACACATATTTGCCGTATTCTACTATTAGTTTTGAACATCTATATCATGATATACATTAATATATTTAATTAATATAATTAATAAACTTTACATAATTTACATCGTTAATGTAATATATATAATTAATACAATATAATTTGATGTGCCTTTTTCTTACACTCTATTCTAAAATAAACTTTTTATTAGCATGACATGGGGGGCAGCAGCGTAAAAAGGTGCCAAGATTGCAGTTTACTAAAAAATGGGGGTCGCAGTTAGCAGCTGCACTATAAAAGGGGGTCGCGGCAAGGTTAAGGCTCCCTGCTCTATGGAAATTGTAGTATTTACAGCCACAACAATGGTTGGGGAGAAGACCATGACAAGAGTTTGTTCTTGTTCGCTGTTTAATACCTTTACCCTATCGTTCTTCTTAATTTTATCATTTTATTCAATACAATAACTTTATTAGGTATAAACATGAAAAATTTATTTACATAGCTTGTTAAGATTATCTACCTAGGCAACAATAGAAAAGGCCAAGGACTGGCCCAGAGCTTCTGTTGCCCGAAATGAGAGATGATATCTAAAAGCCTTCATTAAATTTTATGATCTGAAAAATGATAATAGAAAATTAAATATTAAACCATAATTAAGGGAAGATTTAATGGGAAATAAGAATTGTCCAAGATAATATTAATGTAAAAATAAAATTGTCCAAGATGTCCAATATTAATGTAAATAAAAATTGTCCAAGGAATGTCAATATTAGTAATAAAAGTAAAAAGTAGTCCAAAGATATCAAGGTTACTGAATAAAAAATAAAATAGTCCAAAGGTGTCAAGACTAATGGAAATAAAGTAGAAAATGAGTACAAGATTTCAAGAATAATAGAAAATGCAAGATTCCAAGAATAATGAAAATAGTACAAGATTTCAAGAATAATAAGAAAATAGTGCAAGATTTCAAGAATAATAGAAAATAAAGTAAAATTTACAAGAATAATGAAAATAGTACAAGATTTCAAAAGATAATGAAAATAGTACAAGATTTCAGAATAATTGAAAATAGTACAAGATTTCAAGAATAATGAAAATAAAAAGAGCAATAATCAAGGTTAATGGAAATAAAAATAGCCCAAGATATCAAAATTAATGGAAATCAAAATAGTTCATGTCAAGATTCCATTAATATTTGCGAAAAGAGTGTTTAAAAAGGGGAAGTGAATTTAAGATTTTGGGCGTTTGAGGGAGAAGATTCCACATCCGTGGGCTGTTTTGGTCCTCGGATGTAGAATCTTCTCTGCGTGCTCTTCCTGGCGTGCCAAACGAGTTGTTCTCGAAAAGTTGGATATTAGATAATTTAAGTTCCGTGTGTAGTGGGCATGGTCTGGTTAATGCAAGGAGTTGAGTACTCGCCTTTCTCTATGCGTTAAATATAAAGATAGCAATTTGTATGTAATTAGTAATTAGTTAGCTCAACTAACTACATATGTTTCATGCGATCTGTTTCATTGGATTTTAAAACGGCGGGTTTGGTTAGACAGTAGATGGAGGTACCTTTTTTGGGGAATAGTAATTCGTAAGAGATTTGATTTTGAAGTATTTCCCCAGATTAGTAGGCAGTAGAATAGAATTGAAAATATGAAAGATAAATAGTGGTCAATAAGAATAGAAAATGGTAAATCATAAATAATGTTTCCAATTTCTCCTACGTTTCTGCTAATCTTGGCAAAAATGGTGTTGATATAATTATCCCATTTCAGATTGGATTGGAGCGTGACGCCCAGAAAATTTGTTTCGGATGAGAATGGGATAGTTTGTTATATCATATTTATTTCTTTTCCTAAATTTTTTTAAATTGTTTGAAATATATTAATAATAATAATTTATTATTCTTTGTATAGTTATTGTGACATTATATGAGAACACAAAAGAAGGTCCTAAAAATATCTATGATGATATAACAAGCTTGAGGACCATAGACTGGTTTAAAGTCTTCAGTTTCAATTTTATCAATCAATTTCTCTTTTGCATTAGTAAAACCGCAGTCGAAGCCACTTACCTTAAATAAATGCAATACTGCATATACTATTTAAGTGCAAGCCAAGCATCTGAACTTATTTATGGACGCAAGAACTTTCCTTAAAACTCGCGAATTCAAGAACTTTTCTCATAAATTCAGAGACTCTAGAACTTTCCCAAATAAGATGAACTCTCCACGTTAACGATCGTGAAACTCTCTAATTCTTGGAGAATATATAAATACACCATTTTACATTCGCTAGAACTTCAGGAACATCCTCTTGTACGGATTACTGTTCTGCATTCCGGATTCTGCTCCACTTAATCGAATCAACAGTGGATGCCACAATGGAGCGTAAATTGCTAAAATGTGGAGCTTTGCGCCTTCAGCAAAATACCTTTAATTACAAGTGCGTTGATGCACAAGAAAAACTAAAATTGGGCACTTTTCTAGGATGTTCCAAATCCTCTAGGGATCATTTTCCTCCAGAAGCATTATGTTATTTCAGTGTCCCTTTAGGCTTTGGAGAAAGAAATGCTCTGAGCATACATTGACAACACCATATTCATGAAGTACTTATATTTGTATAATGCATTTTCTAATGTATTGCTGCACAACAAATTTCAGTGATGATTCATCAGAATTGTATTCACAGGCACTAAATATGCGAAATACATTGTTAAGAACTTTTTTGGCGAATTGAATTCAGCAACCTTTAAAACGTTTCCTGTCAAGTGCGACATCTTTAAAGATATTCATAATGAATTCCCGATTGTTTTATAACAGTCGAAACTATACTTCGGGAGAATATCACATACAAGGGCAATATCTTTTTTGCGCATTCCACTAGCCAGGTTTTTCAAAAATTTCACTCCTTCTACAACAACGAGAGTTTTTTCTTAACATCGTGTAGCAACGTCGATTGCAATGAGTAAAAAATGACGATTTGTCTTGGAAAAGAATTCGATATATGGAATTTTTTTGACATACAGTGAAACCTGGTAAAGTGAAGGCCTTGTTAAATTGACCACCTGAATAAAATGGCCATTTTTTATAAGACAGAACTGGAAGAAACTTATTATGCCTATACCAATATCTATCGTGTATACTGACCACCTATCTATAGTGACCATTGCAGTCTTGCCCATAGGTGATCAATTCAGGCAGGTTCTACTGTATATAGGAATAGTTTTTCTATGTAATGACCACGGATATCCATAAAAGTTTCGACATATAGATATTTTCGTTATACAGAAGTCCAATATATGGAAGTTCTAGTACGTGTATATGTGTATATATATATATATATATATATATATATATATATATACACATACTGAAGTGCCAGAAAAACTGGTACACCTACCTCTTGTGGATCCCTCCCCTCCGCGAAATGCAAAATTGCTGCAACACGACGTGGCATGGACTCGACTAATGTCTGAAGGTATCCTGGAGACAATTCACACCAGGAATCCTGCAGGGCAGTCCACAAATCCATAGGAGTGCAAGGTGGTAGAGATCTCTTCTGAACAGCACGTTGCAAGGCATCCCAGATATGCTCGATAATGTTCATGTCTGGCGATTTAGGTGGCCAATGGAAGTGTCTAAAGTCAGAAGAGTGTTCCTGGAGCCACTCGGTAGCAACTCTCGATGTGTGGGGTGTCGCATTATCATGCTGAAATTGTCCAAGTCCGTCGGAATGCACAATGGACATGAATGGGTGTAGGTGATCGGATATGATGCTTACGTACCTGTCACCTGTCAGAGTTGTCTCTGACCGTATAAGGGGTCCCATATCACGCCAACTGCACACGCCCCATACCATCACAGAAGCTCCACCAGCTTGAACAGTCCCCTGTTGACATGTAGGGTCCATGGATTCATGAGGTTGTCTCCATACCCGTACACGTCCATCCGCCTGATGCAATTGGAAACGAGACTCGTCAGACCAGGCAACGTGTTTCCAGTCATCAACAGTCCAATGGCGGTGTTGGCGGACCCAGACGAGGCGTAAAGCTTTGTGCCGTGCAGTCAACAATGGTACACAAGTGGGCCTTCGGCTCTGAAAGTCCATATCAATGATGGTTCGTTGAACAGTTCTCGTCAGTCGTCGAAGGTCCCATTTTTTCAAGGTCTTTTTCCGGCCGCACCGCTGTCGAAGATTTGATGTTTTACCGGATTCCTGATATTCACGGTATACCCGTGAAATGGTCGTACGCGAAAATCCAAATTTTGTCGCTATCTCGGAGATGCTATGTCCCATCTCTCTTGTGCCGACTATAACGCCACGTTCAAAATCACTTAAATCTTGATAACCTGCCATTGTAGCGGCAAGAACCGATCTAACAGCTTTGCCAGACATCTCTTGTCTTACATAGGCGCTGCCGACCGCATCGCGTTACGCTGATTGGTTGCAAAGCTCCGTTATTTGCATACGCACGCCTGTTTATATAAGTATAACAAATAAATATTAATGTTTACACAATAGTTTTACGATTTATAATTAAATATTAATTATATCAATTGACAATAGCTTAATATTAAGTAAACTAAACATTTACGGATTTGTTAATTGATACCAACCGTAGTAATTATACACTAAAAGTAATTATACTAGTATTACTTATAAAGTAATTATATACTAAAATTATATATAAATCATCACATGTATCCAAGTAGTCATAAGTGTCACAAGTATGAGTATCATTAGGTATTAACTAAAGTAAACAAAGGAAAAAATTTCAAATTATCCCAAGTAGCCATAAAAGCTGTTATAATTAATTTTTAATTTAATAAAATACGCCAAGACATAATTTTTAATTATATAAAATCTAATTAAAATATAAAAGATCTAATTATGATAATAATAACAAATTATAGGATTACAATCACAATTGTAATTAGGATTACAACAGTGATGAGTATCAACCTCAGATAGAAAACCAAAGATACGTGAGAAGTGTCGGTATCATAACTAAGAGAAAGCATTTTATTATCCAAGTGGTGTGTATTTGCTTAGAAATTTGGAAATACTTAAGTCCAACGGCTAACATCAAAACGATAATTCAAAATGCATGCTGAGCGGTCGGAAAGTTTCGAGAGGTAATTCCTGAATAAATATTACGCACCAAAAGTGGGGTATTTCGTTTGACTGGTCTTAAACCTGCTGCATACGCAAATGAAAGAACATATGCATAAATAATAATACTAATCCCCGACCCTTGGGAAAGGTCCGGTATTAAAAAAAATGTACCCAGTTGTCAAATTCAAGGTGGACTATGCAACTGCCTAATATAATAATAAAGACTTGTGGCATATGGAAAGAGTTGAAATTGTACCTGTCATTTTCCCAGTCATAGGTTTAATGCCAACAACACTGCACAGAAGCTTGGAAACACCTGAAATTGACCCAAATCCATACATTGAGCTAAAAAAGGCCACATTTTTAAACACATGCCAAAGAGTCAGAAAGTTCCTAGACACAACACCCCCATAACCTGCAGAAGGAAGTCTTGAATACTTGGTACCGCTCGTTTTAAATCCGACCCAAAAGAGCGAGAACACATGAAAAAAAAATAATATAGGTGATTTATAGCTGTACCTGAAGATTCAAAAGGTGAAGATAAAGAATTTGATAAAATTGCCAAATAAAAAATATTTATAGGCTGAAATAGAGAAACACCGTCTTTATTTTGATAGCAGCATTATAGATGCAATCCTTAAAAACTACACAAACATGAACTTGATGTATTTGGCATAGACAATGATAAAAAGACACCATATTCAAAAAGCTGTAATTGCCCATATCCTAAAAAAATACTTATTTCAGGTACTTAAGAAGCATTCTATATCAGAGAATAATTCAATAAACGTTGAAATACGATGCAACAAAAGCTTGTTGAAAAAATAAAACGGTTACCAGAATAAATTTATCGCTCGTGAACGAAGTGGTGTTACTGATGGAAGCAGGAATGTAGAGTGGTG
Source organism: Dysdera silvatica (assembly GCA_006491805.2). Lineage (NCBI taxonomy): Eukaryota > Metazoa > Arthropoda > Arachnida > Araneae > Dysderidae > Dysdera > Dysdera silvatica. The sequence goes on from QLNU02014802.1 coordinate 57,558,042, forward strand.
AAATTAGGTAGACATCGCTGGTTTCGCCGCATGTGGCAGGTGTCTCGAATTCTCCGTCATGCAAATATTAAGACCTCCTACAAATCTATCCACACCCTTTGAGTTCTATTACATAAAATTAAGGATCATTTCCCTAATGAGGAGAAAGCTGCTGCTATTTACCAAATATCATGTGGAGACTGTGATAAGGTGTATGTTGGACAGATGGGAAGATCGATACGTCTACGAGGGAAGGAGCATATGTGTGTAGTGGCCAGCAGAGACAAGTCAATTAACCGAGTATGTTTTCAGGGAAGACCAAGGACCAGATTGGCATTCAATAGTAGTATTACATTAGAATGCGTCAAATCTGGGTAGTAGACTCTTTCTGGAATCACTCACAGTTTGAGGAGTCATATTGTTAACATCTCAAAACCTCTACCAGAACCTTACAGGATTTTTGCCAAACCTTGAGTTGGGGTAACTATCTGACGTCGTTGGGTGTGGAGGTTTCCACATCTGGTACTAACCCGCGCTAAGTGACGTCAAACAGAAACTCCTAACATGCGGGTATATAAACTTAGGACTTTCACGAACTCTTCATTCTGCCTTCACTTGACAAAGGGAGCAGTTAGCTCTCGAAACGTCGTGTTTTAGACCTTGAGCCAGTGATGAAATAATTGCTATTATGCAATCTCTATGTGAAACTTTATATTGTTTTGCTAAAACTCTATTCATCAAAATTAAGATGCGTATGTATTACAACAACAAAGATAATAATAATAAAAAAGTTTATCATACCCTTTCTTTAATAGCCCTTCACGTTATTTACAGGATGTTAAACTTCAGGCTACCAAAAATATTTTTTCGATTTAAAGTGCATGTTTCCCATTAATGTCCTTGTACGGACAATTGTTGGCCGATTTTTTTTTTTATTACTATTTCAGCAACTTTCTTTTAACTTGTAATAGCATTTTTGAACATAAAGGAGCTTTATCTACTTCTTAACAAGATATCTGATCTACCTAAAAAGTAAAGAATCTATTTTTTAAGCTGGACTGTTCTTATATTAATGTCCCTATATTTTTATCTATTATCTTTCTTATCAAATTTCTTCATTTATTTCTACATATTAATCAGTGATCACGAGAGACTATAAACAGATTAAATGGTTTATTTACATGAGTAAGAATTATAAAATTATACATCCATTATAATTAAAATAGTTAAATCAGAATTTACGTAAACAGCGTTATTGTTATTTACGATTTAAATATTAAAGACGTGTTGAAATGAAGATATGTCATTTCCAAACGAAACGTATAGAAATGCTGAACCATCGATTCACGCAACTGCCTTGAAAGTCTTGTCAAACGGAGATGATCGCCAAACAATACGAGACATTTTTCGCATAAGACCTACCTTCTTTGTTTAATCTCATCTTAGCATGTTGTTGGAAATGTTATAAAGATAAACAAATAAAATAAACCTTCCTGTACGTATAAAGCAAACAAATTCTTCAATAGATGCAACTATCTAGTGGAATTTACCTTTTCTTTCATTGTTCGTTCTCTGCCATCATCCAACAAAATACATCATTGAAGTAACTGACATAACTAATTTTTTGACATCCACATGTAAGCATATATTAAAGTTCCCTCTGTAAAGAAAAGATATCATTCTGGCCCGAATTTGGATATTAATAACTTATAAATATAAATTATGCATGCATCTTCGTTTCATATTTATTTGTATCTAATATTTCAAACGTGGAAAACAAGTATTTTCATTTCATTGAATACATGAACGTTATGTGATTACCCGAAGATGTCAATGTTCAATCTGAAACTGGAAAGAATCATACCCTTTGACGAATTTATTCAATCATTCGTTCATTCATTTAAAAGAATGTATTCTTTGGACTCTTCTTTTTTTTTTATGTTTTGAACATTAATTTATTCACGGAATGATGATGAGGATGGATGTTTCTATTCATGGGATGACGATAAGAATGATTCATTTGTTCCTATTCGGAAAGAAGAAAAGGAATTTATTGAGAGGAATTTATTAAAAGGAATATTTGGAAGAGGAATTGTCGTTTCATCGACTAATGTACTAGATGGGCATAAATATTCCTTCGAGAAAATTAAATCGTCCTCAGTATTTCTAAGGAATGAGCATCTTTTCTCAATAGGGAAACTTCTGTCTAAAGCCCAGTAAAATTGGAGCAGGAAAACAAATTTAAGTCAGGAAGTATGGATGATAACATTGTGCGAATTTTGTGGGTGTTGGAATATATTTGACTAGTGCATATGTTCACAATGACATTCGAAAACGAATATTTTTTATGCAGGAAAAAGCCACTGGTTTTCCATTTCTCATATTTACTTTTATCCTTCTTAAAAACAAGGAATCTCCGTGAAGTGTTCGCCCAGGTTCTTACTTTATCCGCTATAGCTTCGATTCACGGATATTTTCAGTTTGATTCGTGAATATTTTCGCCTTAAATTTTTTAAATCGAATACCTTTCGAATTATTAAACTCGCATTAAATTTTTGTTAGCTTTGCGCACTAATATGAAGAATATTTAAAATTCACTTTATTTGAAAACAAACGTTATGAAAAATGCTGCATACGTTACAAGCAATAATACGTACGTTAAGAGGAATACTACGCATATAATAAATAATATACATATTTTTATATGCACTGATACTCAAAATTTAAATATAACCTTCGAAACTAATCTCTATAGGAGGAGCACAAAATATGTTATATAAAATATTATACAAAATATATCATGTAAAGAGAAGAGAAAATATGGTGAATATGTGAATGACTCTGCTACATTTACTTTTACCCTTAGTCTAGAGTGCTTGAAGGACAAAGGCATATTTAACCTTCATATGCGTTTTTCTGTCTAACATTTTTCTTCGCTACTCACTATCTTCCTGCTGTTTTTATGAAATCTCCCGCCAGTCCTACCAATCATCACAATGCTTTTGGTGTCGCACTTTACTGTTTCCTTTTTGGTTATTTAAACTATTCTATATTCTATATTCTATTATCTAAACTATTCTAGCGTTTATTATCCTTTACACATATCCGAACCATTGAACTCTTCATTTTTTATTTCTGTCATGAGTTCCAGCTTAAAACTTATAGCATATTTAATTTTTTTCTATAATTCTTTATTCATCTGCTATATCAATAGCTCGTATATTTTCCAAAAACTTTTCTTCTGTATCTTCTCAGCATTTTTTTGCAACCGGCAGTAAGAATACATATCTCTGTTTCATGTAAAATTCTACAGATCTTCTTAATGATTTAGTGGTGGCAAGTTTGGTCTTTGCTGGTTATGCATGAGACTTAATACCTTTTAGAATACCAAGTAGCACCCGCCCTTCACTATTATTCTTGCTTTGATCTCTGTACTATCCCATTGTCTTCTTTACAAGACTCCTACATATTCATGCTGTTCCACTGGTTCGGAGTTTCTGCTTCTTTCCTTTTTAAGCCTCTTACACCCTGGGATTTTTCTTACGTATTGATCATGAATTTTGCTTGCTGGTATTGATTACTAAAGCCTGTTGTTCATTTATTTATGGCTAGTACTAAATACTTCATCTTAAGACTTACGTTCTTTCCATCTGCGACGGTATAACTTTTTCCTCTGTGAACTTGAAATTCTAAAAAAAAAAGGAAACTTATTCTTTAATATTTTAAATGTAACTTTATCCTTTTATTGATTTTTTTGCAAACAAAACATAAATAAATTGACGCCCAGTTGCAAGTTTTGCACTTTTTTTAAAATGGTAGAAAAACTAGGTTTCAGTTTTTTTCTGCAATATTCTAAGTCTGTCCAATTTTCCATCCGTAGAAATTTGACCTGTATCAATCGGTCTCCACTTTCCAAGTTCTTCAAATCATTTCCCGTTTTCCCGATAGGGTACTGGAGAAATATTCCGTTTCGAATTTTTTTTATAGTTGTCAGTTTCCTTGAAAATATTTCTTGGTGAAATATTTTTTATGTCGTTTAGAGTATTTCCATTACTTTGTACAAAATTTCATTTTTTTTCCTTCCTCAACGAGTAAGGTTTTTATGACTTCTTCCAATCTTTTTTTCAATCAAAATCCATTTAATTTTTTGCACTGATTGACTCGAGGCTCTTTCTTCGCCATTCGAATGTAAATTTATTCGGATATGCCATCTGACATCAATTAAAATTTTCATACAGCCAAACCCGTTTACAACGAACTCGAGTGCATCAAAGTCTTGCATATACAGATGCTTCTCTTAATTTACTTTGAACTTGGTAATTTTCATCATCCGGTATAAATATACCAAAATTCATGTACAGCGTGTTATATATATATTTGCGGCTTCCTCCAATTTCATTGTAAGCTGGATCGATTATGTGAATGCATATATATATATATATATATGGCCTGCAAAAGGGTTGCTGGTATCTAACTGGAAGGAGACCCACACGCTGAACGTATGTGACGATGTGTGGAACCGGCCAGGCCAGTAACCTAGTGTCCTACCCCGCCTTCAAGTGGTGCAGGCTGAGCTTTCTATTTATGTGGCAAATTAATATTTGCTACACGGATAGAAAGGCGGAAGGGGAGGGCTAATTCACCAACCCGTCTAGCCAGCGTGGTGAAATTATGGCTAATTCCTCCATTATGTTGACACACCAGAAACCATGGCCCCTAGTCTCCAGGTGCTGGAGTGCTCCTGATCAAGGCAGCGGTCAGTGTGGCATGAAAGCAGGGGGTGCTAAGAATCACTGGAATGGCCCAGGCTGCCGTTTGTTATTGACCTTGGCTACGTTTAATGGACGATCCCTTGCTTCTGAAGCAAAACTTCAGGAATTGGAAGAAGAACTTGACAAGATCAAATGGGACATTGTAGGACTCAGTGAAGTTAGAAGAAAAGGTGAAGAGTTGGTGGAACTTAAAAGTGGACATTTGTTTTATTATAGAGGAACGGAAACTGGAAGAACAAGTGGTGTTGGCTTCTTAATCAACAAAAGAATTAAAGACTACCTTCTTGAAGTCGAAAGCACGTCAGATCGAGCAGCGAGGCTCGTTGTTCAACTAACCCAGCGATACCAACTTCAAATAGTACAGGTATATGCACCAACATCAAGCCATACCGACGAAGAGGTTGAAGAATTTTATGAAGAAATCAAAGAGTTACACACCAAAGGGAAACAACATATCAAGCTCATCATGGGGGATTTCAATGCAAGAATTGGACAACAGGAACAAGGAGAGACATCGGTTGGTAAATACGGATATGGGGAAAGGAATGAACGTGGCGATCAACTCATCGAATTTGCAGAAGCTGAAAATCTTAGCATCATGAATTCATTTTTTAAGAAGAAACCGCAAAGAAAATGGACATGGAAACACCCAAATGGGGGAACTAGTGAAATTGACTATATCCTGGCAAACAAGAAATCAATTATTGAAGATTGCAGTGTACTGAACAGATTTAATACTGGAAGTGATCATCGAATGGTGAGATGTAAAGTGCACTTAAATACTAAATTAGAACGACAGAAGCTCATTAGGAAACAAGTAAGTAAGAGGGTGGATTTAAAGAAATTAAAAGAAAATACCGAGGCATTCAAGTTGGAATTAAAAAATCGCTTTTCTGCACTGGAAGGACTTATTGATGAAAGTGATATCTCAGAAGCAAATGAAAACATTGTTAAGACAATAGTTGAAACTGCTGGGGAAATTGGTGGTGTAACCTGTAAAAAGCACAATAGCAAATTATCTGAGAAGACGAAACAGCTCATGAAAAGGCGAAGAGATATGAAGGTGGACAATCAAAATACCAGTTCCAGGATTGAGTACATAGAACTTTGTAAAACTCTGCGCAAAAGCATGAAAGAAGACATAAGAAAATTCAACTGTGAGCTAGTAAGGAAAGCCATTGAAAATAACAAGAGCCTTAGGGTTGTTAAAGGAAGTTTATCTGTTGGGAAGAAACACATCATTGCATTAAAAGGAGAGGATGGCACCGTAACAAGAAATAGGGAAGAAATACTTAGAAGAGTTGAAGAATTCTACAAAAATCTATACGAAAGTAACAGTGGATTAAACGAAGACATTGAAATAGTCGAAGGAACAGCTCCTAAAATCTTAAAAGAAGAAGTTTCATTTGCAATAAAAAGTATGAAGAAAGGAAGAGCCCCTGGTGATGATGGTATTACATTAGATATCCTAAAAGAAGCTGGAGAATATGTAGAAGACATACTTGCAAAATTCTTTACCAAATGTCTTAACAGCGGTAACATACCAAACCAATGGGATTCTGCAACAGTAATTCTTTTGCATAAAAAAGGTGATAAAGAGGATTTGAAAAATTACCGACCAATTAGCTTGTTACCTGCTATTTATAAAATCTTCACAAAAGTGCTAACACATCGCCTGCAGAAAAAATTAGATGCAGCTCAACCAAGAGAACAAGCTGGATTTCGAAGTGGATTCAGTACAGTGGACCATATTCAAGTATTAAGAGAATTAATTGAAAGAACACATGAATATGAACTTCCATTGTGTGTGGCATTTATTGACTATGAGAAGGCCTTTGACTCTATTAAAACATCAGCAGTCATCAACTCTTTAAGATCAACAGACATTGAGGATGTGTACATTGACATGGTGAAACGTGTGTATAAAAATGCAAGTGCAAAATTTCGGTTACATAAAGATACCAAAACTATCAAAATTGGTAAAGGTGTGAGGCAGGGAGATACCATTTCTCCAAAACTTTTTACTTCAGCTTTACAGATGATTTTTCAGCAGATAAATTGGAATAACAAGGGAATAAAAATAAATGGTGAATATTTAAATCATTTGCGGTTTGCTGATGACATTGTTATTTTTTCAACGAACCCATTAGAACTCCAAGACATGGTACAGGAGCTCTCAACTAGAAGTAAAGAAGTTGGACTCAAGATGAACCTACAAAAAACTAAGATCATGTTCAATAATTTCGTAGAGGAAACAAAAATACAAGTTGACAACATTGAGCTAGAAATTGCTGATTCATATATTTACCTTGGCCAGCTGATTTCAATGGATGGCAACATTATGAAAGAACTCAACAGACGTATTAAACTTGGCTGGAGTGCATTTGGAAGAAACAGTTTTATCCTGAAGGGGAAATTGCCTTTGTGTCTAAAAAGAAAGGTCTTCAACCAGTGTGTATTGCCAGTCCTCTCTTATGGATCAGAGACATGGAGTCTAACAGTTGGAGCAATACGAAAGTTACAGACAACGCAAAGGAGCATGGAGAGGTGCATGCTTGGAATAACTAGGAGAGATCGAAAAAGAAACACTTGGGTGAGAGAGCAAACTAGAGTAGAGGACATCATTGTTAAAGTAAAAGGGCTGAAATGGCGATGGGCTGGGCATATTGCAAGAAGAACTGATCAACGATGGACAACAGAAATTCTGAACTGGATTCCAAGAGACCACCGAAGACCTAGAAAACGTCCTCAAACTAGATGGGTGGATGAAATAAGAAAACAGGTTGGGGTGACGTGGAAGCGAATTGCTCAGGATAGACTTGTGTGGAAAGCATTTGGAGAGACCTTCATCCAGCAGTGGATAGATAATGGTTGAAAT
>QLNU02014802.1:57565770-57580711 GCA_006491805.2 Dysdera silvatica
TGTTCACCATTTTCTGAAACCAGATTAACGCACAATATCGAGATGTCCATAGTAGCTCGAAACATATCAGCCGGAATGTTAAGAATATGTTGGTGAATCGCAGTTTTCAGCTCTGGCAAATTTCTGGTGTTATCATAAAAAAAACGTAATTTTGGAATAACTCCATAGCCAAAAGTCACATGGGTTGAGGTCCAGTGACCGAGGTGGCCGTCCAACTGGAAACTGTCGTCAATAGAACTTGTGTAAATAACTGAAGTCATATATTTACCAATATGAGGTAGAGAGCATTATACATAAAAATCGTGCTGCCTAAGATATCACGCTGTTGGAGATCGGTACCTTGAAACTTCTGAACATGGATTCATAGCGAACGACAGTAACGGAGTATATAATGGGTCCTGACACAGATTTCTCTTCAAAGAAGAATGGTTCAATTAAGACACTGGTGCTCATGTAACCAACACCCCTGGCCTTAATTACAGCATACGGCACCATTTCTTTCTGATGATTATTTTTTGAAATAATTAATTGTATTACAAGGTACCAAATCCCATGTCCTCTTTTATAACAATTTCAAGTTTAGTAACTTTTGCTCCAGTAGTTTTTATTGTATAGTAGTTTTAAAGTGAAACTTTAATTATATTCAACATATATATACTATTATATTCAGAAATAAGGGAATGTTGGATTGAAAATACCTCGCTTCTCGTATTCCTTACAAATAAGTAGATTTAATAAGTTTATCGAGGCACAGCTGCAGATTATCACCACTAAATAAAGAATTCAGATTGCATCTGATTAAGACATTTTCTTTTCGTAGTGATTTCGTATGCAAATCTCTACTTCTTAATCGTCTACAATGCTTTAGGGATTAATGTTTTGCTCGCGCTAATTTGAAGTAACGAGCAATTTACGCAAAGGCTTGAAGATTACAACTTTCAAGGTAAGTACTTTAAGTTAAAGGCTTTTAACGGATGCAAACGCTCATTTACAGGAAAGAAAACAATCTGATAATCTCGAAATCCTGTCAACAGTAAGCACGTATCCAGGACATTGTCAACAGTACATTTATAGGTCCCCTCCAGCACACCTCTCTTGTCCGGCTTTGCGAAAAATAGCTGTAATAATTAACAATGTTTAACTACAGACAAGAAATAATTATCTGAACAGGATAACAGTTGAGTTAAGAATATCTCGCAAAAACTCCTGACTTGGACTAAACTGCCTGCAACTTGCTCACAGCTAGAGATGTAAAAAACCCTGGAGTTTTGGACACATTAGGAACTTTGATAGGAAGAAACCAAGACAGCCAAAATAAAGGAGGTAGTTCCGTCCACATCTTTCTTCCTATTGGTCGATTGTGTCAAATCTTATACTAAGTAAATGCCAAGCCATGCAAGTCAGTCTAATGTGACCTCTGGTTAACAAACCAGCATTTCCCACACAAATACGCTTGGCACAGACAGTTTAATATTAGTAATTACACACAGATAAATATCACCCCCTGTGTACGCCATTTATACCGTTAGCGCCCGTTACAATCCGTTTCCGACACTCCTTATTCAGTTCGTCTACGCCAAGCCACTTAGTGACGACGTTGTTTCCCGGTCTGCAGGAATCACTCCTTGACTGAATTTAACAAATTCAAACCTCTGCTGGTCCTGTTGGCTCAATTTCTTACTCAAACTAAATAACGTAAAGCACTGTTACAAGGTTATGCGATTTTATATCCTGAAAAGAAAATAGTTGTCGCCACCAGGGGCAAAATCAAGGTTTATTCCCAATATTGACATCATAGCATATTTTCCCAATAATAGGCATGGCATTACTTCTTTAATATGCTGCCTACCATTTCCTGAAACCAAGTTAAAGTACAATATCAGTAAATGGTACGCACAGTAGCTCGACGCGCATCAGCCGGAATATTAAGAATATGTCGGTGAATCGAGGTTTTCAGCTCTTGCAAATTTTTGATGTTATCACGAAAAACGTGTTATTTTGGGATAACCCCATAGCCAAAAGTTATATGGGTTGAGGTTTGGTGACCCAGGTGGCCATGGAACGGGGAAGTGACGGCCAATAACCCTGTCGTCCGTAAAATGCTGCATAAGTAAACGTTTCACATACATCTATTAACATGAGGTGGAGCTCCGTCATACATAAAAATTTTGTTGACTAAATCGCCACGCTGTTGAAGATCGGTTACCACGAAACTTCTCAACAAGGATCCATAACGAACGGCAGTTACTGAGCATGTGATAGGTCCTGATCTAGATTGCTCTTCAAAGAAGAATGGTTCAATTGGGACACTGGGATTTTCATAAAGCCGAAACATCTAGTCTTGATTACCAAATACAGCTCCATTTTCAGCTGTTGGTGACTTTTTGAATTTTGAATCAGTTCGGGAACAGGAATTATAAAGAAATTGTCACGTGAAGTTAATAAGAATGTGTTACTGAGTCTGTACTATCTTTTTCTATATAGTCACCTGATTTATTGCAATTGTATATAGGAAAATTTGAATAAGAACAACATGAAGGTAATTAAGTCAGTATAGAATAAATTTTTAAAAACCATCGAACGAAACACCAGCTTAAGTTATATTACATTATTTGTAAAATATGGTATATTACCAATTGATAAAATCAATGAATATTGTACGCTAGAACTAACGTATGATTTAGGTTTCTTTTTGGTTTTACGGCTCAAAGACTACAGTGGTCATGCTGCGCCGGGACCTACTGTTTTCCGAGGAATCCGAACCTCTTAAGGCCTAGGGAACCAAACCCCGGACTACAGTGAGCAGTGCGATCTTTATGAGATCTCTGAGTAAGCGTTCTTTTTGCACTGCTGGGAGTCGAACCCGGATTAGCCGCGCAATAGGAGAACGCGTTACCACACTGCGCCACCGCAGGGCCTAAACTAATGTATGAAAGGATAATAGAAGGAAAACATTTTGGATAATATTGATATCCAATATCACGAAAACAATAGAAATTTAAGAAGAAGCAACCAAATTAGGCTAAATAATGGTAAAAATAAAAGCCAGACGGTGTAAAAATGAATAAAACACGATACATATTTTGATCAGAGTTCATAGTTCATTAGTAATCTTGTGCCTAATGAACTATAAAACTATAGATTTAATGCAAAATTTTACATACGCCATAGAAAAAAAAATAACAGCTCATTTTTCAAAATTTATTTACAACTAAAAGAAGTCCTTTTCAGCCTCATATTTTTAAATTAACTTATAAGCCTTAACGTGTTTTTTTTTTATTCTCAAATGGAAAAACCCTAACCATTAATTAGTTTCCAACAATTTTAAAAACGGCAAAGAAAATAATAGCAATGAGACATTAATGAGGCAGTTATTTACGTTAAAAAATACCATAAATGTACCTTTCCTCATTACAGAACATTCACAATTTTGACTATAACTAGAATTTCTAATTTAATTCATAATTTAGGCATTAGAAATGCAGGTGCCCATACATCAAGCAGGATTTTTGGCTCCTGATTTTCTTATCAAATCTTAGGAATTGTGATAAGAGTTTAGAAGCTCAATTATATGTTTAAACGCATAGAAACAATATTTTTAATTCAACCTAAAAATTCTTATATATTGCTTAATTCAATAAGACTGTTATTAGTATAAAACTACAAGACGTCAGATGTTCTGAAGGGGAAAGTGACATTGTTATTATTTCTCCCTCCCTCCCTCCTTCCTTCCCTCTCTCTCTCTGTCTTTTTCTTTCTTTTTTTTCTTTTCTTTTCTTTTAAAACTACAACTTTGTAAATTAATTTGAAGAATTAAGCATAGATTATACGAGTATTTCCTTGTTCAAATGAATTATATAATTACCAAAATCATTGCCAAACGTTTAAAAATATATTGTAGAGCCTTTACCTCATCCAAATCAATTTGGATCGATTAAGTACTAATTAAAAGCACATGTTTTGATAGTAGGTGTGAAATTAATAGGAAAGGACAGTTGTTATTTAAATATAAAAGTAGTTCAATTACTTTTACCGTGGAATTATTTATGTAAATAATGTCGCAAAAGTTTGAAATGAAGCCCTGTTTGACGTAATTCGTCTTTGCTTCGTGATAAAGGTGTGCTGCATAGCTTAATGGATAATTTTGCCTGCCTACCATAAATGAAAAGACCCGTTCTGCAATTCGGTCTGTCACTGACTTGCACAGCGCTATCTGGTGACACTATCAGGAAGCTTCCTTAACACATCCGTAGCTATGTCGAACTCCCCCTCCACCCTCCAGCCATACAAAGCTCCACGGAAAAAATAATCGCAGCAAAAGCGCATATCGGATTAATAAGGAGTTCCAGATAAAATAATGAGTGAAGTCAAAACACCCTAACAATAATGGAGCCAAAAATCACTGCAATATTTGTCAAAACTCTCTAATAATAATGGAATCAAAATAATCTAATAATGGAGTAAAAACAGTCTAATAATGAAGTCAAAACAGTCTAATAATGGCGTCAAAACACTTTAATAATAGAGTCAAAGTAATCAAATAATGGAGTCAAAACAACCTAATGATGGAAATTGATGGAGTAAAACGACTAAAGTCAAAACAATTTAATAATTATGCTGTATATTAAAAACCAATGCCTTAAGAGGCGTGAAATGTTTTCAAAAATAAAATGTCATTATTCTAGTTTAATTTTAGGAGGATTAGTTGAGTTTCTTTGGGATTCTTAGATCCAGCAATTCGAGTTGCTAGAGTAAGTTTTTCAAAGGGATTGCGGATTGCTAAAAAACAAAGAAATTAAGCTTAATGTGTTTTGAAATAGCAAACTACCGGATAGCGATCTTCACATTTGCTTCTGTTACTTTTGTATTTCTTTTCTTTTGTATTTATTTTAGTTTAAATTCTACTTTTGTATTTATTTTAGTTTAAATTCTACTTTTGTATTTATTTTAGTTTAAATTCTACTTTTGTATTTATTTTAGTTTAAATTCTACTTTTGTATTTATTTTAGTTTAAATTCTACTTTTGTATTTATTTTAGTTTAAATTCTACTTTTGTATTTATTTTAGTTTAAATTAGTTTAAATTCTACTTTTGTATTTATTTTAGTTTAAATTCTACTTTTGTATTTATTTTAGTTTAAATTCTACTTTTGTATTTATTTTAGCTTAAATTCTAATTTTGTATTTATTTTAGTTTAAATTCTACTTTTGTATTTATTTTAGTTTAAATTCTACTTTTGTATTTATTTTAGTTTAAATTCTACTTTTGTATTTATTTTAGAGTTGGATTTCTTTTCTCATCGCTTTGCACACTGTTTTGAAGGAAACTTGCTTGAAAAGTCGAAACACCAGGAAGTGGAACAATTTCGACCCGGAAAATATTCTTACAAATTTATGTTAATCATTGCAGCAAGAGCCTTTATGAAACTACGAAAACATGATTTTTCCAAGTAAATAAAAAAATTAGGGAAGAAAATTAAATCCTTATAAATTAATTTCTAAAGATTTCAAAAGTACATAGGGCAATATATAAAAAAAATCGTGAAAATTTTTCATCTGAAATATTTTCAAAATTTTGCCAAAAATCAGCGTTTTCTTTTACGGTGGAAGATTTCGTTATATCAGTTTAGTGCGTTGACGATATTGATATACTTTCATAGAATTTTTATGAATTGTATTTATGTAACTATTATTAAACATAGTTAAGGAACAAAATGTTTTTTGTACATTTAACATAGTTAAGAATTAAGGTAATTAAATGTTCTTTTAACAATTAAAATTCTAATGGTTCAATATGGCGTTGATGGATGGATGATTGGATTAAATAACAATAGTATTTAGAGCAGTTTAGTTCAAAAATTCCACAATTTTCTCCATATATTTTTTTTTCAGTATTCCGGAATTAGTTGGATTTTCTCTTCAGACAAATTACATACCACATTTTGTAAAAGATATTTTAAATAAACCATCCCTCTCCATAGAAAATCCCTTTCCCAATACTTATAACAAATGAGCTATCATCAATTTCCAGATGTAATTTACATGTTCTTACTTTGTCTTATTAAACAAAAATCAGAATTTTTACTTTCGATATTCACTAGCGGCTTGAGAGTAGCCTCTGTTTTGCGGTATTACTTATCGAAATAATCTTCCATCACATACTCAATTTCAAAATCCCGTTAGTGTCATTTTCCATCCCAAATCCCCATCAAATGAAAATAATTAGCATGAAGGAAATATTAAACTAGTTTAGCTCAAAAATTTCGAATTCAATTTCCTTTCAAAATGTCGTGAGTACATTTTTAGATAAGTTTTCGAATTAAAATTCAGTATGTTTTACAAGTTCCCTTTTCCTGAATTAAAGGGAATGTTGGGCGGGTGTACAGCCGAATGATTAATGATAAGATAATTATTAATTACTTATAACGAACATATCCATTATTCTTGTTTTTGAAGTCGAAGCCTTGTATTTGATCCATGGAAAATGGAAAAATTAACTACTGTCGAATCTCAATTTAATGAAATCTCAAAATCTCGCCAAAAATCTTCGTTAAATGAAAAATGTCTTGAATTTGCAAATGCAATTCAAAACGTCCAATAAAAAAAAGTCTCTAAATAGAAAAATTCGCAAAATAGATGTTAGTTAAATACAGGTTTATATATGAAAATAAAGTAATATCGATTAGAGCGCCACCTTGTGGATGATTGTAGCAGCGTAATCGCTATTCGCTGGGTTTGACAATCCGAGAATCGCTTTGCTTGGGACTAGCATGCAGCATCGTTATTACCTTTTGCGATTATTAGAAAAATAATAATGTAGCTAAAAAAATATTTATTGATGATCTAAATTGCAGACGCAGCAAAATAAGAAAAGTAACAGATAAATCATCGCAATAATTTTTATCTATACAGTAGAATCTGTCTAAAGCGACCACCCTTGTAACTGGACTGGTCACCATAGAGAGGTGGTTACTATACATGGCAGACTTTGGTATAAGCATGACTTAGTCTCTACAAGTTCTTTCTTATAAAAAGTGATCATCTTATCCAGGTTGTCAATTTACCAAGGTTGTCAATTTACCAAGGTTGTCAGTTTACCAAGGTTGTCAATTTACCAAGGTTGTCAGTTTACCAATATGGTCACTTTACACGGTTCCACTGTATTGCCTAACTATTCTATTCTGTGCTTATTAAACTTAATTTTTTAAATGTATTATATGGTGCATGTATTTTTTTAATTATTGGAATTTTGAGCAAAATTAAAATTTACTGTTCATAGAGAAATATTCTGAAATATGAGTATTTGCCAAGTTTAGCAATTGTTTACAAGTTGTAAATAGAATAACGATGAATGTAATAACGAAATTTAATAATATTCTTTATATTCAAATATTTAAAACTTGTATGAATTCAGTGAATGTTTTCCTCATTAAATAATGGGACTTAATCACACATTTTTAAGGACACGGCAAAATCAACAACAATAATAATAATTAAAAAACAAGAATATATTGGTGAATTGAAAAATTCGTTTCGTTCTTCCATCTTTCACTTTCAGAAGATGGGAAATTTTTTTTATTAGCTTCTGTCATTAACCTCAATTTAGTAAAAATGAACATATGTCAATTATGAAAAATTACATAGTCAAAACATTATAAATTATTTAAAAAATTATAAGTCAAAACACTGAAAATTAGCTTGATTTTATTATGCTCTGTTCGAAGCAGGAATGCAGACTTTTCACATGAATTTTTTTTTTTTTCCTTTAGTGGGGTTTTTATTGAATTAACAATATTTTAGAGAGAGAGAGAGAGAGAGAGAATATGATTCAAAGTAGGAGCTATTTCGATGAATCTTCATTGTATTCAATTATCGACAATCCAGCCTGTACGTAGGTCTGAGTTTATTGCATTATGGAAACATCGTAGGAATATATTGGATATACGTTCGTAAATATCCACGTCATGATGGATGAATTATGATCATAAATAAGCATTACAATGGATGTTTTTGTCCTGTACGTACTAAGCTGACCAATACATACAAATATAATGTATATACTGGCATATTCACTGAGCTGATTATTATTTATTAATAAGGCTTTGATAAATAGTTTTGCGCTACTTAGCAAAGCCCCCTCACTGGCGATGGTATCTCGCAGGAATACGGAGATGCCTTCGGCTGCAAACCTGTACCACACCATTCTGCACAATGAACAGGCTTATTAAGCCTTCCATGTCTAATATCCAAAGTCTAATGGAGGTGCAACAGTGATCTATAACCTGTATATATGGTGGTAATTCAATTCACCAAAATATGTCGAATGGCTTTAGAATACCAAGGGCGTCGCGAACCGAAGAAGGTTGGAAACCATCGAGTTATACATTTACTAAACCGACCAATAAAATCAAGATATAATGGATATAATGGTGATATGTTTGGTAAGCTAAGTTCGAATGAATAAAATGTTCCATGTCAGTTTTCTTCAAATCCAATGAAAAATTTACATTTCCTGAATAAATATTACCCTGGGCGATTACGGCACCTATCTTTTCGAAGCCTCGACTCCCTTGGTGGCCAGTATTCCGCGACCTTTTATAGTAACCAAGATCCGCATTTAACTTTGACTTCTGACCGTCACCACATTTGAATAATAAAACATTTTTAACAAGACCAAAAAACACTAAATAGAAAATTATATTAATTATGTATATTTACATTAATTATATTATAGTATATTGTTTATACACATATATATATATATATTAATGTATAATAATAGTATAACTTCATTCGTAGAATATTGCAATATGCGTAGCCATTTTAAAATATAAAAGCTTTGGAAACATTTAGTATTGAATTCCTTATTAAATTAATCGCAAATAAAAATTATTGCGGCGACCCCCCACGGAAACCTGTTTGCGAATCCTTTGACGGTCGCGACCCACAGGTTGGGGACCACTTCCCTAGGGGAAGAGATTTAAGGCTTTAGTTTGTGAGTATATTTTACCAGGAAATAGGTGGTGAAATTTTGTTGGGATAGACCGTGTTTT
Source organism: Dysdera silvatica (assembly GCA_006491805.2). Lineage (NCBI taxonomy): Eukaryota > Metazoa > Arthropoda > Arachnida > Araneae > Dysderidae > Dysdera > Dysdera silvatica. The sequence goes on from QLNU02014802.1 coordinate 57,574,823, forward strand.
AACTGAAATTGTCACAAAAATGATTCATGTCTTGCAATTTAAAAGATTACTTCGTTATGTAAAAATTCTTCAAGGAACTCCACTATGTGGTTTCATTTCGACAGTTAGGACACACTCCGTATTCAAAAGTTAAATGATTTAAATAAAGAGAACTTCAAAAGTTTAGTGAGGTAAGTTTCATGAAAAGAAATCACGAAACTTGTTTAAAATCAAAAGCTTTCTATACACATTTCAAATTAAGTCTTCCTTTAACGTATTTTTAACGTAAAATCACTTTATAATTAATGATAGATTTTATTTAATGACCACAAATTCCAATTAATTATTGATAAATGGAACTCTTCAAAAGCAGTTTTGTTATTAAGGTACTTTAGAAACTTGGGCAGCAGATAAAGTATTGGATTTTTCAACAGCTTCTTTACAAATACAGTCCTTCAAAGACCTAGAAATATCGAAAATGCATGCTATCTATGACCTTCTAGCAAACTACATACTAGTTCAATTGCACTCAGTCCGATCAAAGGACATAGTGGTTGAATATTAATCAATAGTTCTCTCCTAACGGGATCACCCGAAAGCTGGAACTGCCTTCATTGAGTGACAAGCAACAAATTCATGATGATGTGAATTGTCAGTCATCATCAATGTATATTCAATCATTATTTAGTCATAAGTTATAAATAGTTAAATATACGATGATGAAAATGGTTATCATGTATAACCATTACCTTCCTACATACGTAGTAAATGATGTTTCATTTAATTTTAACATAGGCAATATCACTACGCAGGGGATTGTTGATGGGGTTGTAACCCCCATTGCAATGAAATTTTGTATATTTAACATAGGAAAATATATATGTGTTGTAGCTCCATAACCCCCTCCCCTCATTGAGCCTATAAACCCCTATGAAATTTCTGCATACGAATATTGGCAACATTCCGAACTAATAATTGTTTCAATCAAACAACAATGTCAATCAATCAACGTTTATTGGCGTAGTGATACCAACGCCGATGGTATGGCGTGATTAGATGGTGAAACGTTCGAAAGAAAATAAATATTTCTGCCTTCGGTGGGACCTGAACCCACGACCTTCCACATCCACTTCAGGTCCCACCGAAGGCAGAAATATTTATTTTCTTTCGAACGTTTCACCATCTAATCACGCCATACCATCGGCGTTGGTATCACTACGCCAATAAACGTTGATTGATTGACATTGTTGTTTGATTTAATCTGCGTAGTGTTCGATTTATATAAAATAAATTGTGAAAAATAGTTTACATCAATAACTCTTCGTCATTCACAACAATTCGTGTTAAAAACAGTTCCTATCCCAGTGCGTCTCTTCATATGGAAACACTGAATTTATTAAAATCCTGAGTCTTTAATAATAGTTTGTTTACAACAACATCTTCTCATTTGATAATAATTTCCCAAAATACATGCATCCTTTTTAATGATAATCCATTTGAAAACTATCTTTTTATAAAAAATCTAAAAAGGAAACGAAAATATTTTATATATTTGTTTGCAGTTTTACGCCTCAAGGACTACAATGGTCATACTGCACCGGGACCTACTGTTTTCCGAGGAATCTGAGCCTCTTAAGGCCTAGGGAACCAAACCCAGGTCTACAGTGAGCAGTGCGATCTTTATGAGATCTCTGAGTAAGCATTCTTTGCACCGTTGGGAGTCGAACCCGAGTTACCGGTGTACTAGACGAACGCGTTTATCACACTGCGCCACCGCGGGGCTCAAAAAGCTTTTATGAAAAGCAGTCACTCCACGCTTAGGGCATTGAGGTGGCGAAGTGGTAACTCTTTTGTCTGCCATGAAGAAAACCCGGATTTAAATCCAGATGGTATCAAGGGCTTGCTATTTTTTCTACAACCCATATTCCAGATTCGATTCTCCAGACGATAGAAGTTCGAATTACGCAAAGAACTGTAAGCACTGGTGCAACATTTCTTTACCTGTCATCTCGTCATAAAAGACAAAAATAACGCTATATTTTTATCTTCATAATTAGGCGTAAAATCTGTTGTAATTATGTTTATCTGAAAGTAAAAATATTTAATCCGCGAAAGTTTTGCATATTTGACTTCTTTATCATTCGCCTCTCCGTTGTTCTTTGATTAACCATCCCCGACCAATTTATTTTGGTAATAGAACCTGGAAAACAAATACAGAAAATTAACGGGATCGATCACGAGCACCCCTAGATTCAACGTCATCTTACAGGGAGTCCATAAGGGTCAATTATTCGATATTGGGTTGGAGATTCACGAACGCATAAATTGATCTGTTGACATAAAAATGCAACTGCAATGTCGGTTATTCCTTTATATCCAAAACGTTCGATCAAGAATAACCTCATCCATTTAGAAAGAGAGGGAGAGATAGAGCTTTGGACTTAGAAATGCTACAAAAATGTAATTATTTGTGTGTTGTGACGCAAGGACAGGTTAGAACATTTTGTGTCAGGAACGATGGTTTGCCCAGGGCATAGCGTACGCAAAAAGTTCACAAAGGGGTGTTATAGACTCAATGAGGGGTTCAGAGTTACAACTCTGATATATATTATTTTATATTCATCTTATATATATTATCTCTGATATATTATTAATCTATTAACTCTGATATATATTATCTTATATTCATATGTTAAATATACAAAATTTTATTGCAAGGTGGGGGGGAGGAGGAGGTTACAACCTCCATCAACACCCCCTGCCTACGTCAGTGATCGAGGGAACTGAACCTTCATCAACTTGAGAATCAACCCCCCAGAATTCGTATTGGTAAAAAATATAAAAAAGGCTTGGTATCAATAAGATTTTGACCTCTTTTTTTACGGTGGACGAATGCGTTATTTCTACGTCATTGTACCGTACAAGCTTAAACCATATTAAGTTTTTATATACCCAAGTCTGAAAATTCAGTTCGTATTTTAACACCTTGGTTGTTGGAAATTGTTTTAGTATAAATATCATATCCAAAGACTGCACCCGATATCATCTATTGGATGTAAGTTTTTACATGTGATAATAATTTTATAAACGATGTGCAAAGGTGTAAATATGTGTGAAATCTTGCATATGTATATAATGGTATATTTTGCTATTGCAGATGGACAAAGAACATTCTTCCAGGAATTTCGAGAAGTTTTCTTTCCCCTCCGCACTTTACTAAACTGGTCAATAGCAAGGCGTTAGAAGGGCGTTCTGGAAAAGGTGAAAGTAATATGAAAAGGGGCAGCCTAGGAAAGCAAAGCGTTTAGTCTTTCTGCGGCTTTTATATGCGAGTACCATAGGGTGGACGAGTTTATGATATTTCCCAAAGTCTAGAAGATAATCTATGCGGAATATCGACAGGCATCTCGCTGAGCCTCTGTCTCCCTCGCAGGTAATCAGGGAACCTAGAATGATCTCCTATAAGACGTTTTAAGGGAAAATTAGTAGAGCCAAGTGAAAGAAAGTCCGATGATTCACTTTTGTGAACGGATCTGATGGTAGTAGATTCCGATATCTAATGGCTGCCGGATAACGAAACGATGGTAGATTCCGATATCTAATAGCCACCGGATAACCAGACGAACAAGGAGCTATGTCACGAGCTCGGAGAATACCTAGTGGATGTTTTGGTAATAATGATGGCAGAATAGAAAGTCCATCACGTAAGGTGGTACAGTGGTGGTGGAATTGGTGATAGTTTGGAGGTTGCAGGCCGATAGTAGTCTTACTAGTGTTGATATCGTGAGCGGATTCCTTTACAGACTGCTAGTGAGACCCCAAAGGGAAGGGCCCGAGCTGGACGACGCCAATTTTAATGGGAGTGGTCTCATTTGAAAGCTGTCAAAAAATTGTTAGACATATATTGGAGCGTTTTTCAGCATACGCCTTAATATAGATGTCAGGGGCCAAAGAAGGGCAAAATTTGGGGCATTTTTGAAGATTTCAAACGGCTGTATCTCGGTTAAAATTTAGAGATTAGTTTCGGAAAGTTTCTAAAGATTAAGTTTCGGTGCCTTTTTTGCACCTTTCAAATATATCGAACACGTGTTTCAGAATTTTTCGCATAAAATATAATTAAATGTTATTTTGTAATTTTGGATATCGCCTCTATTACTGCTATTTATCGAAAGACTTCTTGGCAGTTCGGCGAAATCATTGGCGATATTTCCAGAAAGATGTTGAAAACTGACCAGCTCTTATTATTATCTCACCTGCACCTGTGTAAAGGCAGTAACTATTAATTGCATGTTTTCTGCTTATTATTATAGTTAAATTTAACATGTATTATTTGATCAGAATAAAAAATTATCCGATTTTTTTTTATATTTTTGAGAAATCTGTTTTTGTTTTTGTAAGTAACAAATATTCACTTTCGCTAACGTTCTTTGCAACTAAAGTCATAATAATTGTCAAGACGTTAAAATTTCCTACACAAGTTTTCTGTAACTTAATATCAATCTGAATAAAACGTATAAACGTAGTTCATATCGTTTAAACATATACATATTATTTCATCATCGTGTATTATATGCCTTATATTGTGTACATACTTTGGTATGGATTATTTCTCGATAGTGCTAAATCCAATGCTATGGTATTTCTGAGGAAAGGGTTCATGTTCTGCAAGTCTTGGCGACGTATCTTTGCAAATGTGATACATTGGCTTATGTTTCCACAAAAATTAAGTCTCATAGTCATTTAGACATGAAGGAGGACCTAAATGTCTGGCACAGCTCTCCATACAGACTCACCTCAATCTCTTCTCCAGCTGACTAAAGCATCTTCAAGTGCCACGTTATTTCTATTTCATCTTAAACAAAAACAAAATCTTCTAATTTATGTTACCAGATGTTTTAATTCCTAATCCCACACTCATAAATTCTTATCTTTGAATAAAATTTTTGAATTTTATTTTTGTTATAAAAATGATGTTCTTGCTTTTGCCACTCTCTGCAACGATACCCTATTTCCTAAACCTAATGGTACATAAACTAATAGAACTTTAGCATCCCCTGGTATGTGTTTCAGACGAAACATATTGAGAGGCACAGCGATCATTATTGCAGGGGTACTATGGCAGAAAATTTTCGAGAATGGCTCAGAAGCTAACAATTCAAAAATCATTGAAGCTGGAGCAGCTTCAAAATCATTGAAGCTGGAGCAGCTTCAAAAGCATCACGTGATTCATTCTTAAAAGAAACCCGTACCTTGAAATACAATAGGAGAGAAGCTTGAACTCTCTCTCTCTCTTCCCCTTTTCTAAATCCCGTGGAATAGCCTTATCTTTATATCAATGAATCGAATTTTTGTAAGAAAAAATCTTCAGGTATGCGGAAATCTATTCCGACTATACTATTTTCAGAATTGGGAAAAAAATACTACTTCAAATATCGTTAGAGCTTTATCCTTGTTGTAGGTTGGATCCTAAACAATTTAAAGGCAATAATAAGTTACGTTTCGAATAAAACTTCATAATTCAATTTAGAAAGAAAGCTACACAAATTCGGAATAAAACTTTAATACGCGTATGTTCAGCATTCAAAGCTTACGTCGACGTAAGAAAAATTTAAAATTCACCTTCTTGTATTTATTAACTGAGACACAAATTTATACAACAAACTAATCTTATTAATGTAAATAAAATTCTTCAAAGGAGTTTGGTGAAGTCAAAGAAATCTATAAAAGGCGAAAATTTATCGATGGGGCAAATCTACATAGAATAATATATCAACGATGTTGCTATAAAAATTTTTAAAATTTAAAATTTTCTGATGTGAAACTCAAATATGAGAAATGCAAATGTGAAGATTGTATCATGAAGTAATTATTTTTACTTGAAAATGTTTCAAAGGATTTTACTATATCTTC
>QLNU02014802.1:57580811-57611595 GCA_006491805.2 Dysdera silvatica
ATCGGCCCCAGGCTCACTCACTTCAACAGGCCCCATGATCCCTTTCCTGGGCCGGGCCCCACCACAGTAGAGGTCCTTGCCAACTCTGGCCACTAGACTTTATCCGCCCCCCCGGGATGTAGCCCCTGATGCCACCCCCTCTCGTCGGCTCTGATTTAAATTATTTGATTTAATGTGATATAATTTTTCATTCTTATTTCCTTAATCCCTATTATTCGTGGAATGACTTACTGTAATAAATCACTCACGAATGATTCATTTATAGGATGTGTGTGGAAATGGGAATCATTATTCCTATTTACCTATTCACTGAATGTAAATGGGAAAGCGCATAATCATTCAGTTCAACGGATAAGCGATCTATCGCATTCACCAAAGAATGGTCATAATCTTTATCTCATTCATCGTATGCTTGCGATGTGCAAACCCTTTTAATGATTGAATTATTGAACAAGTGGTGTTTACTTATTTATATAACAGATAAGAAAAATTGTTAATTTCTTTGTTCAAAGAATAAGTTGGAATATCTGTTTGACATACCTCTATATTCTAGAAAACAAAGATAAATAGAAAATGATCTTCGATCCGTCCTTGTATTTATACAAGAATCTATTAGTTATACCTGTTCCTCATTCCAGTTAGTATTATTAATACTTACATTGATTTCCGAAGAACGACATATTTAGTGCATCGCTCGGATATATCGGGAGATGTCATAAGATGATAAATGGAGGAGGAATTCGCCTTATTGCATTACGAGTAATAGAAAAAAAAGAACTGTTTTTGTATTAGTCCGCTATCCAATGAAAAAGTTATAGAATCTTTTTATCATACGTCCAACTAATAGCTTACTAAGCAGTAAAGACTTTATCATTTTTAATCAGACAATTGGAATTGAACATTTTAATGGGGTTATAAACTGATGCAATGATCTCTAGGTTTCCAGTAATTAGAACGAGTGAAAAAAAAACTTAATGATAGACGATTAAATTGGTTTAAAAAATATAGTTTTTTCCTCATTATGAAGATATCATCAAAAGTTTACAAAAAATTTAAAAATAAGCAAAAAACAATTGAAAGTAACAAAAAACAGTACATCTTTTAAACCTTTCGTCTTTTATATCACCACCTGTGTAAGCTAGTATAAATAACTTTATACAATAATACACTGCTTGAGAATCGCTAAAGAACAGAGAACTTTTCCCCATAACTAATGGTAAGTATTATTGTAAGAAACACTTACAACACTTAACGAATATTTGGTAGAGGTACTGTAGTATCTTTATTAAGTAAAAAGGTACAAATTCTGCACCAGGGAAAAAACAAGGTAACAAAAAACAAATAAGTGTTCCTTGGAGCATACTTGAACATCCATGGAAGACACTTCCTCCCACATGGATGACGACAAATTTGGATGCCTCAGTAGGGAGTATTCCCTCTACGGACACTAATGCATGTTCTTAATCTTTTACCATGCTATATCCATACTAAGATACTGAGAAGAGTTGTCGGAATCTCATTCTTCTCTCAAGAAAATTTTCTGGTCTTTGTCGAGTTAGGAGGAAAGTTTCTTGGATTGAGAGTGTCCCAGGCTTCCTTCTTTAGAGATTAAAAGCCTGCGGACTTAAGACCGCATGCGAGCTTTTGGATTCCTAAATGCGGCGTTTTAGATGAATCTCTATTTTGCAAACCAAATCCTTTCATTTTTATTAACATGATTTTGTTTATATTGTTTTGTATGTATGTATTTATTTCATTTTTGTTATCTTAAATGAACGTGTTTAAAATACAAAAGGTAAAAGAAGTATCAATGAAATAATCTTCCCGAACTGACCGTTACATTTGAAGCATTAGCAAGCCGTAAGGACTATATTTTTATATGTTCAACATCTAATATCTTTATTGGTTTCTCTCCCTTAAGGTTAGAGTACATAAGATAACAAATACGAACATTTTTACCGAAAACATTGAACGAGTATCTACTAAAATAATAATAATAATAAGTACAGTTGACCATTTCGGTTAAACGGAGTTCGAATAATCGGGGTTCTAGAATATATATATAATCAGTGGCGCAGGAAGTGGGGGGTTCATAGAGCTCAAGCCCACATTGGGTAGCAAAATACACTGTTCCGTTTAATGTCGAATCACGTAATATGTTAAAAACTACTTAAATCCCCTCATAATTTTTGAATTGCTAACCCACGTATCTCATTGAAATTTCTTGAATGCTGCCTTCTTCGACTATGACTAACTTAATGTGATCTTCCAAAAGAAAAAGGTTCCCCACTCCTGGTGTGGAGGGTAAGCAAACCATGTCGTGCACTCAATATCTTCACTTTTCAGTATCTCAGATACTCGAGCTGCTTTGTGTGGAGAAACATTGAAATCCATGAACGAAAATTCTGGACCCATTGCTGCACAAAAAAGTCGAACGTGGCTACGAAAAATCTCGGCACAATAATGTGCTGCCTCAATAGAATCTGTGGTTAAGAGATGAGAAGGTGAAAGGTGTTCTATCATAATATATAATGCTCCCCCATACAACGATTTCTAGACCATAACGATGAACTTTATGGACCTTCTGCTGATGGTAATAGGTTCTTCGATCTCGCCACATTAGTTGACACCTACTTTCACTATCGATAGTGAACTGAAATTTGTCTGAGGACATCACTTTTGACTACTTTTGATGATCCCAATATGGATGCTTGTTACACTACTATAACCTCTCCCGGCGATGTGCTATTGATAGAAGACATCTAGTAGATGTCAATGCATGAATCTAACTTGAGTTAAGAGACGAGAAATGGTTCTGGAATATGCATGTGTCTGTAGCAGTTGCAGAATCTGTGGCTAACTGGTCGGGAATTAGATTTTTACTTCTTTTCGCTAAGAGGGCTACATATCTGTTATTCTGGGCTGTTGTAATTATTTTATGGTTACCTCTATGCCTTCACAGAGTAGTTTCTCTAAATTCAGCGACTGCTTTTGATCAAAAAATTACGTGGGCAGGCCTATTGCTGTCACACTTTTAGTGACACTTTGTCCTGCTTCAAGCGTTTTTCTACTGTTCGCCCACGATCATTCAAATGATGTCTTAAGAGACATTTTGTAACACTATTTGCTGAGAACCAAAACAATAAGTCAGCATACTTCCAAAACCTCTGTAATTGCACCTTTAAAGTCGATTAATTCTGATTTTGCACGAACAACAGCTTGTGATGTAATAACCTTTATACAAATGAAAAAACGTGAACAAAGGCACACACTTCCTTTCGATTTTTTATGACTACGCATCAGTTGGAGAACGCTGCATGGACACAACCCATTGCTCCTTAACAATGGTCAAGCTGAACGAGTTGTAGATATTAATATTCATATACACTAACTGAACGTGATATATATACAATATCTTTCATAATGATATAGTAATCTGTTTAACACGATATTAAAATAATAAAAACAAATATAACGGTTGAAACTATAGGTCAAGTGTGAAAATAAGTTCACGTAGAATAAAAAAATCTAGGAATATTCAAGAGTGAATCAGTATTATATTCAGAAGTAGCGAATTTATTTATAATAATACTGTATACAGTTCTTTAGAGTAGAATTGGATCATTACCATCATTATTATCAATCATTATCAATCATCATTATTATCATCATATTTCCATATTAATTTACACCTTACTTGTAATTTTAGTAGCATCATACTGCTTATTAAAAGGAAATGTCCACTTCTTTTGTTGCCAAAAAGAACACATTTTAAAGCATTTTGAATATGGTGGATTATATGCTGCAGCATAAATAATATTTTTTAAAAATCGTACATAAAGGGTCAATTCCTGTACTCTTTAGAACGTTTTACCATATCTATAAATTTCTACTGTATATGAAAATTTTCATAAACTTGTGTCTTCGCTTCTTAATGCTGAAGAGAAAACGCGATACGAGGATGATCGATGGAGCTTCTAACATTATATTAAATGAATATAGTAACAAAAACTTTTTGCACTTACATCTTCCCTTTTACGAAAGCGGAAATTAGCTCCTCCTTACTGAAAAGCTGATATTTTACCAGCTGACTTAAAACTTCTTCCACCCTCAAACTGTAATTCGTTTTATAATCTTCTTTGAATAGATCTAGCAAAATCAGAAATTCCTTTTTATTACTTGGTTAAGTTTAAACTCTATGTTATAAAATACATTTAATGAAATGTATTGCGCCGAATTTTAGGCACGAATCCCATTCATTTAACTCCCACGTTCTATTCTTACAGTTTTCGCTTACACAGCAGCAAAATAATTTAAAATCTTTAATTTGGAGATGAGAGAATTTATTTTACATCTTATTTAAACAACAATTTTGATTTATATTAACGTAGTCAAAAAATTTCAACATCATTCAAGTTATTAAAAAGTCACAAGTACTTGTCTCAGCAAAATTTGCGCATTGAATACGAGACCAGCAATTTATTTAGAAGAGAATGTTTACGTTTTGATGTTGATTTTTCTTTTAAATGCCCTGAAAATATACTTTATCCAAAAAAAAACAACCTGTCACTACTCACTCATAAAAATTGGAGAATTTATCCTTCATATTTCTGCTTTTGTAGACAAAGTTTTCGCATTGCCTGCGATGTTTCCAGAGGGCATTATGTTATTGTTTGGATATACTGCATGCGTGCATGAATAATGAGTAATATGTTAGCCGCTCTTTTGATGAATAATTTGCGACAGTAATTATGAAAGTGGTCTAAGATACAAGTGTGCTAAACTAACTTATACAGGGTGAGGTAGAACGGACATTTTTTAAAAAATCACAAAATAGTTAATTTTTTTCTTAAAAATAAATTTATTGACACACCTGAGTTCGCATTGAAAGAGCATTTGACAAAATCAAGTGTGAGAAACAACATCTCTTTCGTTGTGTCCGTTATCACTGATGCATTTCTGAAGGCGTTCTTGGAAGTTGGCATGCATTCTTTTAACCATTGCTCTGTCGATTTGAGCAACTTTCACTTTTGGATTTCAGCTGTTACGCAACGGCCAATTTTTAGGGGTGGAATTGCAGATCTAAATGTAAAATACGCCTTACTGAACGATTACTGAGGCCAAGTTTAGAAAAATGCTTCAGAGCAGATATACTCGGTTTGCGCAGCAAGGCTTGTCTAGTGATTTCCACATTTTCAAGGGTACGTATCGTTCGTCTAGCCCCCGACGCTCTTTTACTCACTAGTGTACCTCATGTACGAAGTGTTGAAACCCTAGGATAGTATTGCTAGCGGGAACAGCTTGATTTCTATGGATATACTTACTCAGAGATCTCTAAAGATCGCACTGCTCACTGCAGTCCGGGTTTGGTTCCCTAGGCCTTAAGAGGTTCGGATTCCTCGGAAAACAGTAGGTCCCGGCGCAGCATCACCACTGTAGTCTTAGAGCCGTAAAACCAAAAACCAAAACAAGTATCTATGGATATTGAAATGGCGTCGAAACTCACCCTGAACTGCCGTGATGGACTCTTTATTCTTGACGAAACAGTCATACGCAGAAACGCGGTGGTCTATCGTCCACGGCTTCATGGCTTCAACTGAAAAAAATGCTAAGACTTCGCGAACCAAACGCCACCTATCGCATATTTCTCACTTCACTTGGTGGTGAGTTCTAGCCATTTCAAAAACGTCCGTTCTTTCTGCCTCACCCTGTATATATACGCAATATTTATTTTATATAAATATTGTCTAACTATAAACAATATTTATTAAACCAATAAGTGAAAGAATTTGCTCAACTATCATAAGCAAACAGATTCGTTTAGATTGATTGGTTGCTTGGTTGATTGTGTTTATATGGCGCAAGGACATCAAGGGTCATTATGCGCTAAACGAGGTAAGAATGTGCACACAAGTTTAGATTCGTTCAGAGATTCTGATATTGAATAATTAGATGCATCTCTGGTGTAAGTCCAAATTCCCTAAAAAAAATTTCTTATCACTTATTTCGTATTGCACTAATGTGCATTAGTATAATATGGAAACAGTCACCAAATTAGCTTAAATTTGTATCTTTAGATTGGGTTGGTCGTTTTTGCATTAAACATAATTCATTTCTGTTTAATTTGTTATTCTGTCTAATTATTTATTTCTGTTAAATTTTAATTTGCAATTTCAAAAACGGTAATTTTTCTGTTATGTCATCTGATGACGAAATTATAAGTATAGACAAAAATCCAAATATAAGAAATAAAATTACAGGTAACAATTTGAAAACAGAAAATATAAGAACAAACACGGGAAAAAAATTACATAAATTATTATGGAATTGATAAATGGATTAAATTACTAGGTCATATAAACACTCGTGAAAGAGAAAGCGAATTTAAAGGAAACTAGGAATTTTTAATAGAAAATCAAAATGGTCAGGCTGACCAACAAGGGACCTAGAGTAATATATTCGTTTTGTTTTGCTATGCTTTCTCCTTGCATCAGAATGTATATAACTTTAGCATGGGAATAAAAATTGCATTGTATTGTATTGTAAATACCTGTTCAGGAAAGTAAATTTAATGTAATAATTTAAAATAATAATATAAAATGAATAACTTAAAACATTAATTAATATGAAAGCAATACTTTAAAATAATAATATGAAAATAATAATTTAAAATAATAATATGAAATAGTAACTAATACAAAAGCAATAATTTAAAAGAATGCTATAAAAGTAGTAACTAATATAAAAATAAATAAATTGTATTCTTTATAATACATCCGTTTGAATTCACATTGTGTTAAATACGTGTTTATTTGAGTGTTTGTATTAAAACGTGTTATATTTGTGTTTACGGTATAAGACGAGTGAAGGTCATATTATGTTTTTTATATATGTATATATAGAAATAATTTATATACCTATAAATAATTTATATATTCATAATATGTTTTTTTATATTATAGTTTTCTGAGGAATACAGACCTCTGAAGGCCTAGGAAAACAAACCCCTGGCTACAATGAACAGTTTCAGCTACAGTGAATCAGCAAGTATTTATTTTTCAGCTACAGTAAATCAGTAAGTATTTAATATTTTTCAGTATTGTTAGGAGTCGAACCCGTATAAAAGACGGCACACTATTCGAGCACTCTACCACTGAATCACTGTGGAGTCCCTTGCGCTAAATGATCCTTTTTGCAGATATACTACCACGAAATCAAAGCATTGCTTCTAAACAACGGAAAAGGATAAGCCCATTGCCGTCATCAGATGAATCAAATCAGAGTTTTCCTGCGAATTAATTAAATGTAAATCCAGAAATCCTAGGTTTTGGACAAGAAAAAAAGGAAAAGGATGCGACATAAATTTAATCATTCACACAACATTAGTAAATTAAGAGAACTAGTGATTAAGCACAAGAAAATATAAAATTGTTAGTGGAAAAGTTTTGGAATATAAGAACTGTCTTTGCTCAAACAAATCCTTAAATCGAATCGGTTACGAAGGGAGAAAAGATAATTTTGATAAATTTTGGAAACTAGAACTAACGCTGATGAAGACTGTTCAATCTTTGGATAATGGTGTTAGAACAATAAATCCCAAATTTTCCCGAACTAGTCATTTCCTTTCCATCAAACGATCGTGATTTATCACATACAAAAATGGAAATAAGGAAAACGAATTATTTATATCTACCTGAACATTATTATAAATTAATAACACTGTGTGGCAAAAGAAACACGTCTTCCATAAAATGGATGATACACAACGCTTTTTTTAACGAGTAACTGAAAATAAATGATATAACAGAGAGAACAAAAAATGCTGAGGGAGAATTTATGTATGGGTTAAAAACAGAATGGGTGAGATTTTAAAAATATTGCTCCTTGCAGTATATTCTATAAAACATCTCTAGATGATAATACCAAATTCCGTATTTTAAATCTCACACCCAGAAGAGGAGGAGGAACAAAAATATAAAGTTTATTGTTAAGATATTATTACCCTTCACAGGGATAACACAATTGCCAAATAATGGTCAACACAAGAAAGCCTCCGGGGCGAGATTTTTGTGAGTTTTTCGTGGGGGAATTTATTATACAATAATTTTTGCCACCCACGTATTAATTAGCTCAAACTAGAGCTTATGTAATTTTGGAGAAAAAGAGACGCTTTCCCCATCCTGGATTCGAACCAGGGTCCCTCCGTTTAGCCCGGAGTGTCTTGGACCGCTAGACGAATGAGGACAGGAAACAACGCTCTCTTTCTCCGTATGTAAAGATGTTAAGGTATTATTACCCTCCGCAGGGATAACACAATTGCCAAATATGGTCAACACAAGAAAGCCTCCGGGGCGAGAATTTTGTGAGTTTTCGTGGGGGAAATTTATTATACTATAATTTTTGCCACCCACGTTTTAATTACAGCTCAAACTAGAGCTTGTGTAATTTTGGAGAAAAAGAGACGCTTTCCCCATCCTGGATTCGAACCAGGGTCCCTCCGTTTAGCCCGGAGTGTCTTGGACCGCTAGACGAATGAGGACAGGAAAAAACTTTTTCTCCAAAACAAATAAGCTCTAGTTTGAGCTGTAATTAATACGTGGGTGGCAAAAATTATAGTATAATAAATTTTATTTATAATTGCTTATAAAACTTATAAATAAGAAATTTATACAAAAGTTTTTTAAGTGTACATAGCCTATAAATTTAATAGCCATGCAAAGTATCTTTTTTGTGGACTGATTAACCTGAATGGAAACTTATTTCTACTAAATTCTGCAAGTAATTTTCTGAACTGCATTCCTTGCATGACATGAATGTTGTTGAGACATGAAATCTTGTTGAAGATATTGTTGAAGCATGAAATGAACATGATGTTGTTCTTGTCTTTTAATTTACGGTACCATACAAATTGCCACTAATATCGCAATAAAGTGTAAGAACAGGCACGCCCCGTTTATTTCCGGCCATGGGTATAAATATTATTGATATACTGAGTTGTTACTTTCGGTTTTGTTGTGCTTCTTCTTGTAGCATATTTCTCGATGTTGAAAGAAAAGTCATGGCTAAAGCTACTAAATTGTTGCATCATAAAGAAATATTTTATGTACTACCTAAATTCTTTCGTATTTATGGGATTTCCTTACTCAAAAAACAAGGGAGAAGATATACAAAGGCTTTAGAATTATATATTTTCGCTTATGTGAAACAAAGATATTACACAATAATTTCTGCCACCCACGTATAGATTATAGCTCAAACTAGAGCTTTTTTCTTTTTGGAGAAAAAGAGACGCTTTCCCCATCCTGGATTCGAACCAGGGTCCCTCCGTTTAGCCCGGTGTGTCTTAGACCGCTAGACGAATGAGGACAGGAAACAACGCTCTCTTTCTCCGTATATAAGGATGTATGGTATTATTACCCTTCGAGGGGATAATACAATTGCCAAATATGGTCAACACAAGATATTACAGTGAAAACTGTCTTAGGCGGAACCTACATAAAGCGGAAACTTGCTCAAAACGGAATTTCTTTGCGGTCCCTTCAAAAGTCAATGGTAGTTAACATTAGCTACGGAAACTCTCTAACGCGGAAACGGAAAGCACTATTTAGTCCCGTCAAAGAGAAAAACCTGCATAAGGCGGAAAATCGTTAGTAGGAAGAAAATTTTCTCAGCAGAAAAAGGAAAGAGGGTTGTAATACAATATAAATAGCAAAGTGGGGGATGACGAACAAAAGAAATTTTACAGATATAGAATGCCCTTGTCCGCATAGGCGTAGACAAGGGCTGGTTTTCGGGGTTGTACACCCAACACAACGAAATTTTGCATATTTAACGTTGGTTTATAGGAGTCACAGCTCTGTAACCCCACTCATTAAGCCTACAACCCCCCCTTATGAACTTTCTGCCTACGCCTATGCTTGTCCGACCACCATTTTGCACACCACCAACCCACCATAGGTATACCCAGAAACTTCACAAGGGGAGGGTTACAGGCTTACAATGGGGGGGGGAGGGGTTACAGAGCTACAACTCCATTGTATTTACATGTATACTATGCACAATTTCATCGCAATGGGGTTACAATCATAATCGCGACCACCCCCCCCTTGCGTATGCCAGTGCCACCCACTTCTTAAATAAAAACGTTCATTATTAACCAGAACGAAAAGTCACTCATATCGACTTTATCAATTCATGGATAAACCCACCGCAAGGGAGAGTATCTTTATACAAAGGAAACATTATTTTTACAAGGGAATCATTATCTTTACAAGGGAGGTACTTTATCGTTACAATTTAAGCTTACATAATAGACTTTTTGTATGGTATAAGCATGTATAGTTAGAATGAAATTTTGCACCATATTGATCGTAACTACTAAAACCACAAAATAGTGCAAAAATTAAAATTAATAAAAATAAAATGCAGTGATAAAATAAATATTTTTATCAAAAGGAAAATATAGTCTTAAAGTTCGCAAGATAAGACAAAGAAAAAAAATAGTATATGCAGTCATCTCTTACCACTGAATTTAACTATGTATTTATTTTGCATGTAACCTCCATAAGACGGAAACCTGCATACTACGGAATTTTTTTCCGGTCCCGTGAGTTTCTGCCTTAGACAGGTTTCACTGTATATCCTTAGGCGTATAGTTACACAGGTCAGAGAGGGAGCGACGACCCCCAGTAACATAAGATAATTTACGATAAAATACGAATTGTGATTCTTTATTCGAGGGGGAAAGATGATGAACAATTGAAGATGGACCACTTTTGAAATCTCACTACGCCACTGAAATGTATTAATATATGTACCGCTGAGAGAAATATGAGCGATACACTGCGCAAAAATAATATTTAAAACAAATTACACACAAACGCAGTTTAATTTGAGCAGGAGAAACATTTTACAATTGTTTCGGTGGAAAATCACGATCACAAACAAGATTTTGAAAAATCGGCCATTGCAAAACACTCATGGAAACATGGCCATCGTTTCTGTTTTGCCGATGCAAAAATAATTGAAAAAGTCCGTTCACCCTCAGATCTCAATTTTTTCGAGGCCTTTCATATCTTCAGTAATTCCTGTACAATAGTCAACGAGCCGGTTGAGAACAATTTTTTCCCCTCTTGTTACAAACCTCTCTTTCAATCAACATAATTTCTTCTTCCAACAATAATTGTTCCTTTTCCTTTTACTTAGCATTCTGCACAATAGATGGCGACACAAATCAGGCTTTTTGTTATGTTATCTGTTTCGCCTTTTTCACTTTTTCGTTTTTGATTTAGTGGCAACAAATCAGTTTGGACGAATTTTCTGACGATGGTGGACGCTTGATTTTCCACCGAAACAATTGTAAAATGTCTCTCCTGCTCAAATTAAACTGCGTTTGTGTGTAATTTGTTTTAAATATGTACCGCTCTTTAGATAAATTGCATTTTGAAGAATTATCCTGATATCAATGTTATACTAAGGAAGGGAGAGAAAAGGGAACATAGGGAAAGAGGGACAAATAAGGATACAGTTCTCAAAATGTTTCAATTTGCTCCCTCGTATAAACTAGAGAAAGTTTCACAAAACTTGCAAACTAATAAAATTTCGGAACGTAAAGAATTATATCCAATAAATTTCAACATGTCCAGCATATCCGGAAGAGGATTACTGTTCTGTCCTGTCAGTTAAGCGAAATTAATTAACCTTAGGGAACAAAATATCGAATACTCCGCGGGGTTGAATGCGAAACATGGCACCGGTTGAACGCAAAGAAAGGACCCAATAAGATTAAATAAACGACAACGCTCACTTCCCCAATTTAGATGCTAATTTCTTAATTTAGGGAAATGTAAATAAATTACGGTATTCTTGCTAAAGGGGCATTACAATTAAAAATAATTCCCGACTCTGTGAAAACCCTAAACATTTCATTACTTTGCAATTTGTTCAATCAACTCTGTTGTAATTGGTAGATTTACTTCGGGATTCAAGATGGTTTCAATACAAAAAAAATGGAAATTTTCTGAATTGTGTACATCCATGAATCCATGAAATGTGTATCTCGAACTATGTATAGCTATGAATCTGTTCGATATCGAAATAGTTTTCTGGGTGGGGCAAATTTAACCTGTTTGATATAGAGAGAGCTGCATGGATGGGCCAAAATCTAGTGCTGATCAAGGTGTAATCTAAAACTTTAAAAAACTTTAAATAGTAAACTTAAAATAGTAACTTTAAATAGTAAACAAAATAGTAACTTTAGATAGTAACTTTGAATAGTAAATTTAGTAAATTTAGTAGTAACTTTAAATAGTAAACTTAAAATAGTAACTTTAAATAGTAAACTTAAAATAGTAACTTTAAATAGTAAACTTAAAATAAATTTAAATAATAAACAAAATAGTAAACTTAAAGAAATCTTTAAATAGTAAACTTAAAATAGTAAATTTAAAGAATAAAACAAAATAGTAAACTTTAAATAGTAAATCCTTTAAATTAGTAAACTTAAAGAAACTTAAAATAGTAAACTTAAAATAGTAAACTTTAAATAGTAACTTTAAATAGCAAATAGTAAAACTTGAAAAAAGTAGCATTGTAATAACAAAGAAAACTTTCAACATTTACACATTCAGTTTTAAATTTATATTTTTTTTTCATTTATTTTTAAGAAAATTATGTTCCTACATTCGTGTAGAAAGATGGAAATCACCATATGATTCAGACTAGATTCAATCTGTAAATGTATGAATGTAATCTTAGATTTCATTCATACATTACACATCACAGATTACACATAAAATCAGATGTATGAATCTAATCTAAGGTTCGATCTAGCGATCTCTATATTTATATCCTAGCGTTCTCTAGATTCAACATTTGTTTGAATCAAAAAACGCAAGAGTGTATGAACTTTTCATTTCCTAAATTAATTTCCCTCGAGAACTTCCACTTTTTTAATTTGTGAGGTCAAAATTAATTTATTTTCTTAAATTTCTTTTATTTACTCCTTTCCTCATTTTTATTTTCCAATTTTAGGTTAGCAACCTTTCCTCCAGAAGAACATGCGGGGAAGATTTTCTATTCAGAAATGGCAAAATCCTTGTACATGGTCTATGTTCGTTGATTACTAACAAGTTTGGAGAATTTACAAGGAACAGAGCACGCAATGCGAAAAAGTTTCGAGCAAGGAAAGGAAAAAATCCTTAAAAATTCTGGCGCAACTACCCTTTAATCGTAGAAAATTTTAGCATAATTTTGGAGTCTCTGCAAGAATCATGAATTAAGGCGAATCTAGTTGAAAAAGATGATTTCTGGATGCAAAGTCTTCGAAAATCTACGGGAGAAGAGTACATTCTCTCCATACAGTTTACGATCAGTTTTTCAATGAAAATAAACCACTGTGTGATATCCAAATTTAAATTCTCATAGTATCTTATGCTTGGTCATCGAACCTGAAAGAAAAGACTAATATTCTTGAAATTAAAAATTAAATTCTTTGTTTTTCTTATGCGACCATAAAACGGATTAGTTTGGACAGCAAAACTCAAAAAGTACTGAATACTATAAAGCTCGGTACTAAATAATCGAAAAAATTATTAGTTCCTTACACAAGTTCTGGGTATGAAGCAGGTTCCTCACATAGTATCATATAAAACTACAGTAGAACCTGTCTAAAACGACCACCTTTGTGACTGGGCTGCAATTGTCACCAAGTTCATACCAGTTCTCTCATAAAAAATGGCCACATTATTCAGGTGATCAACATACCAAGGTGAGTACTTCACCAAGTTCCATTGTATCTTGTTTCACTTTTCTTAATTTCACGTAGCATATAAGTGATAGAAAATTTCTCTGTAGAGAATGCTCTTTAAATTGTTACTGAACCTGTCCTTTTATTTACAAAATTTCTATTCTCGTTTACGCAACGAAAAACAGTCTACCAAAAAAGAAAAACCCATATATATATCTTTTGTTTAAAAAAACCTTTATGTATACTCTTTTTTGAGAGAAGATTTAAAGATATATCTGAATGAACATTTTTCGTTTCTCAGATTCGTTTCGGATAAAATTTCAAATGTACTCAATGCGCCGCATGCTGTCGAACGGAGAATTTCGTTTGGTTATTAATTTAATTTCAAATTGCCTAAAGCTTTTTCCGGAAACCCGTAATTTAAGAAAAGGTTGAAAGCTGCTGATATGGATTTTACTTTACTGTTTTGGTCTTCAGACAATTTGCGTAATTTTGAGTCCATGCATTTCAAAACGTTGGACTGAAATTTTTCCATTAAAAAATGAAAACACAGAAAGATTGGGAAACAAATTATTGACAACATGCAAACACTGATTAGAGCTAGCCATAACAATAAAAATTTACTTATCAAAAAGAAAAAAAGGGAGGGAGGAAGGAAGGAAGGAAAGAAGGAAGGAAGGAATGGAATGGAAACACAAAAAAGGATAAAATTAAAGGGAGAAGGTATAAAAGGAAACACAAAAAGGGATAAAATTGAAGGGAAAAGGTATAAAAGGAAAAACAGTAAAGGAAAAAATGGAATAAAACTAAAGCTAAAAACATACCTAAGAGAGGGGGAAAAAATGAGAAGTAAAATTGAATAAAGCAATTCAAAGGAAAAGTGGAAAAAGAGTAAGGTTAAAGGAAACGGACAGGAAAATTAAAGTAAGAACGAAAAATATAAAATTTGTTAATTGCAAAAAGATCTGCAAAATTTCGAAAACTACTGCTTTCTTTTTCAACTGAAATATATAGAGGAAATGTAGGTATCCGGTTTTTATACCCCAATGTTTAGAACCCCGCCCCCATTTTAGAGTTTCGAAAATTAGTTTCACAAGCTAATGTCGGCATCTTCTTTCTTATCCTGCGACTGGATCCCCTTCATTTTCTAACAAAAATTCTGTAAGTTTAAATCATCGGTTTTAAGCTATTAATGGCCCGACGGCGTTTTCCTATGGTCTCTCAAAACTCGACAATTTCGTCAGCAGCGAAAAACAATAATTTTATGATGAATTTTTGCTCATTTTCTTTTTAATTTTGAGTATATTCTCACTCCCAGAAAATTAGTCAATTTAGCCTTTCCCATACACACAGAAAGATACGTTCCTTTTTCCATTTACAAATAATTTTCCCGTCCTGCTAGTGTATTCAGTATCAAGGTCTTCACACGATATTTCGTAAATTTTTCTTGTTCATTCATTCGTTGAATAAATTGGTGGATTCGTACAACTTAATCAACAAGTCACGTAAGGCAGAATCATATTTTGAGATGTCTTACTTCATACCTATAACTAGCGTAAGAATTTTACTTACAGCATGTTTGTTTCATGCCAAAAATATATGACAGCATTTATATTTCCCGCTAGCGTACATGATGTCATTTGAATTTCATATTATCATTCGTGGCCTTATTTACGTTTCATGTTAGCATTGGTACCATAACTTAAGTTTTGTGGCGCATCGAACGTATTCATTGAGGTTTCTTCTCTTTGGGACACATTTCGTTCCTTTATTTCCTCATTTTAACAATAATACAAATTAGAAAGCGTCAATACTGTTGCCACTATCAAACCTGACGATGTGAGTATTACCCGTATACTATAAAGTATATTTAAAATAATAATATTAATCAACTTTCTTGGTGTAGTGATACCAGCGCCGATGATATGGCGTATTTAAATTGTGAAACGTTCGAAAGAAAAGAAATGTTTTTTACGTTCGGTGGAACCTGAACCCACGACCTTCTACGATTTACATAAATATCATACTGTATTACAAAAAGGAAAAATAAAAATACATTAAAAGGAACACATGACATTAAAGCACGAAAATATCTCAATTAGTTCATCTATTAAGAAGAAACTGTGATACGTATCATGATGATATTCGTGACGTTTCACCATATCATTTATGACGTTATTTTCTTTCATACTGTCATTTATGATATCATGTACTTTCATGTTGCCATTTATATGATATCGTGTACTCATGTTACCATTTATGATATCGTAATATACTTTCATGTTGCCATTTATGATATCATGTACTTTCATGTTACCATTTATGATGTATCATGTACTTTCATGTTGCCATTTATTACAAAGATTCCCAAACTATGAAGCACGACCCCCCAGGGGATGATAGTTTATCAATGGGGGATGAGAGATTTTTCTTACGTGGAGTTATTATTTTTAACCTGAGCTAAATAATAAATGATGTTAAATTAAACAACAATTTTAATCAACATTTTAATTGTAATAGTCTTTAAATACGTTCATAAAAAATTAAATGCTTCCGTTCGTAGCTCAGATGGTAGAGTCTCCGCCAGGCAAGTAGAAGATCGTAGATTCAGGCGCTGCTGAAGGCAAAAAACATTTTATTTTATTTCGAACGTTTCAGCATCTAACCACGCCATAACATCAGCGCTGGTATCACTACGCCAAAAAAAAAAAAAAATTTATTAAAATTGTTTTTTAATTTAATCTGCGTAGTGTTCGATTTATATAAATAAATAAATGATATGTTCAAGATCAAAATTTATTTCGCGTTGAATTAAAGATTGAATTCATTTAAATAAGACTGTTATAATTTGTGTGATAGATATATTCTTTAATTTCTTGTAAATAAAATGTTAAAATTTGCATATAGTAGGCCTATATAATATTATTTGTGGCATCATTTACATTTCATGCTATCGATCATTATTCCATTTACCTTTTATGCTATCAATCGTGATGCTATTGACCTCTTATGCTATAAATCATGACGCTATTTATCTCTTATGCTATCAATCATGATGCTATTTACCTCTTATGCTATCGATCATGGTGGTAAATGGTTGAGTCATAACGAATGGGTCATTATATCTTGGAAGTCGTGCAGGCACCGGAATTTTCACTAACTATTATGTCAAGGGTGTACGGCGAGTACGTTGATTCCACTGAAACCATCCTTGCCAAGGCAAACTGCCGTGAACAACAACTTGCGAATGAAGTCAGGTGGCCATCCATTAGCTTTCATTATAACAGCAGATTGACTGGCCACAGTGCAACAGCTCACTCGATAATTTAAGGCTGGTGCATGTGTAAGAAACCATACCATTCAAAACCATTTCCACACTGTAGGGTATAGAAGCCATGGTCCCACGAGGATACAGAAGCCACGAGAGTACCCCCGCTGACTACACATCAGTGGGTGCAAATATTAGCATGTGCACTGGAACATCGCTACTGCCCCTAGAAATATGGAAAAATGTTGCCTGAACTGATGAATCGAGATTCACGTTCGTACATGCTAATGGTAGGGTACAAATACGGCACAAACCATGTAAAGTGATGGATCTTTCTTGCCAGCAGCGTACTCTTCAAGCAGTTGAAGGTGGTATTCTCTTCTGGGAATTGTTTACGTTGAATGTGTTATTGTTTACGATTGGTTATTGTTTACGACTGAAATAGTACCCCTGCTGCGTGTGTCATCATCCCTCACAGGTCAATGTTACTGGGATATCCTTAATGATCACGTGCTCCTGTTTATTCACCTTTAACATCCCACTGGAGACCCTTCTTTTAACAAGAAAATGCAGCGTACCATCGCTCGCAAATTGTATCTGAATGGTTTGATGAACACTCCATAGACGTAAATTTGCTTTCTTGGTTAACAAGCTCACCTGACCACAATCCCATCGAGCAAATCTGGGATGCCATCGAGAGAGTTGTTCGAGCCTCTGACCCCACTCTATCATACCTTCATGAACTGTGGAAGATTCTTTAGGGGTTGCGGATCCGTATGGCTTCCCAATGTTTTCAGTGTCTTGTTGAGTCCATGCTGAGACAGATCGCCGTCGTCAGCCAGGCAAAAAGTGTATTACACTATACTAGACAGGTACCTCTAATTTAATTGCTCTTTGGTGGACGCTTTTCATATGTATATTATTCCAATTAAACTAAAACCTTTTATTTCAGGTCTGCTTTAAATTTTACTTTTAGGCTTTGATATCGGCTTATAAAGCCATTCAAAGAAAAATAATGAAATGAATTTATATGAAAGCAGAATTAAATGAATTCATTTCAAAGCAGAGTTTTTATAATTAATTTGAAATACAAAAAAAATCACCCGACATACTTTTTATAGCGTTTAATCTAGATAATCGCAGTCTTACTTCTTGCTTTGATATCTTTTTTTAAGTTCAAACAAGCAGCCATTTCTCAAATTGAATCACTGCTTCTATTTCACTCTATTCTTAGGAAGCATTGGATGTGAAACTTTAAATTAATTAAGTTTTACATTTCTTTGAGATTTGAAGTTCGTTTCAAAGGAAGTTTTTTTCATGAGAGTTTCGTTTTCAGACATTTTAATCACTGACCCATCCTTTTTTTTAATTAATTATGAAGTGATTCAGAACGGATGCAAATTTCATAATTTGAATATTTTTATATAACCTTTTTATAATTTTAATTTAGGTAAGAATGAAATCCAACCCAACGAATTTGAAGGTCGTTTCCACAATGGCGGACGCGGACTTTCATTTTAGGAGAGTCATGGACAGAATTTGCCATGGTCTTGGAATAACACCCTTCATTTATCATGCAAGTTGGAATTTTTTACAGTGAAAAAATATATTTTGGGGGTCATGACCCCTGTGACCTTCCCCTCTGTGTCCGCCCTTGCGTTGCCATAGCCACTTGGACACTAATTTTTTCTTTCATACTTCGAAGTATCAACTATGTGTGATATGTAAAAGCATACATCTATGCTTTGTATATGAAATTAATAACTTTCTCTTTCGCAGGTGCAAGGAATTTGTTCCATGTGTCATGGCAACAACTTCAGGCCTTATGTATGAAAGAAATAACTATACGCACCACATGTAAGAGAAATGTATGTTCCATGTATGAGAGCAACATCTTTAAATCTGATATATAAAAGAAATACTATATGCTTCATATGCTAAACTAATAACTTTATGTGTTGTGTTTCAAAGCATAATTGAATGCTCCACATGTGAAAATAGGTTATTTTTTCATATGTGAAAGGAATTTATGACTCATATGTAAAAGAAATTTACGTTTCGTGTGTGAAGGCAATACTTTAGGCTCCATGTTTCAAAGAAATAACTGTACACTTCACATCTAAAAAGTAACAATTTAAAGCTTCATATGTGAAAACACATAACAGGTTTAAGATCGATGATTACATATTTGAAGTGTCTGTTGATACGAGACAAAAATGTTGAATCAATATTTAATCAATCGGTAAACAATCAATAAAAGTTTATTCTTCTGTCAAGGTGCAATTTCAAATTTCTATCGTTAACCCGGAGTTGACCCCCAATGGTGTTAAAAAAATCTATTTACCGACTAACTGCTCACCGTCGATCGGGGGTTTGGTTCCCTCGGCCTTGAGAAAATGCTACGCAGGTCCACTTGCCTTCAGCGTTGCAGTGATAACACACTGGCTATCACGGGGATTCCCAACTTGTGTTCCATCGCGTGATTAATCCTTTTTGGGCTTCCAAGGGTTTCGTGGAATGGGCTCCGTCCCCCGCCCCCCCCCCTCACTTTGTCCGGAGTTTGGTTCCCAAGCTGGCAAAATTTCAACTTCCTCGAAAAACTCGGCGCAATGTGACCTTTGACGTCCTTATGCGGTAAACGCGCACAAACATTGATAAGACCGACATACTAAGTATATCCTCCTCCTTCTTCCTTGGCAGAAAATTGTAGGGCAACACCGTTGAAATGCAATAGTTCGGTTAGACGGTTCAGGAAGACTTTTTAAAGAATCGAGTTTATGTTTAATGTCTACCAAATGATCTAAAAATAGAGTAAGACATTGATGATTCAAACTAAGGTCTAAAGCTTCCCTACGACAGAGATGAAAGGTCACTCGTAGCGGTAAGCACTTGTGTATCTAAGGCGTGGTGCTCATTGTGTGTTAGTTAAATTTGCTTAACAAGAAATTGAGACACGATAGGAAATACACGAAGCTGTAAGATAGTAAAAGCTAAAGATAGCAAAAAGGTAAATATTATTTTAGAGGTTTTCCTACCCATTAAGGGAGTGTTTTTTTCAGATCGCCTTTGTAATCAATAGCAGGGTAAGTATTACAATAGTTAGTTTTTAATAACTTCTAATCCGATGCTTAGCTAATCAATCAAATATTGATTTTATTTAAACTGCATCCGTGGGTATTTAATTTTTTAATTAACTAGCTCAAGCCAGACCTATTTCTCAGCCATTAGTCTATTTTTTGCAGACTAATGCAACTTCGAATAGAAATAAATCCATTATAATATTCCAGTATAATAAATCAAATTCACTTCGAATATAATGAATCCATTATAATAGAAAGGCTGTTAAGTGGACTTTTACGTTGTGAATTTGAATCGAAATTGTTTAGAACATGTGTATTCTCAATCTTCTTCTTTATACTTTACTAAGGAAAAAGGGAAAGTAGAAAAGTGTAACAAGAAAAAAACTCCCATATTACAGATCAGAACCAGATCCTTCAAATTTGGATGGAATACATAAATTTTCATATATTCCTTGTTAGTAAAAGTATTGCACAAATTTAGATGGGATACATAAATTTTCCTATATTTCTTTAGTTAATAAAGGTATTCCACAAATTTGGATGGGATACATAAATTTTCCTATATTTCTTTAGTTAGTAAAAGTATTGCACAAATTTAGATGGAATACATAAATTTTCCTTTATTTCTTTATTTAGCAAAGGCATTCTACAAGTTTGGATGGAATACATAAATTTTTCTATTTTTCTTTAGTTATGAAAGGTACTTCATAAATTTGGAGGGAATACATAAATTTTTCTATATTTCTTTATTTAGCAAAGGCGCAGTATAGCCCAGATGCTCTTGCGCCATAAAAAAGCCAAACAAACAAACAAACAAATCTATTTAGCAAAAGCATTTCACAAATTTGGATGGAATACATAAATTTTCCTATATTTCTTCATTTAGCAAAAGCATTTCACAAATTTGGATGGAATACATAAATTTTCCTATATTTCTTCAATTAGCAAAAGTACTTCATAAATTTGGATGGAATACATAAATTTTTCTATATTTCTTTAGTTAGCAAAGGTATTCCATCACTTTACTTTAGGGAACTTCCAATGTTCTTCGATGGATACCCAATTCTGGACGATTTATTGGAAAAGAATTTGTGGACTTCGGATGAAAATCAAAATAGCTATATTTGTTAAATTAGTATATTTTCATCCGAATGAAAAACGTTTTAGTTCCATGGTGGCTTAACAACATTCTCCAATAATTGAACTGAAAATTAAAATTAAAAGAACTCTTATCAAAACGCCATTTTCCTATCGATAAAATATTTTCTAAAATAGAACTAATTCCTTTATTATTGTTGACATTTCAAACGATGGAACTTTTATGATAATTATGAATTAACGATAGTGAAATCTATTTATGTTCAGCGGTTGTATTTTGATGACACAAGGGCAAGTTGGGGCATGTTGCGCTAAATGAGGTGAAGCGCCCTCATTCAGAAATTAAGCTAAGTTATATAATACTTCGGTAGTAATAGATTTAACACATGGCAAATGAATTGAGTATAATATGAATTTTTGTATAAACATGATTGTATTTTTTGTATTCAAAATAAAGTAAAAAAAAACCAAGTAGCATCATGTGGTTGACAAAATTAATTGATCTACAACTATGCTTAAATTCCTTAAGATGTTGTAAATATTGCGTTATTTGATAATATTATTTTATTTATATGTTTAAATTAATACAGTAAAACCTCTCTACAACACTATTATACGGACCGAGAAAAATTATCGTTGTAGAGGGATTTATCGTTATATCGGATATCGTTGTAGGGAGGTTTTACTGTATTTGTTATCCTTATTTAATATTTGTTATCCTTATTTAATATTTGTTATCCTTATTTAATATTTGTTATCCTTATTTAATATTTGTTATCCTTATTTAATATTTGTTATGTATCCCTTCATATCACCCTACCAATCCGTTAGAAAAATCACTGACTAAGCATGAAAAAGTACTAGTGTATTCCAAAGTGTAAGTCAGAAAAACTAGTAGTAGTGTACGGATAAAGTAAAACTAGTGTACGGATAAAGTAAATCTAGTGTACGGATAAAGCGAAACTAGTGTACAGATAAATTTTAGTAGTAATATACAAATAATTTTACAATTTAGCAAGTAATAGTGATTAAAATGGGCTTCCTAGCTAATATCAGACAAAAAGCAATATAAATTAGACAAATAAATTAGATAGAATTAGACAAATAGATTGGATAGAATTAGACAAATCGATTAGATAAAATTAGACAAATCGATTAGATAAAATTAGACAAATCGATTAGATAGAATTAGGCAAATCGATTAGATAGAATTAGACAAATAGATTAGATGGAATTAGACAAATCGATTAGATAGAATTAGACAAATAGATTAGATAGAATTAGACAAATAGATTAGATAGAATTAGACAAATAGATTAGATAGAATCAGACAAATAGATTAGATAGAATTAAACAAATAGCAATATAAATCAGACAAATAACAATATAAATTAGACAAATAGCAATTGTTCCCAAATGTAATAAATGCAAAAACTGACGAAACAAATAAAGGTTAAGCAGAAGTACAGCTAATTATCACTTTCAACATGACATTTTAAAAATTTCGGAACTATCGACAACCTATCAACGTTTCCAATTATAAATAATTTATGATGGCGATTTAACAAAATGGTAATATATATATAATATGCAACGAAATTCTTTACTCTAGTAAAATCCCCTTAAAAGTACTCCTGAATGGAGGACACCTTTGTTTAACAAGCACTGTTTCAAATCCCTGTCCCATCGTTTGTCTACCGCTAACAATCATAAATAGAGGACGCCTTGTAACAGCAGATAGATGAGGTATCCGCTACTCGGAGGTTTTACAGCGTGCACCTATTTATATACACAATAGCTAGTTGGAAAAAAAATTAACAATCGTTCGTTCAATTTCAAAAATATTTGCAACCGGTTCACTGCCGGTTCGCTAATTGCTCATTCAGAGTACAGCATAAAGATTAACAACCGGTTGTAATTTATAAAAATATTTTATTAATCGGTTCAAATGAACCAACCGCAGTTCATTACGTGGTACAAATCACATAGTATGAGTCACTCAGTAAAGGTCACTTCAGAACTCTTGTTCTCTTTACCAAGCAAAGTTTTCTTGATAAAGAAGATAGCACTTATCGAAACATTGCGAATTTCTATTCAATTGGCACAATTTACTTCTTATTTCATTACTTTTATTTCGCCATGTTTCATTTTTTCTCTTTCCTTATTTTGTTTAGTACATTTATTTGTATTTATTTGTTTCTCAATTTCCCTTGTTCTCTTGTATTACTTTTTCCTTTCTTTCTCACCTTGAGTAGTAATAGAATTTTACTAGCTGTTGTTATTGTTTTCCTCTGTCCCTATTTCTCTACTCGAGATCAACGACATGACACTGACATCTTCATTGCCTCCTGTCTAGAAAACTGCTGAACGTCAATCGAAAGCTAACCACGATCTTTCTGAAAGTTTTCACTTCCAATGTCATCCTTGTCTTTTTAGTCCTCGCTTGCTCCTGTTACTCTTTAAAGTCACTATTTCTCTTTACAGGTCATGTTCCAATATATTCATATAGTTTTTTTATGACCTTCTCTATTACACTTTTTTCATTTTACCAGTTCTACGAAACGACTATGAATAAATAAAGCATTCAAAGGTAAATTTCCCAAAAATTGTCATTTCAACCGTCGGATTAGTTTAATATATGAAAGAAAAAATATATATAATATAAAATTATAGTTCTACAATGCTAAAATTCTGAAGAATGGACGTCACACTTAACTGCCTTTACTATCAAATTCAAATATAATATTCAAAATGTAATGAATGTAGTTGAAGATATCTTACACTTTTTGAAATTAAAAAACGAATTCCAGATCCCAAGAATATTTTACTGTCTTTCTGCGATTTGCCACTCTCCATCTATGATATTCAATTAATATTTATAACAATTTTGTAGAAGTTCTTCGTCAATGGATTTATGGTTGCGTATGTTTAATTTCTCATTCATTTACAAATTACTTTTTCCAAAGCAGAAAGGTGTCAAGGGATAATTCTTTACATATTCGAAACCTTTTTAGCATGTTTTGTAGCATTTGTGCCAAAGTCTGTCATGCGAAATTTTATAAGAGCTACAGCCGAAAGTTTTTAAAAAGTATTTCACGTTTATATGAGCAACAATTTTAAAAGCAAAGGCGAAGACCGAGAGAGAGAGAGAAAATTTTCTAGTGTAATAAAATATTGAGATAAAAATTATCACAAAATTTATTTACAACGAAGATTTTCGTTTGTTTCGCATGGTTTCCACTGTCTTGCCTTTACACTTTTTCGTAATATTTACTTTTTCTTCCCTATACTTTCTCCCTTTACTTTTTCTAAAACAATTACAAAAGTGCTTTCTTCTCTAAATTTTCACTATTATAAAGTTCTATTGCGTAGATAACAAATTTTGTCTAAGCATAAGCGTTTGTTTCAATACAACATTAAACTTTAAAAATAAGTTAACCAGAATATAAATTTGGTGCGCATTTTGAAGGGTGCAGATTTTTTTTTTATTTCAGTTATAATTTTCGTCAAAATTAAAATTTCCATGTATTGCTATGCATTATTTTAATGTGGTTTCTCACTTTTTTGGAAGTAAAAGGAAGGAAGGGACATAGATAGAAAAAATATTAAAAAGAAAATTTATAAAACGGGAGGAAGAAAATAAATAAAAAAAATTATTCACGAAAACACAATTTGAACACAATACGCCTCTTACACTCTCCGCGCGTTGTCAGACCTATGACCCGAGAGTACACAATATTTCCACAATATTTGTCGTCGATACAAGTATTGCTATCACGCAAAGTATATTTTCTAGAAATGGCAACACACCACCGTTTACAGTCGACCCATTTCATTGGATCCATTGCACTAGATTTCTTGACGAAAAACAGTTTCTCCCTTTGAAACGTACGTTGAAGTCCGCAATAAATTCACGTTCATAGAAAGATACGCTTTTACTACTTGTAAATCACTCTTTGTTATAATTTAATAAACAAAACATTGGGTTAAAGAAGTACGGTCACAAATCAGAGAAAAAATTACTTAAAATTTCATTACATTATTATCTATGAGATGCAGTAAATTCTCTCAATAGCGTAGCACAAATTAAATTAAACTAAATTAAATTAAACTAAATTAAACTAAATTAAATTAAACTAAATTAAATTAAACTAAATTAAAACGGATTTGTAGCTTAATGATACTGAAGTTTGAGTCCCTGCAAATACTTTTATAGCCACTGGTGTAAGCAGGGAGTATTGAGGAGGTTTTAACATGGTTTCAAGTTGAAATGTATAATTGTTATACTGTTATTCACCATTAGCCCATCCTGGGCCATTCGTTTCCACGTCACCCCAACCTCTTTTCTTATTTCATCCACCCATCTAGTTTGAGGACGTTTTCTAGGTCTTCGGTGGTCTCTTGGAATCCAGTTCAGAATTTCTGTTGTCCATCGTTGATCAGTTCTTCTTGCAATATGCCCAGCCCATCGCCATTTCAGTCCTTTTACTTTAACAATGATGTCCTCTACTCTAGTTTGCTCTCTCACCCAAGTGTTTCTTTTTCGATCTCTCCTAGTTATTCCAAGCATGCACCTCTCCATGCTCCTTTGCGTTGTCTGTAACTTTCGTATTGCTCCAACTGTTAGACTCCATGTCTCTGATCCATAAGAGAGGACTGGCAATACACACTGGTTGAAGACCTTTCTTTTTAGACACAAAGGCAATTTCCCCTTCAGGATAAAACTGTTTCTTCCAAATGCACTCCAGCCAAGTTTAATACGTCTGTTGAGTTCTTTCATAATGTTGCCATCCATTGAAATCAGCTGGCTGATCGATCTATCTATCTATCTATCTATCTATCTATCTATCTATCTATCTATCTATCTATCTATCTATCTATCTATCTATCTATCTATCTATCTATCTATCTATCTATCTATCTATCTATCTATCTATCTATCTATCTATCTATCTATCTATCTATCTATCTATCTATCTGTCTGTCTGTCTGTCTGTCTGTCTGTCTGTCTGTCTGTCTGTCTGTCTAGCTAGCTAGCTAGCTAGCTAGCTGTCTGTCTGTCTGTCTGTCTGTCTCTCCCCCCCCCTCCCTCCCGTGTACTGATTCTATAATATGAGATATCGAATTTATATGGAAAGTTTCGTTAGAAAAAATACAACTTCCGATGTTGCAGTTTTAAATCCATAATCAAAGATGTGTCCATAAGTCGCAGCAAAGTGATTAAGAATTGAACGTGATTTGATATCTAAAATCGATACAGATGTTGTCATCGTACCGTTTCCACAAACAAAAATTAACACTCAATAGTTATTAATGAAAGCGCAGACATTTGCATAAAAAATTCAACTATCTTTATTTAAGAGCTCAATTTCATATTAAGTATTCATTGCGTAAACGATAGCGGTCATAACTTTCGAAATTTGCATACAATATAAATGGAGAAAAGGGCAATGTGGCTAAATCATGCATTATGCAATTCATTTTCTAAAGCGTTTTCCTCCAATTTTCTACTGAAAGCCCACCAATCAGCTCCCTCCAAGAACGAAAGAAATTTGCATATTTTTGTAAATTCAGAAAGTGTTTGTGGTCTTGCAGTGGCGCAGTGGTGACGCTTTCGCCTAGCGTGCTATTAATCCTAGTTCGACCCTCAACGGCTCACAAAAAAAAAAAAAATCAAAAGCTTACCGACTATCTATTCTGGTCACTATACTACTTATTTTTTGGGTTTGGTTCCCTAGGCCTTAAATGGTTTAGGTTCCAATGCAGCATAACATTTGCTGCTCTTCTTGAGCCGTAAAATACAAATAAACAGAAATTATATAAAGTGCAAACCATAAGCATTTCACAAGACAAATATATCCCAAACACGACCAAAAATACGACAAACAATATAATAATGCGTCGAAGAAAGAATTTATCGTAAAATTTATCTTAAAATTATGGAAAAATCGTATCTCTTGAAAACAAAATTAGATTTTACTTCCTGAAGTTCATTGGCTTAGCAAAATGTACGAAATCCAAGAGAACTATACTGCCGATAGTACATGCAAAAACCTCCCTTCGATAGAAACAGAAATAGTTATCATTATTTGGTATAAGATGTAGAATACAATAGGCGCGATACAGAATTTCTTATTCTTTGTTCCTCTTCATGGATTAGCCAAAAGCAAGCTGCCCGAAAAATAGATTTCCCCATTGGATTTATACCTGTCCTTTATCATCTTTTGCTGGTGCTATTTTCTGTCTTCTTTTTTCTCCCTTCCATTATTTCCTTTTCTTCCTTAGCTTTGTTCGTTATGCGTAATGCAGAAGATTCGTTACTGACTACAGTATATGCAAGGGCGGACACAGGGGGAGGTCACAGGGGTCATGACCCCCAAAATATATTTTTTCACTGTAAAAAATTCCAACTTTCATGATAAATGAAGGGTGTTATTCCAAGACCATGGCAAATTCTCTCCTTGACCCCCCCAAAATGAAAGTCTGTGTCCGCCCCTGAGTATAAGGTCTATTTCAAGAACCATGAGATTGTTTCTTTCCAGTATTTCAGACACGACACTTTTATTTACATATATTACGTATTTATATACACGCATATATTACGTATTTATTACACATATATTACATATTTATATACACGCATATATTACATATTTATATACACGCATATATTACATATTTATATTTATATACACGTATATATTACATGTTTATATACACGCATATATTGCATATTTATATACACGCATATATTACATATTTATATACACGCATATATTACATATTTATGTAAACGCATATATTACATATTTATGCAAACGCATATATTACATATTTATATACACGGATATATTACATATTTATATACACGCATATAATTACATATTTATTACACACACATATTACATATTTATATACACGGAGAATTTTGATTTTGCAGCATTTTTTCAATTTTTTTTATTTTATTTTTATCATTAATAGTTTTCCACTAAATCCTGGTTAACATTGTTTGGAACACTGAGATACAATGGGTTAAGTGAAAATTATTAGTTTAGTCGTATCTGTTTAAAACAAAGCTTCGGTATAAAATTATACAATATTTTTATTTGGTAATTACACCCAAATATTAAAAAAAAAAACTTCCAAAGCTGCTTGTGTTAGTTTTTAGATGTTTAAGCAGTTATGTACACATATTATCAATTTCATATACCGCCGACGTCCAAACCTACAACACAAATTATAAAAACTGTAATCCAAGGCCCCTACATAACCAACCAAAATACCCTCATGAAAAGTATAAAACGTAAAACAAATAATGGCAAAAACAAATCCCGCAAGATATAATACATTACTGAATAAAATTATAAAACAGTTCAATATCTTGCAACTCTGATAAATATTCAAATAATTTGCGAAAAACAAATATAATAAGACACCAATTTTAATCATCTAGGTAACATATTAAAAAACATAGGAACCTTTACCGAGTACAGGTAGAAGTTTTGAAAAAAAATGGCTTTTGATCTCAATCTTAGCCTTTAAACTAGTTAAGTATCGTGTATAATAGATATTACAAATAAAACACTATTATTACTTCTTTTATAAAATATTTTAATTACCTTAAAAATACACGGTGTCCATAAAAGAAGTATACAACTTCACAAATAAATAAAGTTTTAATTTTTGAGTAATTGATAAGTTATATAAATATATAACATTATTCGTATCGAAACTACAATAGATAGAAACTTAATTCTTTTTTAAATTACGTGGCAACAGTCAAAGTTTTTTTTAGTAAGGTTAAAATGTCTCCACCTGTCAAACGGTGTACGTGAATTCATAGAACGTAAAATACACCGAAAATACCAGTTGATGTCATTGAAGCAGTTCCCGCATTTCTTTCAACGCTCTATTTCAGAAATGAGTTAACTTTTCATGTTTTCGGCAAAGTTAGAGAACATAGCTGTCGAACCTGGGGGCAGAATGTTGTCAAAAAACACCAGAGAGAGATAGCCCAAAGTTTAATATTTGATGTGATGTAATGGTAAAGTCTTATTGATTCGTTTTCTTTTCTGAAAACACGGTTACTATCACAACGTATTTGAATATGTTGAAAAATGTTTGTAATATCTTGGAGTTGTTAAATTCCAAATCGTTCCAAAATGTCCGAATGCGTTTTGGCAGTAACCACGTTTTCAGCAAAGAAAAGGGGGTCCATTAAGACTGTTTACCATTACACCATACCAAACATTAACCTTCGGGCTATTTCTTTCTCGTGTCTTATGACAACATGGGGATTTTCAGTGCCCCAGGTTCGACAGTTATGCTTGTTAACTTCGCCGAACCGTTGAATGACGACTTTTCGTGAACGTGCATATATGAATGCCGTGTTGATCCGCAATCCATCTCCCCCTCAGCCGCCTCGGCGGCTGATTACGCTGTTCAAGCGTCCTGTCTGGGATTACAGCGCCGCCACCTTCGGCGGCCACCATTCCCACCCCTCCCCCTTGCAAAAGAAAACTTCGCCGGACACGTGAAAAGTCTTATCGCTGAAATAAAGGCTTGAAAAGAATGCGCTGTTGTTTTCGTGTTTTTTATGTACTATGAACGCACGTGTACTGTTTGACATGTGAAGACATTCTAATTATGCTGAAAAAAACTTTGACTGTTGCCACGTAATTTAAAAAGAATAAAGTTTCTAGCTATTGTAGTTTCGATGCAAATAAAATTTGAAGTTGTATACTTCTTTTATGGACACCCTGTATATTTTTTCTGAATAGACAAAATCTTCAGAGATACAAACAATAATTTTGAAGGATATAGTCTATCTTTATTGGAAGTTAACCTGATAAAATATTTCTCAGCCTTGGTAAGCGATTCCAAAATCGAAAAATATGCATCACCCCAACAAACCAATTCATAGGCCACACCTGATTGTACCAATGGAAGATACAAAGATATCAAAATATTCCGTAGACAAATTTATTTTAAATAATAAAACTTGTGTAATATGGGTAAAAGACTAATATTTAAATTATTAATATGTGGTTTCCAGATTAATTTGTTATCTACAATAAGTCTCAAATATATCAGTGGTGACACTGACTAAATCTCAGAACAAGCACATAAATTTTGGTGACAATTTATATCATGGTATCCCAATTTCTGATCAAGAACAATCCCATTTCTTAATTAAAAAATCATATAATTCATTGAAAAAAATTAATTCTTTAAACGTTTCTTTCCATTTTTCAATAAAAGGTATTTATTTTATAGATATTTTTATATTTCATAATGGAAAACCAGATTTGCAATCGCTCCACGTTTTGAAATAATCTCCATGGTTATCTAATTATGCATACCAATAATCTAAATATACATTTACAATATTGGCTTGTATTATATGTCATTTATAAGTAACCTGCCCCATTACCAAATTTATGCGTACATTTGTCACTAGTTTTGGTTTTATGCACCCATAGGCGTAGGCAGAAATTTCATAAGAGGGGTTACAGAGCTACAACTCATATATTCCTATGTTAAATATACAAAATTTCATTCCAATGGGGGGTTACAACCCCCAAAACCACC
>QLNU02014802.1:57611695-57665912 GCA_006491805.2 Dysdera silvatica
CTCATTATCATCTGATATTCTTACTTCAGTCTTCGAGCTAATTTTGTAGTGTTCTATTGCAGTGTCTTCTAAACGTTTAAATTGTTATATAGGTTCAAAACTACTATTTTTTTTTCTTCCCAGGCAATTTACATTCTAGGACCTTATTTTATCCGGAATACTGCTTTTGCATTTAATCTTGTTCGTACTGATTAAAATTCCTGTCTAAAATCACAGACCGTCTAAATTATTATTATTAGGAGGAGAACACATAGTCAATAATCTTTTGATGAGTGTGTTTTGTCCTCTAATATCAGGTCCTTCCAAAGAAAAAAGAAGAGGATTAAGATATCAAAAGCATTTCCGTAATATGTACAGTGAATGCCATAAGTATTCGTACACCTGCAGTGTGTTCTATTTAAGAAGCTGCTGTATAATAACTATTAGATGTACGTAGACAGGACAAACGCCATCATGATTGCCATGAAAATATAATTTATTTTCAACTAAAAAACTTAAAACTATGTATATAATACTGCAAATTACAATAAATTAGCATCAAAATTATTCACAGTTCACGTGTCAAAAGCATTCGTACATGCAAAAGTCTGTCCTAAAATGATAGAACTGCAATGTTGTTTGTGCACCCGAAGCAATCTGCGGGAAATGCACCGATTTCATTTAAAAGCCAATGAACAATAAACCCGTTTACTATCATTTCTGCAGAAAGTATGCGAAAATGAATCGTAGAAATAAAGAAACAAGTGTAGCGGAACAAAAGCCCATAATGAGGCTCCTTAACCAGTATAAATCTTTACGAGAGATTGCATAGCTCGTCGGCAGACCTCGTTCTACAGTCCAGTCCATAACTGACCGGCATTGTCAAAGAAATACGATTCAAAATATGCCGGGAAGCGGACGTCCACAAAAACTGACTGAAAAGCACAAACGTTTAATTGTTAGATTAATTAAGAAAAATCCAAAATTAAGTGCTCCAAAGATAAGAAAAGAGCTGCTGAATCAAGGTGTATCACTCTAAGAAAGCATGGTGCGCCGCATTTTCAAAAATGCAGGGTACAATGGACGTGTAGCTCGTAAAAAGTTTTTCGTGTCAAAGGTAAACAGAAAGAAGCTTTTGCAATTCGCAAAAAAACATGTTGATAAAGGTCCTGACTTTTGGAATAGAGTTATATTCTCTGACGAGAGCAAATTTAATATATTTGGATCAGCTAGCAGGCAAATGGTATGGCGTAAAAATAACACCGAGCTTCAACCGACGAACCTGTGTCCAACAATCAAACACGGAGGTGGAAGTATGCAAGTTTGGGGCTGTATGAGTGCAGAGGGAGTGGGAAAATTGCACATTATCGACGGAATCATGGACCACAGAATGTATATTAACATTCTGAAGGAAAATTTGGGTCCTAGTGCTGTTCAAAT
Organism: Dysdera silvatica; assembly: GCA_006491805.2. NCBI lineage: Eukaryota > Metazoa > Arthropoda > Arachnida > Araneae > Dysderidae > Dysdera > Dysdera silvatica. The sequence goes on from QLNU02014802.1 coordinate 57,613,115, forward strand.
AGGTCTTCAAAATAACTTTATCTTTCAGCAAGATAACGACCCGAAACATACTGCGTATAATACAAAGCTGTGGCTCCTTTACAATACTCCCAAACAGCTAAATACCCCTCCACAATCACCTGACATTAACGCTATAGAACATTTATGGAGCATTCTGGACTCGCGGATGAGAAAACGACGCATATCAAATAAAAATGATATAAAAATTGCCCTTCTCGAGGAATGGGCATCCATTTCAACGGATGTCACCAAAAACTTAGTGGATTCGTTGCCAAAACGCATGAAAGCTGTGATTAAAGCCAAAGGGAACCCAACGAAATATTAAGAATGAATTATTATTTTATTAATGAATTTTCTGACCAAAAAACAATTAGTGTACGAATATTTTTGACACATGAGCTATGTGTAAGTTTGTTCATTTTTTATTGTTATTTGCAGTGCACGTATATTTTTTTTTTTACTTTTTTTATGAAGTAAATACAAAAATTTATATTAATTGTGGTGACATTTGTCCCATATCTCTACATCTAATAATTATTATACAGCAGTTTCTTAAATAGAACACACTGCAGGTGTACGAATACTTATGGCATTCACTGTATACAGTTCCACATAAAGTTTCCTTTTGTAAAGGATGGATTATATTTTTAGTTCCGAATGCGTAAAGATGATGTTTAAGATTTTTTGGTTCGTTTGTTTGGCTTTTTTATGGCGCAAGAGCATCTGGGCTATACTGCGCCAAATATTTTTTTTTTTTGGAATTTCATCTAAAGCTCTTATTACAATAAGGATTATCTTTGTCTTTTTTTGATAAACGTTCTATTTCTACTGCAAGCAGCACGAGCTGCATCCTGGGGGCCCCGGATGAGATTTAGGGGCCGCCCTGGCAAAGGCCTATGCTGTGAAGTCCCAGCCCAAGGAAATAGTCTTGTGAGCCGGTCAAAGTAAGCCTGGGGGTCCGCGGTGGCTCTCGGAACCCCCCTGACTTCAAGTCCCTTTATTTGGAATTCTTGTCATATTATTTATCCTCAATTCTTTCATTTCTGGGATTACCATATCTATAATCCACACATACTTCTTCTACACTACCAGTAAATCAGTTGCAATGTGAGCTGGATGTTTACCACTTAAGATTTGAAAATTCCAATATCTTAACTAGGACTTTTTCAAAAAATTTTATAGCTTTGTAATTTCGCCAATTTTTGATAATCAGTACATTATAATTCATATTGAATTATTATTGCATTGAATCATTTTAGATATTCTATCGTATCGTTCTAAGAAATTGCTGTATATGTGAAATCTTTCCAGAGTCATAGATTGGATGTTAAACTATTTCAACTAATTCTTTGAATAACTGGTGTCATGTACAGGTGGTTTTTAAATTTTTGTTTTTATTAAAGTTTTCGTAACGCCCACTTTTGCGCCATCAATATTAAACTTTGTGCTTTTTTTTCTTCAAGACGCTCTTTTCACCCATTTCCATATTCGTTCCCTATTGACCTTTCCTTTCGTGTTCATACAGTGTTGGCCATGTGAGGCTGTAGTTTGCAATTACTGTGTTTTCAGCTTGTCAAAGTAACTTTTTTAATTCGTTTCCTGAAATTTCAGTATTTTTGGCATGTTCACTTCCTCCAGAATTTTTCTAAACTTTGATAGTTCCATCAAGATTTCTTTTTCCTCTCTTATGTTGATTATTTTAGTGGAAGCAAGCCGTCAAAGTTTCTTCGTTGGTTTGACCTGTGGATAAAAGTGCGAGAGTCTGAGACATAGTTACCAAATTGCGAGTTTTTAGATAGATAGTGTTCAGCCAATGATTCTCGCATCATATTTGATGAGAAAAGCTGCCTGAGTATTACTGAACTTGATTCTATTGCCTCCACTTATTTATTGTTAACAAAGGTTACGATAATTTTAGAATTACTTTGACATTGAACTACACTATTTATGACATTGAACTACACTATTTATGACATTGAACTATTGACACTATTTATGAGCTTTCTATTTGTTCATTTGCTTACTTATGGAAAAAGGCCCATTAAATAACATTTCTATTTCTCTAGCTTTCTATTTTTTCACTTACTTACGTATGGAAAAAAGTTCATTCAGTAGATCTTCTATTTCTCTAGTTTCCAATTTTTCATTTGCTTACGTAGACAGTGTTACTGTTATCTTACTTAAAAACATCCAAATGTGTTTCACTGATTTGATTGACATATAATCTAAAAATTGCTGCCGCAATAACTAGAATATCATTTATTTGAGTAAATTATCATTACTAGTAGTATCAGTAATATTATTAATAGTAGACGTGTTCCCCTAGAAGTTATGTCTTTTGTTAAGTCTGAAATACTTTTATGTTTTTTCCATAATAGATATTTTCGTTATTTAAGTAACAAACTATTGTAAATTGTAACTACTAACCTTCAATTCTATAGCATTTCTAGACCATTTAAATTAAGAAACTAAATTTTAATATTTGACGTAAATTCAAATTTACCTTCTGGCAAAAATGATATCAAAAACTTACGAGTGGTTATAATGCATTTTTAAAGTCAAAATTTATTTCTAAATACGTTGCGAACTACATATAATTGAATTTTTCAAATATCACTTTGCTATTTCATTTTCCCTCGCTGTCTCCGAAAAAACAAAAATAAACTTTTAGGGAGGCGAAATTAAATCCAATAAGTGATTTTCTGTTTCGCTTCTTCTCGGAAAAAATTTTCCTAATTCTAACACTGCTTGAGGCTGGGCCCTAAATATCGACGAAAGCTTTCAAATACGGCCAAGCGACTTTAAGAAGATAATGTTCATTTTATGTCAAAAGAAATTTGGTACTTTTTAAAGCAAAGCATGGCCTTCGGGCACACGGGCGAATAGGATATACGCTCTCGAATCCTCTGCCCGTCATATTTGAATATCTCAGAAGAGTTTTCATCGAAAGTAACCAACTTATTTCGTTTCCTTGATGCTGAAGGAGGGGGGGATTCTACTTAGTTCGCGTCTTAAAATGAATTACATTATAATTACTTTGTAAATTTCAAACCTTTGTTGCAAATTTTACACGAAAAATCGTGTTTTTAAATTTCAACTCTCTCTCTGTCTCTGTCTCTCTCTTGAAATCTTAAGAAGCTTACAAATTATATGGAAAAGACATTATTGACACATCACAAATAATTCCAGAAACGTGCAGACAACTTCTATTCTGAAATATATAGGAATTCCACAAAATAGGTGATCAGTGAATTTCCCTTTGGTTTTTGTTGGGTTTTCCAGTCTGCGTGACTACTTTGAGAAAGGGTTTTTCCAGAATTTTCGGGTACAAAAGAGACATGAACCCAACATCAACATTACTGCTGATGAAGGACTTCTATGGACGAGTCCAAAAGCTTGGGTGATTCTTTTTATTTTCTGTTTTACCAGTACTTGACCTTTTTGTATGTGAGTTTCTTCCATGGTACTTCGTTTTTTATTTCAACTTTTTTTTCATAAAAATTAAATTATTGTTTTACATGCATCATCCGTTCGTGGTAACTCCATTACAACTTCCTATCAGAAGTGATTATCATGGACAGACACATAGGCATGAAGACAGCAGACAGATGGGCATGCAGACAACAGACAGACAGACATGCAGACAACAGACGGACAGACATGCAGATAACAGACAGATAGGCATGCAGACAACAGACATATAGGCATTCAGACAACGGACAGTTAGGCACGCAGACAACAGACATATAGGTATTCAGACAACGAACATATAGACATGCAGAAAACAGACAGATAGGCATGCAGACAACAGACAGAGAGATTTCCTGCCTGCCTTCCTTCCTCGCCCGCTCTCTCCTCTTTCTTCAATCCATAAAGACGCATAACCTTTTCAAAAGGTATCTGTTAGCCTTGATTTTCTTCATGTCTTCTCCCCATATTCTCTCCTCTTCTCTAAACTCATCACTAGGGCCCGGATGTTGATGACATTTGCAGTTTCGGGCTTTTTTTTTCTGTTTTTAGGGCATTTTAGATGATTTTTCCATATTTTAGGTCATTTTTTACCAATTTTTTTATAAAAATTAAATTTTCGTAAGAATTACAAACAAGTCTCAATAACAAAAATTGGTATTTCTAGAAAAAAAACCGACAATAGCTCTCATTATTAATCAACTACACAATCAATTCAATCGCAAATCAATCGCAATCTTTTTAACTTTTCCTTTAGCGCTATTCCCAACTTTTATTTCAACCCTGCGATCACATTTCCTGTTACCTTATATTAAGTATTTTTATCGAATTTCGAGGTACTTGAAAAATTAATCATTCAACCATCTGTCAGCTATTTGAGAAATATTTTACTCTTTTATGGCCAAACGGAGTGGAACATAACGTCTTACACTTTTTAACGGATGCTACACCAAACATAGTGAAAGCCAGAAAAACAAAGTTTTTATCCAAAGCTAGGGCATGTCACTTGCCTTGATTATGCCTTACATAGGGATGCTGAGGAAATTCAGGCAAATTATCTGGATGTAGATAGATTTGTTTCTAATGTTACAAAAAATTCTTGAAATTTCTTTATCGTACAGAAGTCTTTAAAACACAAGCTCCTAGTTTAACTTTGCTGCCAAATTCTTTGACAATGCGTTAGGGAACATGGTTGGATGCTCAATGAATGCATATTTGTTACAGAGAAAATTTTGATGCTGTAAAGGCGACAGTAAATGAGTTTCAGCCGGAAGACGCAGCATTTATTCAAATTGCGCGATGTCTGTTCTCTCAGGAAAAAGTAGAAGGAAATTTGGCATTTACAAGATCAAACTTCAGCATTTTACCTTCCATTATTAATGGCTCAGAAGCACAGAATGGCTATCGTTGACTCAATTGATTACATCGACAAAGAAAGCGAAGTAGTAAAATAGGCCAAGGGGAAGACTGGACACTCCATTGTTGCAAAATTAAACTATGTTTAAAAAAAACTCTAGGTTTCAGACTTTGAAGAAAATTTTTGGTATTTTAACTGAAAAGGCAGAAACATCGGGAATTGATGAAGAATTTTCTATAAAAATGAATGCGTTTTCTTCAAATATGCTCCAATAACATATGTAAGTTTCATTCTGTGAGTCATTGTAATAACATATGTAAGTGTTGAGAAGAGCTTTTCAATGCATAAAAATTTGCTTTCGGAAAATAAAATAGACTTTTGACAATGTTGAAAAACGTATAACTATTCAGTACAATTTTCATCTTTTTCCAAGAGATTAGATTACACATTTTTGAAATTTATTTATAACAGGTATTTCCTTGTTTTTTTTCTTTTCTTTTGACATATCATGGAGAAAGAATGAAAATTCTAGTCTATAAATTGTCTAAAGTTGAAATTATTTAATTTACGGTTTGGAAAAATATAGTACAAATTGTTTTACGAGGATTTTATTTTTAAGCTTAAGGGCATTTTTTCGACTTTTTAGGTCATTTTTCCATCTTTTTAAGAACATTTTTTCAACTTTTTAGGACATTTTTCCATATTTTTAAGGACAATTTTTCATCTTTTTAAGGGCCTTTTTTTAGGAATTTTTAGGTCATCGAAGTTCGGGCCCCACTCATCACCTACAGCTCTCTCCCGTGTCTTTGCTCTCTAATTTTTTTCATTCTTTACTTTCTTCTTTTCTTATGGGGAGGAGTTTGCAGCCCACTACTTGTCTACGAAAATCGTTCATTTTCTTATTGAGGGTATAAACTTGAGTTGTATAAATTCGTTCACTGCCGAATAAATGAATTATTCTCCACACGTACTTTCCATGTGTGGAATTATTCATCAATCCAGTCAGTGTGCGGTTCCACACATCTTTAGTTAACATATTAACTGTAGTATATATTTAATATTCATGCATTCTATAATGAACTGATAAAATATTTAAACGTATTCAAACAACCTGTTCAGACTGAAGATGTTTAAAGAGTCGATGAGTTGCTCAAAAGAATTAACTCAACAAAGTGAGTCAGAGTTAAGATTGACTCATTAAGAAAAGAGTTATATCTCATGCTAAACCTAACTAAATCTAGCTCATTTTGGCTTCGGCTGGCTAATAAAAATAGCATTTCAGCTAATGTTTAGATGCGCTTTTAATATTACATAAATTACTTTTTTTAAGAAATCATTATTCATATACATTGCTAAATCGTAAAATATGTACAGAGTATATCATGTAACAACACTATACTTCGTTTTTTAACATTGCACTGCCAATTATTCTATATTTTTATAGTAAATACAAAGCATTTCTGTACCATGATAATATCCTACGCTTTACTTCCGATAGTGCTTTAAAGAGCTAGATGCGTTTTTATCTTTGTAGTACTGGCCGAGATGCGGACTCTTCGTAAAGCTGTAGGTCCCTTTCTTCGATAACTCCTAGATTGTAATCATCAGAATCATCATCAGCTCATTTAGAACAGAAAACCAGCAACAAAGGAAAACAACCGAAATGTCAGCTTTTAAGTAGATACAGTCGAGCTCCCTCACGATAGTCAAAAACATACAGGAATCTTTGCTCGATAAATACTAAGTGTCGTTAAAACAGGGTTAACATTAAAACAGGGTAAAAAAACAGCAAAAATTGACTAAAACGAGTATCACCATCATTTACGTATATTATCTCATATATTTAAATATCAGAATTTCACATATTTGCGGCATGCTTTAATGCCGCAGATATGTAAAATTCCGAAATTACATATTTGTGGCATGCTCTAATGCCATCATGCAAGTCAATGGAGTTCCACTTGCATACACAGAGGGTGCTGATGGGGGTTGTACCCTCCATTACAACAAAATTTTGTATATTTAACATAGGAATATATGAGTTGTAGCTCTGTAACCCCCATTGAGCCTATAACCCCCTTATGAACTTTCTGCATACGCCTACGTGGAGGTCAAGGGGTCAAGTGATTATTGCTATCATTCTTCTCATTAAGATTGATTACAGCTTATGCCTCGAAGACGATACCTTCGGCAAAAATATTGAATTTCATATATTCAAAAACGCCCTAAATGTTGTAGCAGTAGGAGTACATTCGTCTGCCGAGAGGTTATCCTAGGTTCGACTCCCAAACGTGCCAAAAAATAACGCTTATCAGCTAACTACTCACCGTATTCCAGGGGTTAGTTCCCTAGGCCTTAAGAGATTCGGATTCCTCGGTAAACTGTAGGTCAGAGCTCAGCGGGATCCTTACTGTCCTAGAACTGTAAAACAAATAAACGACAACAGAAAAAAGGACAATTTTCTTTGTAAAAGGGGCATATTTTTATTTTTTTCCGACTGTTGTTCGCTATAATAGATTTTCTCTCGCAATAAAGGGTTTTGACCCCGTATCATTTAAATGCCTCCTAATACAGTCGAACCTCGTTAACGTGAACTACTTTTAACACGAACTCTTCCCCGAATCCCCGCCAGAATGAATAGCTTAGTAACACGATGCTATCCTTTCCTTACGTAAACACAGTTCAATCATACTCGTGATACGATATCACAATCAATCTCTCTCTCTCTAAATAAATAAATAAATAAATAAATAAATAAATTTCATGTCTTCACTTATCGATCCAAACTCTAAAACTTGAAAATTTTTTAAGAATTGATTCGTTGTTAAAAAAAATGTAAGTTCTTCATGTATAGTTGGAAATGAATTATGCGCTTCAAGAAATGCATCTCGTAAAGTTGATATGTAAATTTTTGGGTACACTGGAAATTCGTGTGAAAATGTAAACAGTTTTGAGAAAAAATGAATTTTACAAGGAATTTTTGAATCGCTAATGCGGCGGTTTGTTGTTTACCTTATTCCAAATCTAATTTCGGAACTGTTTTCAAAATGAGTCGAGAAAGGTTTGGCGTTTTCCAGATAAAATCGTATTCTTTCGGAATTTTGTGATTATAGAAGCCACCTAGGAATGCAGTTTAAATATAAAAAACGTCTAATGGATAATTAAAAAGGTATAATTTTAATAATTGGAAAAGCACCACAGTTTCATGACATTTCCATATTGAAATGCGTTTCACTAAAAATTTTTTCCATATTCGCTGTGAGGTAAATGAAACTCGTAATTAAATAACATATTTCACATTAAGTTACATATTTCAGTGGGTTTGTCATATACGCTTTAGTTGAGCTTCTTTAAAGTGTTCAGCTCCTATTTTCGTATTCGTTCCTATATTTAACAAACGCACGAAAGCTAGATACTGCCTAGGTCTGCTTACAGGTAGACTTCCTATTTTCACCTATAACATAAAAAGTAAGTTTTGTTTATTTTATCCCAAATTTACATTATCCTGAATTTTTCAGCTGGGAAAAAAAAACCATATTTTTGGGAGGTAAGTCTCTTTACCCAAAATAGAAAGAGTCCACGTCAGCTTGTTCACATATCTTACTACTAGTGTCATGAACATCTGCTGTTGATCCCAATACCGGGTATTAACGCGTAACGCACACGCAGACGTTTGGACAGCCGTTACAGGGTGCAAAGGAGGAGAAATTGCTCTTAAAGGATAAAATTGGAAGAATGTATCTACGTGTAATGGATGTTTATCACTATAAAAATCCAATTTTTAACATACGAGTCCATTTTTATTATGATTGCGTCTGCTAGTATGACAGTTCACTTTTGAGATCCACACTGGAATTTATTTCTGGTACTAAATACGCACACGCAAAGGCCGACTGTGAATATTGGGGGCCCAGGCTCAACTTGCATTTGGGGGCCCACTGACGTACGTATTGGATATAAATCTGAAAAATGCACGCACCCCCATTCTCATCTAAAAATGTAGATAAGAATATGATTTTTGATCCTACTTTTACGTCAAGGTTGGATGTCAAAGGATGTACTAGTAGAACTAAAGTTGTGAAAGCTTTGGTGAAAGTAGTGAATAATGTGTGGCATTGGTGCACAAATTTCGCTTTTTTGAAATCGGTGCTTTTTTATTATCCAATTCTCGATGCTGTTGTTGGAATAGTTATAATAGTTATAATTAGATGCCAGCTACGATTTCTCTGAATTTGTTTCGGATTGTAAATCTGAAGAAAAAACGTTTTTTTGTATTAATTTACTATTTTATCACATTAAACAAAGTTTGTCAAATAAATCTTTGAGGCCCTCCCCTTTTTCGGAGCCGGGCTAGGGTCCCACGAGTTCTTGACATAATCTGGCCCTGCACACTGGACCCCATTGACGAAAAGCAAAGAAAAAAAAAAGCTTAATGGATAAAATTGGAAAAATGAATCCACGTGTAGAAAACGTTCAACAATACTGAAAAAAAAATCCAATTTTGTTACATGAATTTATTTTAATTACGATTGCGAGTCTGGCATATTCCACTTATAAGGCTTATATTGAAATCTACCATTATACGTATTTGCCTCAAATACTAAAGTCGTATATTCACAAATTTTATTTACATCCATATGCACTTACAGATCAATTAATACTATAATAATGATTTATTTGTGAGAAACCTGAAGTATCGGCTTATTTGGAGTGTGTACAGTTGTGAACAGTTAGTCAGTCAAACCCGGGACAACGGCACGCTCGGCGAGCGCGTTACTTCTGCAGAAGACCATTCAAAGTCGTGTTATCTGGCGCATAGTAGCCACATTAGATTAGCAGTTATTCCAAAAAATATATTCCAAGGCCGCTGAATGAATAAAATCCTGAGGCATTGACTTTTTTCTCTTTCATTCCGTTTTCTATGACTCAGGGAACTTTAGTCTAAGGCTTTTGTATCTAACGTTCTTAATACTATAGAGTCATCGGCCAGTTCCGAGACACTATTGAAGGATTTTATATATACAATATATTAAACCTTTGCACTCCACTGGCTCCGCTGGAGCGACATTCAGTATATGGCTTTGAATTCCTTTGGCTAAATAGCCTGGAGTGCAAAGGGTTAATTATATATGCGCATATAATTTGTAAAATGCATATAATTTGTATAATATGCGCATAATTTGTCATTTTGGTATAACATTAAGTCCTGAAGTGGCACAGTGATAACGCGTTCATTTAACATGTCGTTCATTCAAATCAAATTTCCAAAGGAGAAAAAATGAACACATGTGGCTAATTGTTCATTATAGCCCGAGAATTGGTTTCGTAGGCCTTAAAGTATTCAGATTCTCCTCGAAAATAACGTAGGCCCACTGTCCTACGTAACACATTCGTCCTTCGTTCCATGAACTCGAGTTCGGTTCCTATATTCGCGGCAAGGCTAATCTGGTACATTGAAAAGGCGTGGATTAGTATGATTTCGCCAGTGCAATATAGTTCGCCCTTTCTTACGTTAAGAGAGTTAATAGAAGATACATTTCGTACATAAAACATTAAAATAATGCTCAAATACATAAAACATAGGCATGTTTGTGTAATTAAAATCTGGTATTTATTAAATTTAGGAAAAAGAATCATTATAACTAGCGCTGATGTCATTTAAGTAACTGACCACTCAGAGGACTTCGTCCGCTTGGCGGGAAATTTGGCGCCTGGAATTTTGGCAACCGCGTTTTTCTGCATTCCAAATTAGACGGTAAATAATGTTGAAAGGTATCTCATTTTTCGCCAATTGGCGAATGAATACTTATTCTATGGGCGTGAATAGGTAGCCGTAGCCTTAACAGTGTACCAGGTTAGCTTTGCCACCAATATAGTCGTATCGTAGAGCGCGTGTCTTTCTTCTTTTCATAGTAGTCCAAGGTTGAATTCCCTTGGCAACAGAGGCCTGGATCCCTGGAAAACTATAGTTCCCTTCGCAGCATGACCATTTCTGTCCTTGCATCGTAAAATCACAGACAAACAATGTAGCTGTTTTAAGATACTATTACCCTTCACAGGGATAACACAATTGCCAAAAGGTCAAAACACAGAGCCATCGGGGTAGGGTTTTTGTAATTTTTCACTGGGAGTTTTTAAAGATAGTAATTTTCCGACACCCACGATGGAATTCGAACTAGAGCTTTCAATGTAAGGAAAAAGGGAGTCGGAGTCTAATTAGGGTCTCTCCGTTGGATCCATAGTACCTTAACAGCTAGGCCACTATGACCCACGTGCTTTGGTTCGACCCTAGCCCCACAGACCCTAGTTCAACCCCGGGCCAACGCTGTGCGTATTTTTCTCTTATACACTGAAAGCTCTGATTTGAACTCAAGCATAAGGGTCGAAAAATTACTATCTCTGAACATTTTACATTAAGGAGTCACTGGACAACTAAAATTTCAAAAAATCTTTCTTTTTTTTAATCATTTTTAAAAATCACACCAGATTTTTATGAACGCTTTTCGACCAACCGCATTTAAATTCGTCGTTTCGCGCGAAATTCCACGAAACGTAGTCCTTTAAAATGTATATTTCAGCGTCAATGTATAGTTCAATGTCAATTTTCTCAAAATAAAGATTTTGAAGCTTGCACGCATAATTTCTGGAGAACCACTTGTTATGTGATTAAGAAATTTGGCACACATATTAAAATTTGCATTACCTAGAACGAAAACATAATATTTTAAAAATACATTGTGCATGTTTTTTAAAATTCATTTTTGATAACTAATATTTTCGCGAAACCAATAATTCAAAATTTAAAATTTTAATAACAATTTTTTTAATGTTAAATGTTATTTTTTTCGGTTTATCTTCCTAAGACACTTCTTTTCTTTATGTTTTTATTTTTTTTAGTTATTTATTTATGTGACTTTATTGGTCTTAAATCTTGCGCTCACTGTATACATGTTGTAATTTTTACGTTTAAACCTTAACTTATATAAATCATATTTCTAAAATAGAAAATCTTAAATCATATATTTATTAAAAATTGTACATAAAGACAAAATGATATTTAATAAATTGTTAAAACTTCTAAGATTCCAATTGGATATCTTTAATGTTATAAATTTTTAAAAATGGTGCAGTTTTGTGTTGACCAAATACATTCAAAGGTCCTGTGTCCCCCCCCCTTAAATTGAGAATATTGCGACAGAGATTAATAATAAAATGATTATCGTTGTTCTAACATAAACAAAGTATGAAGACTCGGATGGAATATATTACTTTAATAAAGGCAGAAACTTTTATATGGCTGCAATTTGGCTAAACCCACAGACACTTGCAGATAGTTTACTCTTATTCACCTCGCTTGATATAAGCGTCGAACATAACGTTTTGTATTCATTTGGCTGAAAATTTGAAGGTATTTCCCTCGACTGACCAGAAAAGGCAGTAGTTGGAAGCAAATACTTCGGAGCCAAAGAAGTAAATGCGGTAATCCTGCTTCAATTAGAACCCAACCCATCGCATCCGACTCAAATGAGAAATAACGCTCTCTTCTTGCCATTGTGGTATTGCATTACGGAGAGAGAAAAGAAGTAGTGATCTCTGTATCTCTCAGGACCGCATTTGCTTTTCATCACCGACACAAGGCTTTTTTCAGTAGAAGTGCCATTAGTTATTCTTCCATCTACTGTGTTGCATAACGTGCAATATTTATTCGTTTTCAGGGACATATGATCATGGTTTTCTTCTTGGGCTGGGAAAATTGTGACCCCTATGGGACAATGATGTCACCACCACCACAGTATATATTAAAAGAGTTACTTGGAGCTGCTTCTTTTTATTTTTCATTAAGCTATATCGAGGTTTGGCTTTTTTTTTTCAGAAAGACAATATATGTTTCCATTGGAATAGGTTAAAAGATTCACATACACACGTTTTTATTTAATTCCGTCGGTGGTAGTGGGAAGGGAAATTGACGCGCTGCGATTTTTAAAATAATTTTAAAATAGATGAAAAAATTTTGTATTTTAAAGTGAATATCTTTCCCCTCGATGGTTTTTTTTATTATGCACTGTCAGAGTGCTATTAAGATAATGGCGACATGACGCCTACAAAAATGCACTAACGTCGACTTATTCACCCCCCTTATGAAAATTCTAAGGTAGAATATTTCCACTAAACTGTAATTGATGATTTGCATGAAAAGTTTATTGTAATTTGTGCGTAAACAATTTTGAACTTTATGTTCTTATTTCCACAAAAGGAATTTGTCATAAACAAGCGAAAATAAGCATAAACACACTTTTCTGAAGACATTTCTCTAAAATAAGATTTGTCCTCGCGCCCTAAAAATGCAGCTGATCAACTAAAATAAGATTTGCTACTTTTTGAATGGACATAGCTTTGCGATTCTATTCGGTAAAAGAATAATTGCACCTTTACTATTTAAAGTATTTTAAATTTTAAAAGTCTTTTGAAATTCTTTGATTCAATTTCGAACGGTTTCGCAACAAATGAAGATTCTAAATAGGATTGTCTACACTCCGAGAGGAGGCATTTCATTTCTGGAATCTACGAAAAGGAAACTGTAAATAATGTAACTGTAAAATAATGTAAAACTGTAAAAAAGGAAACTATAAATAAATTGTAAATAATGAGAATTTTACTTGTTTAGCCGAATACTCTTAGGCTTCGCAAAATCATCGTAAAGAATTGTTTGTTTGCTATAATAATGGCGCGATTTAATATTAGTAAATGCACACCCGTTAGCAAATTCAACATATCGTCTAGTTGGTGACATGTATATTTTACAGCTTATACAATCCCTGATATATTTTTTCTTTTATTATTCTTGCATAATAATCAGCTCTTTAATGTTAATTAAACTAAATGATATTTGAAGTTAAATTTAAAACAGATAATGCATAGATTTGACATTTGCATGTGATGTAAATCTTAAGTGAGTTAAAAGTGGAGAGTTAATTAAATTTATTGGTTAATTTTATACATGCGATATTAATGAAATTATGAGTAAATTTAAATTAATGTTAATATGCAATATATATTTTTGATACCTGTACGTAACATATGGTTTGAAACAAATAAATTAAACATATATAATTATTATTAAAAATACATATATTATTATATTATTTAAAATGCACAAAATATGCCAAAATACTTTTCCTCCCCCAAATTCCTCCTTTGACATTAATTCAACAACTGAGAACAACTTTCCAAGTACGTTTTTCAATGCGAGCTGGTAAAAAATATTCGACTTCGTTCTTCTCGGAAATTACATTTCTAACGCGAGACTCAGCGAAATACGGAGCTATTTATTTTGGGGAGGGTCGTATCGTAAACACAGCGTAGGCTTAATTGAAATCTTTTGTTCCAAAATGCGCCACAGGAGAAAAACTTACTGCTCTCTCGAACAGCGTATACTTTGCTAATGCTTAACCTTGAAAGTAACTGTTCTTTGAAATTACCAAAGGCAAAAACAGAGGAAGTGGGTGTAATGTGTTTGCTAATGGACGTAGAAATGTGTGCTTTACGAAAATTGATATTAAATATATATGGCACTACACAAAACATGGTGCTCATATATGCATTAGGATATTTATGATACACAGGATGTCCGGATAAAAGGCATCAATGGCGGCTCGTGACTTCAGGAATGGGAGCCTCCAGGCCAGGAATGGGCTACCAAAAAGCAAGAAAAGTGGCCAATAAATTCCAGTTTTCTAAAAAATAACAAAATGACTAATAGCAATTGTGTATTTATTATAATGATACATATGTATTATTGCCAGCAAAATATTTACATTAACGATAACGAGAGATTTGACTAACTCTCCATTCGAAAATTTTGCTATCGGGCCTGATATGGTACTGCATGTTGTACAGACAGATATAATATGTGGAGAAAACAAGTAAAATAAAAAATATGCAATACATGGGCGTTAGCAGAATTTTTTGAAAGAGTGGGCGAAGATTACTTCAGAAGAAATAAAAAACAATACATTAAAAATTATCATGATTAGATTAATTGATGAATTAATTCAATTGTTTAATTAAATAATTATTTTAATTATTTAATTAAATCATTAGTGAGACTATTTATTATTAGACTATTTAGTTATTAGACCATTTAGTTATTAGACCATTTAGTTATAGACTATTTAGTCAGCTGGAATTGTTGTTTTCAAAGTCACTAATTCGAAAATTTCCATGAATGTATTCTCCTTTCGTTTGATGTTTAAGACCATTTGCGTATTTTTAATTTGTGAGATGCAAAAATTAATGTCAAATGACTTATTTTGTAGTACATTGAAGAGAACATCCGTACGTCTAAACATATCGTTAAAAACAACAACCAAAAGTGAAAATTCAAAGTCGTTAAATATATTTAAATCGCCGACACTCTGACTACTCTACTCCCTTCCGTTTTCCTCCTCCCCTTGTCCTCTTCGCATTCGTACAATCCTACTCATGGATGAGCTATGTAGCAAGTGTTGCCACGATGAAACGTCACAAATGTCGCTTCTATTGACGCTAATGGGCCCCATTGCTTTCGCCGTAAACAGTCCGTTGCCATGGTAACCATGAAGTAAAGCATTTCCTTCAATAAAGATTTTGAAGCGCAACTTTGAATTTCCCATCGTCGCGTCACTTGGCACATTTTCTTGGCGGACAAGAATTTCCGTGGCGCGTTTAACGAAAGCGTTGACTTAGAAACATAGCCCTTTGTTCCTGAATGTAATACCAATTACATTAAAAGAATTAAATTAAAAAAAAAAATAGTAAAGATCAAAATAAGATTTCGAATTTTCCTTTTACAATAAAAATTTTGTATCTGGCAAAAAAATAAACAGAATTTAGAATTTAAATTAAAAAAAAAAATCATTCGTTCGAGCGTCAATTTCTTTAGGTGAAGCGGCGCTTCACACGCATCAGGCTACGAGCCGCAACTGAAAGGCATATACAATAACAAATATATCTAAAAGTACTTGTATATACACTGAAGTGCCAGAAAAACCGGTACAGGCGTGCGTATGCAAATAACGGAGCTTTGCAACCAATCAGCGTAACGCGATGCGGTCGGCAGAACCTATATAAGAAAATAGATGTCTGGCAAAGCTGTTAGATCGGTTCTTGCCGCTACAATGGCAGGTTATCAAGATTTAAGTGATTTTGAACGTGGCGTTATAGTCGGCACAAGAGAGATGGGACATAGCATCTCCGAGATAGCGACAAAATTTGGATTTTCGCGTACGACCATTTCACGGGTATACCGTGAATATCAGGAATCCGGTAAAACATCAAATCTCCGACAGCGGTGCGGCCGGAAAAAGACCTTGAAAGAACGGGACATTCGACGACTGACGAGAATCGTTAAACGAGATAGACGTGCAACACTTCCTCAAATTGCCGCGGATTTCAATGCTGGGGCATCAACAAGTGTCAGCGTGCGAACTGTTCAACCTTGGTACTTTAAAATCAATCTATGAAATCATAATTCACAACGCTGGCGAGAAAACGATGTATTGTAAATTTATTACTACTACTACTACAAATTTCACTAATTATCATGACTATTATTTATTATTATTACTATATTATCATGATCATTATTTATTGTTATTGCTATTACTATATTATTCTTTGTTGTTATTTCATTTGTTAGTATAGAATTTCAGAAGTCCCAAAGTAGAGTGTGCAAAATCCTTTTATTTGAAGAACCTGTGTAAGATAGCCTAAATAATGATCTCAACATATATTAAATAACTTTAATAAATTTTACTTAGTGTGCATTGTTTTGCATAATTCTACATATTTTAAGACATGAATATGTGGAAAAATACCGCATTTAAAGTATCAATTTGTCTTTAGCTATAATTTTTAGTATGCGCATTCATGGCATTTTGATGTGTGTGCATGTAATACAGGTATATCCTTATTTTTAATATAAATGTATATGATATCATTAGTGAATATGTACCCGGAGATGAACACAGAAAGTGGAGAACAAAACGGGCTCAACAGGCGGCCACAATGAAATAGTAACAAGCTATGCAATCGCTATAGTAATACCAACGAACATTGGTTTCCAAACATTTTTGACCTACGTCTCCCTATATCTCTCATATTGTTGACGGCTAATAAATCACGTGTTATAAATATTTTTATATAACCTGTCAGTCAACGTCACGACGAGTTGTAACGTTGATTAACAACTCCTTGGAACATTCTGATTAAGGGCGTCGCGCCGCCCTTAATCAAAATGTTCCAAGGAGCCGCCACGCACAATTTCAGTACTCTTTCTATACACAGTAACGTGAAACTGTCTGCTGTTAAACATTTTCCCTATTTCCAGTATGTTGCTTAATTTGGTAGTATTTGGTAGTATTAATTGGTAGACAAAGTCCATTTTTAGAGACAAAAAATAAAGGACGTTCCCAAGTACAGTATCGAACTCTGCACCCTATGGACAAAAAGCCAGTTACATCGTTAACGAGCCTCTATACCTACCATTGAACGTTTCTTTCCCTTCTTACACTGTTTCCAATCACATGGTAAGACTTCATTTTTCAAGGGAAAGGATATGGAGACGACATTCCTCCAAGTCCCGCATCGAGCTCAAGACCCGGTGCAGTGACACTAAAGCCTATATAAAATGATTGACCGAAACTCGTGATACCCCAAGGAGCCGCGACGCCCTTGACCGAAACTCTCGATACCCCAAGGAGCCGCGACGCCCTTGACCGAAACTCGCGATACCCCAAGGAGCCGCGACGCCCTTGACCAAAACTCGCGATACCCCAAGGAGCCGCGACGCTATTGACCGAAACTCGCCATACCCCAAGGAGCCGTGACGCCCTTGACCGAAACTCGCGATACCCCAAGGAGCCGCGATGCCCTTGACCGAAACTCGCGATACTCCAAGGAGCCGCGACGCCCTTGACTGAAAGGGAAACGCGAAGCCCAGTTTAAAAAAAAGAAACGTCCTGCTATAAAAACTCCTTATCAATTTGCTTATTTTTTTTTAAGTTTGTTTGATAACAAAGTTATTTTGAGGTCACTAAATAGAGATAAGTAGTTATATTCTCTTGAAGAACAGGATTTCGACATAAAAGTTTTTAAAACTGCTGTCAGAAACATAAATCGAAATCAAAAAAAGCACTTAAAATAATATTGCGATCTGAACCGATTTATAGCTCCTCAGATCCTAATCGTTTCTTTTCTCATCTTCTTTTTGTCATAAAAACTTAACTTACAAGAAAGTAAAACTACATGGAAAGATACTTCTTTATTTACTGGAAATATCCATGCTTTCTTTTTCTTTTATTTTTTCAGCAGCTGGCAAAATCCCACTTTTTTTTTAAGGTCATTATTTTCGAAACATGGGGATTTTCTTTTTGCCTGGACTTCGGAAGGTAATTCCAGTTTTAAGCAGCGTAGTTGCGTGACATTTTGTTTCTCAAGATCAAAAAAGAAATTAAAATAAAAACAAAAATTCTGTAAAATTAAAGGTATTTCAAAATGTGTCCAGTTCTAACCAGTAACATTTAAACAAATAAACAAAAGCAATACCATGCCCATATCCAGAGATCGGATCTTAGTCATCGGTCCTCCCCGAAACTAAATTTATAGTAGGACCGCAAAAATACGTAAAAAATTGTCAAACTTGTAAAAAGGGGAGGAAAAATCTTTCAAACCTTAAATAATTCTCAAAATTCTGACAAGCTCTTATTCTATAGACCACGAATTTGGAAATACTTTGAGGAAAGCAAAAATATAGAAACCATTTTCTTTAGAAAGGGGACATTATAAAAAATAAAATTTTGATGGAAAATCTGCGAGAAAAAATTTACAACGATGCCTGAAAGCAAAATTAGTATTTTCTCATTTACTTTTGCATGGTATGTTTACATTTCTTCTTTACGATAGAGGTACCACATATTTATTCACCGTTATTTCTTAAAAATTGTTGAATCCCCCCTTCCTAAATTAAATTCTGGATACGGCCTTGATCTGTATATCACTATTTTACATTAAAGCAATATAAATATTTCTTAATCTTGTAAAATATACTCAAGTTGGTATATAATTCTTCGTAACAACATGCATATACGATTATTTTCTCAGTTTATATTCATATTCCATTTACCACATGGTAGTTAACAGAATTGCATATTCATAATGCACATTATGTTGAGATCTTCATAGTCAGTTGTTTTTCAGCAATTACTGCATTGAGGATGGAAAGATAAAAACGAAGATATTCAATTAATGGGTTACTATAGACTAAATGCCTACTATTGACAAACAACCCCCTGAAAGTAAATTGTTAAAAATGCTAAAAAGTACGAAGTAAGGCGGTTTACGTCGCAGAACTTGACAACTGGTCGTAACTTACAAGAGTGGATTTTAAGGAAGTCAAATGGATATAAATGAAAACTAACGTGGCAGGAAACAGCAGCGAAAAAGCTTTTACAGTGAGAGAATATGTTTAAATGGGACGAAAATCATTTTCTATAAAGATTGTGTAGGTCAATACTAACTAGAAAGGCAGAACTGCCGAAATTAACAACGGAAATTAAAACTCGCAATGCTTGGTAAACCGTAGTTGGAAAAGCGATGACATTAAACGTACTAAGAAATGGAAATTTGAATGTTCTGTCTACAAATAAGAAAATGACGAAGCAAGTAAAGAAGATTGGCAATTAATCCGTTTTCCTATTTCGTTTCATGATTCAGAAAAGTGATTGCAATGATTTGATGGCTTTTATTCAAATTCATTGTTAATATATATATATTTATTTATTTAATATTATTTAATATAATTCCTTCATTCTTTTATTTAATCGTTCATTAAATTCTGCATAATTAACTATAAAAAACATTTTAAATAGTAAAGGGAAAATTAAATACTACGTAAGCTCCTTTTAGTGGGAGGGATTGCTGTTGTACTTACTTCTTATGTTAACCAGTTAATTTTACTCAACGGGGGTGGGGGGCATAAAATAAGCCCAAAATTATCTATAATTTAACTCTTCCAAAAGTGAAAAAAATAAATTTAAATTATGAATATATTTTGTTAGTTTTTTAAAAATGAAAATACATCTTCATTTTCTATACAGTAAAACTGAAGTTAACATATTATACAGTAATTGCAACTATTTATGAAATGATTGGAATGATATGATTATTATTAATTCGAAACGTCGATATGTATCATCCTAACGTCGTGATATATAATCTTGCGCAGATATGCTTTTTCGTTTAAAAAACTTATTCATTGAGAGCTTATTTTATATAAAAAATATGTAATTTTAAGTCCTGCAAGTGTTGAAATGGTTTACAATATTTATAGTGAACAGTTGATTTTCTTTAAACAGAAGAAAGGGCCCTTGCATTTCGAGGAGAAAATAAACATAAAGTCAACAAAAAAGATACAATTGTCGAAATGCTTTCTCCACTCTCTCTTTTTGTAGGACAGAAACGTTCTGCTTAAAAGCATCAAATTCGAGGACTCAGAATATTTCCTTTCCAAATGCCAGAACCAGATTTCTTCGAACCAAAATGATGTTTTATGCTTCCTAAAAATAAAATACGAGTTCCGCAGTACTCACAAGAGAACGCAAGTACTTAAAGCAGCACTCAGAACTCGGGACATAAAATGATATGTTAACTAAATGTACAGCATCCGTCCTGTATCACGTGGTCAATAAATTATATACACTTCAACGTTTTCAGCGCTTTAAGAGGAAAAAGTATTAGATGATTGCCAAATGATGTTTGCCACATTCTTACATTTATCCTTTTGGCATAACTCTTTTTTACGTCCAACATGTGTATTTTATTGGAAGAAGCTTATTCCTCGTGCTTTTTAACAACAGTATTTCGAATTCAGATTTATTCGAAGATCTCCAACGAAGAACCTTGCATCATTAAATGTGCTCAGACGAGTCGACTATCGATATTTGACTTCATTTATAATGAAAACATCACTGTTTAGGGAAAATTGGTACATGAGGCAAAGTAAATTGCTTTTGTTTTTCCTGAAACTTTTATCCATAAAATATATTCCGAAATATGCGCCATAAAGAATCGATGGCATTTGCGTTTTTTCCCTAAAGAAAAATTGTGACACCTGCTGGATAGAAACTCTCTTTTTCCTCCTTAAGCTATTCTGTATTTTGGATCCAAGTTTTATACTACTTTCAAAATATAATCTCTTATACAATAGTATAATTTCATATATGTAACTCTTAATAGTACAACTAACTTATTCATTAACATTTGTTGTACTAACATTTTTTGAATCAAAATTTCAGATAAGATATGTTGACTCTCAGATACACTTCTGTCTTGAATCTTGATAAACATAATTTCGTAAGCTTTATCCAGATGTGTGCCGCAATTTTCTCAAATGAGGCCCATGAAAAATCCCAAATAACAATAATACTTCTTGCTCATTAATTCGTAAAAACGACGCTCAGTCTGTTCTTAAGTTATTACAATGGTTTTCCACGTCCCTCTGCTAAAGATATACAACAACTGAACTCTTTAAAATAAGCATAATTCAGAAATATGAAAATCTACATTTTTTCTTGTCAACATCACCGCATTCTGGAAGAGAATCTCGTAACAAGCTTCGGCTTTATATTCTCTTCCATTTCTAACCTCAAAACTTAAAATAATTTAATATAGATCTTCTCTTACATTTCTATAATTTTTATACTGCTCAAGCTATGTATCACGAAATATTGTATATCGGGTTGAATAAAAATTTATTATTATTATTATAGGGGCAGAGGCTCATGAAGGAAGACAGGGGGCGGGGCGAGACTCGTCAAGTCGTTTTTATATCGGCTTTTTTTTTTTTTTTTTGGTGTCCCCTGCCAAGCCACAATTCATGGTGTTGGTCCATTACACTGTGTATAATTGTGCGTCCTAGTGAAACAAAGATTGATTGATTGATTGATTGATTGAAATAGCGTTGTCCTTTTCTTTCTCTTAAAATCTATATGTTTTTTTTTAGAAAGATGTACAAATATCCACGTGTATAGCTTAAACTAGAGTTTTTTACTAAAGAAGAAAAAGAAAAACAGCGTCTTTGAGCCGGAAAAAGCTTTGTTTGAACCCCAGAATGTCATAACCGCTAGACCACCGGGATACGGGAAATTGTGCCCATTTCTTCCTATATCAATTTACTAAATAACACAATTTCAAAATAAGTGATTAACACAGAAGTTTCCCCGGATCTTCTTCAGCGTAAACCATTTATTTGGTAATTATGCTTTTTCAAAAAAATATAGTCCCTTCTAAGAGCTTGGTACAATGAAAAAAATAAATACCACATTTGCTTCATTTAAGAAATATCTAATGAAATTATAAATAACTTTCGATAAATTATATCTTGATACATGTATTTTTTTCCTTATAATTAAAATAGCTGCAGTTAAAAATAATCCTATATTATTAGTTTCCTGGATTTCCGTTCAAGTTTTTCTAAAGGTTGAATTTTTCAAAAAAAAAAAAATCAAAGGATGGATCTTGATTATATTCCTCTTCCTTCAGAAAAGGTCGTTTTGTAAAGAAATTCAATTTCCATCTAACGAAGTTGCATCTTTTTTCTCGAAATGCATTTCATATAGAAAGATTACGATACGAAAGAGAAAATCGCATGGGGATAAAGGAATCATACATATCAGACGAAGAAGTGAAATCTTCCTCGGAATCGCAATAAATATAAGTTTCATTGAAATGAAAACCTTTACGAGGTTTGAGAAAAGATTACTAAACCATAGTTTTACCCTGAAAATAACTTACAGGCTTCAATTCAAAACTGCTCTGGGGGGAGCACCAGTTTATATGACAGTAATAACACCCATCATTGAGTCAATTTCTTCGACATACGATTGCCTACACACTACAATACAAAAAAAAACACGAGTTACCAAGAACGAAATCATCAGAAAAGCATATGCAGTGAGTTTTTCGCATTGAGGGTTTCATTAGTTGTTGCCACCGAGAGAACCTGGGAACGAAACGTCTATATAATAAGATGTAGAGGTTGTAAACCTACATGCTTAATTATGCCCTAGGGCACCAAAATATAATCATAGCAGCTATCCTCATTAAAGAAATCAGAGATTTGGTTCAATTTTGCTAGAGTGGCTGTTACTTTAAGGTGAAATTACAATAAACATTTATAAAATTTCACGTCATTATCTATCAACGATGGACATAAGCGACAGCCCATCGCGGATAAACTATCCGTAACTGACAAACCTCAAAACTTTATAAATGTTGTCCAATAACCCCCTGTAACTCTGAAGAAGACCTTTCTGGCACAGAAATTTTATTGAATGATAGAAGAATGTTTAGAAAATCAAGATATATACCATAATAAAAATTGCACTGTATAAAGAAGGGTTGTCCAACCTTTTTTGGACATAGGGTCACTTAAAAAATTTTCATAAGTCTCGCGGGTAGCAGCTTCAGAATTAATTAATTGTTCAATTAATTAATTAATTGATTGATTAATTAAAAAAACCTCTCTTCAGAGTTTCTTCCGTTCATTAATTTGTTCACTTAATATATGGGAAGGGGTCGCATACGGTTTTTACCGATTTCTGAAGAAAAAATCTATTTTGTTTTTTCATTTCAAGCAGTTGTGGGCTGGTCGGATTATTGCCTGCGGACCTTATATTAGACAACCCTGGTATAAAGCATAAAATATTGTGTATATCGAATATTTCGACTAAGTGCATTTGTTTCAAAACGCTGAAAGTATGATTTTCAAGTAAGTTAAAAAATATTTAAGTGAATAGTTATTCATTATAGGTGCATGATTATTTATTTTAAGTAAATATAAACAGGGCTGGCGTCAAGAGGGGGGCGAACCTGGCATTCGTCTTGAGAAGGGCAGATTTTAATGGCGGCAAAATGGGATTATTACGAAAAATAGAGTCCGTTTGTTTGTTTGTTTTGTGGTTTTACGGCTCAAAGACTACAATGGTCATGCTGCGCCGGGACCTACTGTTTTCCGAGGAATCCGAACCTCTTATGGCCTAGGGAACCAAACCCCGGACTACAGTGAGCAGTGCGATCTTTATGAGATCTCTG
This sequence comes from Dysdera silvatica, assembly GCA_006491805.2. Classification (NCBI taxonomy): domain Eukaryota; kingdom Metazoa; phylum Arthropoda; class Arachnida; order Araneae; family Dysderidae; genus Dysdera; species Dysdera silvatica. The sequence goes on from QLNU02014802.1 coordinate 57,637,068, forward strand.
AGTAAGCGTTCTTTTTGCACTGCTGGGAGTCGAACCCGGATTAGCGGCGCACTAGGAGAACGCGTTACCACACTGCGCCACCGCAGGGCGAAAAATGGAGTCATTGTCATTTTGAGGCGGCAAAATACGTCGCCTTGAGCAGCATAATACCTAGCGCCGACCAAGGTCGTAGCCAAGATTTAATTTCGGGGGTTCATAAATTTTTACAGCATGTATCGATACAATTACAGCATGCAAGGCCGTAGCCAAATCCCATTAAAAATATAGTTTGGGAGGGAGGGGGGGCGGTCCTTAAGATCCCCCGCTGGATACGGGCATTGCGCCGAACCTGCATATAAATGCATATTTTGAGATTGTTAGTGCATACTGACATGCATATTCTGCTGATTTTTAGTGCATGTAATCCGAGCTCAAGTGATTATTATGCGACAGAGGCATTGTGATTCCACTAACGCCTTCAACTCTTTCGGCGCCCGTCGAAATACTGCATGTCATGTTGTCGTTCATTGAGACATATTTTTCAGTTTTAATAATTTATTGTTTATAAAATAATTAATTTAGTAATTGTAAATAATTAATATAATAATAATATATAATAAATATAATAAATAATAAATATAATAAATAATAAATTATAATAAATATAATATAATAAATTATAATAAATACAATAAATAATAAATTATAATAAATATAATAAATTATAATAAATAATAAATTGTAATAAATATAATAAATTATAATAAATATAATAAATTATAATAAATATAATAAATAATAATAAATATAATAAATTATAATAAATATAATAAATAACAAATTGTAATAAGTATAATAAATAATAAATTGTAATAAATAATAAATTATAATAAATATTAAAATAATAGAATTATAATAATAGTAAATAATTAATTCAGCAGAAACATTTGTTATGCAAGTGTATATAAAAGTCGCCACTTCTGCCTGCTCAATCTGATAATTACAGCATGATAATATCATATATTATTAGTGAGAATCTCTGATCATATAAAGCGTGTTTTATTCGTCTTAAGCGAAGAAAATTTTCCAAGGAACGTTGATTATCCGTTCGATATAAACGGTATTTCGTTTTAACCATGTTCGTATTAAAGGAAAAAATAACACGGGGATCCGTATACAATTGGGAGGGACTTCAGAAAACGGTTCGTATTAAAAGTAATTCGTCTTAAGCGCGCGTTCGTTTAACGACATTCGGTGACTGTACAAATATAGAAGTCAAATGACGCTATTGTGTTTAATGCCGGTGGTAGTTAGTTGATTGTATTTTTGGCGCAAAGGTAAAGTAATCCGGGTTCGACTCCCAGCAGTGCAAAAAGAACGCTTACTCAGAGATCTCATAAAGATCGCACTGCTCACTGTAGTCCGGGGTTTGGTTCCCTAGGCCTTAAGAGGTTCGGATTCCTCGGAAAACAGTAGGTCCCGGCGCAGCATGACCACTGTAGTCTTTGAGCCGTAAAACCAAAAAGCAACCAACCAAGTAAAGTGACATTCTGCGCCTTGATACCGGTGTCATATTTAAAATATGACATCCTGGGAGCCGACAACTTCCTTGGTGAAAAGAAGTCAGAATCAACCCTCTGTAAAATTCAGCCTTTACATCTTCTTAAAGGAGAATGTTAAGCTTGCTTTCGCGGAAAACGGTCCATTGTAGCTTTTCCCAGCAAGGATTAAACTAAGTATATTTATGTAAAGCCACCGATTTTTCTGAAATGTTAAGCTTTCCGCAAGAAATAATGATCGGACGAAAGTGGTGTGCTATAGATATATTAATACAACCTGGACAAAATGGCATAGCTATTCACATAGCGTATCCCGTACAAATACAAAAATTTAAGTATAAAAACGTAGTAACGTGATCTGAAAATTTTACTGCTATTTTCAAAATCTACACATAAAATTTTTTCACAAAAGCTCATTTCTGGAGATAAAAATGGCGTAGGGGATGTAGGTTTTGTGCGTTAGTCTTCGAAATCACTTCAAAGGTTCCTTCAAAGCAAAGACGTTGAGAACCTATAATTTATTGGAGATGCCAAATGGCGGACCGACGACATGTGTTTTCCTAACCACAACGTGATAGCGATAAACTGGAGAAATGGTGCTTTTTTTCCGAAAAAGTGCAGTATTACCTATGATCTTGACGCCAATCTTTTCCAAGTTTCAAACCAATAAGCACTGTACTGATAAACAAGCTAGAGGTAGCTGAAAAGAATGCGAAAAGAGCTAGAAATCAATGAAAGAGGTGTCTGAAATCAGAGAACATTATTAGGCGACAAATATAGCGATAACTTAACCAATATGATAGCCCGCTGCTAATAGTACAATTGAGCTTTTTTCTGTTTGTAGATTTAAAGCAGTAAGATTTAAAATAGTTAAATTTGTCAGGTTTACACACTACTCTCAATCCCAAATCCTCAATTTTAGACCATCAATACAGACATCTTCAATCCATAGTTTTGAGTTAAGGTTAGTAGTGCCATAGTTTCCAATAGGCTATACTAGGCGATAGACTGGGGCGGCAAAATTTTGTGTATTAAGTCTGATATAAAAAATTTAATACCACACGATGATATAATCAGATGTTTTGCCGAGAAGACAGCTAGACGTCATGCTTTCCATTTAAATACCAGTGCTTGATAGGCCCTTGTATTTTTTGCTAAAATTAAAATTTATTTCAATAAAATTGAATTTGATTTATTATATACCAAAAAGAAATAATACTTCAATATAAGTTAGTATTGTTTAATGCTTATGTTTCAGTTTATGAGTTTGTTTTTGAACGTATTTGTCGTCAATACGAAAGGTTTTAGCGTATATTTAATGTAGCTATTTTCATGTTCCTACCTACCTGCCTATTGGAGGTGCTGAAGGGGCGGCGAGAAAGTTGATTGGGGAGGCGAAATAGATTAGGGGCGACAAAGTGGTAAATCCGTCTGTAAAGGTTAGGTATCATATTTTGAAACGAGCTGAAATGACGTTCGATTCACAAAAAATATACACATTTATAAATGCTACAAACATGTTCTAAATTCCTCTAAACCTTATTTTAAAATTGTATGGTAGTTTACTTTGCAAAGACATTATCCAAAACAGGACCATTGATTCCAAACGTGTCATTGTTACTTGTGATTTTAAAAAATGTGTATCCGCCTAGCGCCAGCGCCCACATGTATGTGAAATCAGACAAAGTTGAAGAAAAAAGATAACTATCATCGAAATTCTTTCTTTTTCATGCAAATGGAGGAACATATTAAAAAAATATTAGGAGGGTGCTTTGACATGGAAGCCTTATCATTCACGGAGCTAAAATGTTTAAAGTCATGTTGAAAATGCACGCAGCCACTGAAAAGAGCTAGCCAAATGTCCTCTAATGTCCTTTTCCAAGGTCTATTGATCGAGTACAAGTTTTCAAGTCACTTTCTTTCTTCCCCGGTAAGTCGATTAAGAACCAGATTTTCTTTTTACCAAAAGTTGAAATATTTCGTTTTGATAAATCAATCTTCCCCTTAAGAAAAAAACAGTTTCGTCATTATATTTTCATTATGAAATCGATTCGCATGATCTATCGCACAAATAATCGAAAATACCGTAACAGACATCGATTTTATTTCACGCTCTCATTTCATGAAAAAATCTAGGTTGATTGCTGCCACCTTTTAAATCATGAAAGGAAGGATTTCAAGTATTCAGTACTCTGTAAGGACATGTTCGTTGTGCGCACGAGTGCATGCTACTTAATTCGGCTAACCACACGGTCTCAGAACTCAAGTGGTTAGCAAATAACATTAAATTTACACAGAGATAGCCTTGGTTCAATGAAAATTGGGTGATGGTCAATCCATATGTTGAGAATTGGAATCAAACTCACCATGTCGAATTTTAATATTTTAAACATATATTTTTTTCTGAATTGAATTTTTATCAATTTGAATAAAAATATTTTTCAAACACAGTAGAAAATATTACATATATATATTTTAGAATTTTGTAGTGAGAGATTTACTTCAAAAATAGTAAACATGACTTTCTCGTATTGAGATGAGAGGTTTTTGTCGAAGTTCTTGCAGGCAGTATGAAATGCTACTCGATCCGGAAATGTATTTTTCAGAAATTCATAGAAACCTGATTGCCTGCACGGCGCTACGACTTACATTGATACAAACCAAAATACCTGCTGCAAGTTTCAATCTTGAAAATGCAAAATTCGGAATCGTCTTCCGTAACGTCGGTACCTCTCCGCTATAAATCCCAAAATAAGTGGGATAAGCCATAACCAGAAAAATATTCCTCCATATTGACGATTTCAATTTCCTTTTTTAAGCAGGCCGAATTGAATCTTGTGAATATAGGATGCAAGCATAACTCTACTAAAAGAGTCTGAAAGGAAATATGCTTTTCACAAGGAAATGCGTTCATAGGGAAATTTTTATTCGCAAAAAAAGAGAAACCTACCTTCGGTCGTCGTGCCTGAAAATCATATATTTTACCTATTGACATTAGAAATGTAATTCAAATCGCAGTTTGTCGCGCGAATATATATTTTACTATTTATTGTTACTGTTCTTCCCCTCCTCCTCCTCTTCATCATCTTCTTCTGCTCCTTTTCTTCATCCTCTTACTTTCTTCTTCTTCTTCTTCTTCTTCTTCTTCTTCTTCTTCTTCTTCTTCTTCTTCTTCCTCCTCTTCTTCTTCTTCTTCTTCTCTCCTTCCTTCCCCTCTTCATTTCTCTCTTCCTACATCTCCTCATTAATAGCTATCGAAATAACAGTATAAGTTGCTTTGTGGTCCGAATGTTTTTGGAAATCAGTGTACGCTTTACTTAATGAAATATCGCAATCAAATGAGGCGAACGACCTGTACCAAACCGAAATGCACTTGAATCGATAGCGCTAAAAGTGATATAAATACACTTCGAAGCACTTATCGATTTCAGAACCTCTTGGGCACTATAATTTTATACTGGTTGATGCAATATCAATTACCGGTAGAGGAGAAGATTTTATTGAGGAAGTTTGGAAGTAATAATTAAGTGCTCTCTTACTTTACGAGCATAATAGCTCCACCTAAAGCATAACGACTGACGCGAATGTGATCTCAGCTCTCGATATTTCTTTAGAAATTGATTTCCTTTGATAAAAATCGTAATAGCGTTGATCAAAAGCTATTTCGAAATTGATCGCCAATTTGCACTTGCAGGTGGCGCTCAGATATCACGTTCGACATACAGTCAGTATATTGTTTTTTATTTTTCGCCCATATAGCCAGTTTTTCTTATAATTGTTTACAAAGTATTTTATATTACAGGGTGTTCAAGAAAATTTGATATCATAATAACTTGTCCAATTCTCGTTAAAATCATCTAAAATTTTAACAGCACGTGTAGAAACAACTCAAAATTCTATGTTCAATGCTTTTGTGTTTGCAGATATAGAAATGCTATTCAATTGAAAAAGAAAAGACGTTTCCTTAGAACACGTCACGAGGAATCTGCGTTTCCAGACTTGCTGTTCTTATGGACTTCCTGGGCTTCCCACAATGTTTCCTTGCACCCTCTAAACCATCTCTTCCGATGCTAGAGGTCGTCCAGAGCCTTTTCTCCTAGACAGACAGCCTTTCTCTTTGAACTTTTTGTGCCATTTCCAAATCTGCATTGCAGTAGGTGCACATTTAGCGAATCCTCTCACAAATGCACAGTTTTGTTCGACTATGTTCGAGCACACAACACACAAAACGCGTTTTCTTTTCCTGTGAATGGCATTTCTATAACTGAAAACATAAAACCTTAAACATAAAATTTTAAATTGTTTCTACGCGTGCTGTTAAAATTTTAGATTATTTAAACGAGAATTGGTCATGTTATTAGATTACGAAATGATATCAAATTTTCTGGAACACCCTGTATACAAACACGCGCCCAGAGAATAAATAATATCTATACTTCCATTTACGTAAATTATCCACATATTAATATAAACCTATATCATGTTATAATTAACACATTTCGTAGTATAGGGCTTAGTAAACCATACTTTTGAAAGTTAAAATACCATAAACCGACCATAAATATTTTAAATACGATGGAATTTTTCTCACTTCACTTTGTTATGGTTCATAAAAAGAGAACCTGTGCGTTTAAAGTCTATAAAAAAATGCGTCCGTACTTAGGCTGAATTTAAACCAGTTGGAGCAGTAATGGATTAAGGTTTTTATGCGCCTCTAAAAAATGTGGTCCACGAGATATTCTGTCAGCAAATCACAAGATTTTTTTTTTTTAAGTTCGTTGTTTTCGATATTCAGGATTATCATTAATGCAAGGTTTTCAGATATATATAAACAAAATTTAAGTTTGAACTTTTATAACACCAGTTTCCTGTGGGGCCTCAAAATCCCGGGGCCCGGACCGGGCCTACACCGGGCCTGTAGCCAGAATGAAGGGACAATTGGGGCAAGGAAAGGGCCATTCGGGAAAAGGCAAAGAGCATATGGGACACAGGGAATCCTGGGATTATTCTTTATATATATGAATAGCTCGATCGGGCAACTGGGGCTACGTCTCTACTGGCCTCGGCTTGGCTAAACATAATTCAGCATTGAGTTTGGGTACATTCTATGCCACTGAGCTTAGGAGTTCAGTCTTGCAATACTATTCTCGTATACATGTATGATGTATATACGTGTATATATCTTGTATATATACGTGTATATATCTTGTATATATATGTGTATTGTTGTATACGTATGTTTATCCAAAGGGGAAATTATAAATAAGGAAGATGTGGAAGGGATAATTCAAATAAAATTAAACTTTTGCTAACTCCACTTTTATATGGTTCGTACTAGGGCGTATGTTTCATTCCCAGAGAGGGGTGAAAATAAAAAAACACATAAAAGTGGAGCCTCAAAAACTGCATCACATTTTAATTCTCCCTCCACATTCTTCTAAGGGGGTTCCCCTTATAGACATCATTGGAAGTTCAGTTTCTTGTCGACCGCGGACGCTTTGCTTGCTCTTATTTAAAAATGTCTATCTTTTACCTTTTTTACGATTGCAATATTTTTATATTGCAAGCTATCAATAAATATTTTTCTAGAAAGCTGCCATTTCCGAATTCACCTTCTTATTATCAACAGCTTTCGGAAGTTAATTCGATTGAATTCATCTTTAAAAGTATTTGATATTGTCTAGACCAGCGGTTCTTTAATTGTAGTCCGGGGAACCCTGGGGATCCGCGGGATCCTCCCAGTGTTCCGTAAAGGTTCGAGAAAATTCTAGGAAAAGAGCATTTACTCTTTAATGCTAAGAATAAATTATGAGGGGACGAAAAATTCTTTCCTTTGTAGGGACTCACGAATCAACGATCATTGATACACCAACCCACATTTCCAAAAGGTTTAATCATGATTTAATGTTCACCATTTTGTTTCCCCGCACATACGCTTTTCCCATCCAGAATCCAGATGGACCGACTCATCAGCGGTTCGCTCTGTTTCCGGCGACGGAAAAGATATTAGCTGCAGGCGACGATTGAGTTTAGTGTACAACACGGTACGGCGCAAAAATAACTTAATTGTATTTCTTCAAACTCCTTATCAGGTATTTCCTGCTTATAAGTACCCCTACTGGACATGATGATTACGACCCTCCGAGTGTGACACCACGAACCCTTGAGTGGAACAGCAAATCATCAATTAGTGTTAAAGGGGTAACCAATGAACATTTGCGTATGAAAAGGGTGAACAGCCAATAAGATCATTGCGAGTGTAGAGACGATGAGGCGAACACCAATAAAAGACATTCTTTCGGTAGGACTCTTAGCGAGATGGTCACGCTGCCCATGATGGACATTCATAATGTCTTACAATAATAATGTCAATTCTTAATCGTAACAATTTAAGTTATTTTGCTATGTGATTGTAAATAAATTGTTTAACGTAGAGACATGCTGTCTAAATAGTTCATCTGTATCTTGGTATTTCTGACTCAATTGAGATAAGGTTCCAGGGTAACAATCCACGTGAGTTGACGTACGAGCTAAAACCCTTCTGATATAACTTATAAGCTACTTTTACCATGAACGTTGAAATCCTGGTTTTCGTCTACAATTTTTGTTTCAAATTGTAAAATACTAAATCGATAGTCATCGTAACTTCCTATTTCAACGTCTACGGACTCCGCGAGCAGTTTTAATGGTACAACATAACCCATTCGCCTAAGGCGTGGTTATCCCGGATCCTACTTCCAACCATAGGTGTAGCCAGGGGCGGTTGTAGCCCTCCATCGCAATGAAATTTTGTATATTTAACATAGGAATGTATGGGTAGTATCTCTGTAACCCCTCCCATTAAGCCTATAACCCCCTTATGAACTTTCTGCCTACGCCTATCCTCCCAACTGTGTAAAAAAAAAAAGAACCGCTTATCGACTGACTGCTCACCATAGTCTGGGAGTTGATTTCCTAAGCCTTAAAAGGTTCGGATTCCTCAGAAAGCTGTAGGTCCAGGCAAAGCATAACTCCTGATGTCCTTATGCCATAAAACCAAAAATAGACCTTGCGGTTGTGCAGTGATAACACATTCACTGAACATGCCGTATTAATCCGAGTTCAACTGCCTGAAAACTAAGTACTGAAGAAATACAGTACTAATTTAATCCAGATAAAATATTAGTTATTAAAGTTTTAAATGTTTAATGCAATTCACTAATATATCAAAAGGTAAATAATAATAATTCAACGTTAAAGAACTTTAGTACGCCTTTTTGGCTTAGCCTCCGGGAATTACGGGTGGACACTGCGATGGCAAACATAAGACTGATTTGATTTTAGAATTCGGAAAACAATTGCACGTACTGTTGCCAAATATAAAAAGTGAAAATTCAATTATACAATATATGAAAAACGTGAAATAAAAGGAAACAATTTCGCATGTTTCCAATTTTAAAAATTAATCTTACGTTTGCGTTTCTTGGAATCCTAAGTGGCAACAATACAGAAAGCAAATATACAAAATATACAAAAATATAGAAAGCGAATATACAAAAATATAGAAAGCAAATATACAAAATATACAAAAATATAGAAAGCAAATATACAAAATATACAAAAATATAGAAAGCAAATATACAAAAATATAGAAAGCAAATATACAAAATATACAAAAATATAGAAAGCAAATATACAAAAATATAGAAAGCAAATATACAAAATATACAAAAATATAGAAAGCAAATATACAAAATATACAAAAATATAGAAAGCAAATATACAAAATATACAAAAATATAGAAAGCAAATATACAAAATATACAAAAATATAGAAAGCAAATATACAAAATATACAAAAGGAACATGTATTTTTATTGTAGGAGCAAACAAATTCTGTTGTGGGTTGTGCAATGATAACGCGTCCCGTTAACATGGCGTGACAATCCTAGTTTGATTGCCTGCGGTGTATAACTGCCCACTATCATCACTACTAAAGAAAAAGAAGAGCGTTTACCCACTAACTGCACACACTGCAGTCTGCGGGTTGGTTCTCTGGCCTTTAAGTGTTTCGGATTCCCTTTGAAAGAGAGCTTTTATTTTTCTTCGTTCAAAGAAATCCCTTTTGCAGAGCCTGCCTTAACCCGCGATCAGGCGCGCGGGATGTTTCACATCCCACAACTTACAATATGTTAAAAGAACAGTCCACCCTTGCTTCTGAAACTGGCCAAACTCTTTCCTGTTGCCTTCAAAGTCACAATCTTTGGGGTAGGGTGACAAAGCGAAAATTCCACTTATTGTTCCCTGTAAAATTGGACGTTTTTAATGAAATAATGCTATATAATCAGATGGGGTGCAAATCACCCCGCGCGCGTTCTCGCGTTCCTCCAATCAGCGCTACTGCTCGGGCTTTAAGGTGACGTGGCGATAACGCATTCGTTCGTCGTGCCGTTAGGCCTAACCTTGATTTGACTTTCAATGGTATCGGGGAATTTCCGTTTCGCTATCTCGCATTTTGGATTTGGTTTGCTCAGCAGCAGAGGTTCGGAGTCCTCGGACAGCTGGAGTCCCGACGCGAGATGACCATTACTGTCCTGGTGTCATAAAAACCACCAACAACAGTAAATCAACGCCATTAAACTGGGTTTGTTTGTTTGTTTGGCTTTTTTATGGCGCAAGAGCATCTGGGCTATACTGCGCCAAACATGGTAAAAAACTGGGTTTCAAATTAAAAATTAGCAACTTGTGATCTACGCATAGACTAGCGGGGATTAATTATAATGGGGTTTATAAATTACGTTAAAATTGTTAAAATAAATATTAAATGTCCAATTACATTAATTAATGCTGTAGACGTTACTTTGTTTTCACATTTGCCATATTTGGCGAGCAAAATGGCGAAATTTGGCTATGATTGGCCTTTAACATAAAAATTGCAAAGTAATTTTGCACGATACTCAGAATTTCTCAAGAACGTCCCGCATCATCGGTTCTCAATTAGTTTTCAGCGCGGGCCACTTTGGGTCTTTTTTTTCGGTCGGCGGGCCAGAAGATATGAAAACGAAATTACCTTACGTACTATATAGGCATTGGCGTAACTAATGGGGGGGGGATCGGTCTTATTCCTCCCCTAGAAAATTTCTGATACAATGAAATTTAGCATTGAGATAAGAGCTTTAGTCCCTCTAGAAAAAAAGTTGCCCTTAGAAAAAAATTTCAGTTTCTTATCTTTTGTAGCCGAGTCAATTTTTACTATTCGAGGGCCGCATCTGGCGCGCAGACCATCTACTGAGAACCATTGGCCTACACCATCAATATAAAGTCTTAAAAATTATTCCGGGCGGGGTCAAGCATATATTATGTACATTTATACATTACAATATACATAAAATTGCAATTTATTTCATATAACTGGGGGCTCGGACACTACGGGCCCATATTACTCTACGTTTATGGCCTACATTAAAATATACGTTCAGTCAGCCGACAAGAACCGTGGCTAGAACCTTTATGTACACTCTGTTAATGTCATAATGATCTCTGGTATGTTACTTCTTTACTGGGGAAAGCAGTTCCACCGGAAAGAGCAGTTTCCGTGAGTCGTTTATTTATATTTTTATGGCGCAATAACAAGCTTCTGCGAATATTGTCTATGTTTTTGTGGTCCGAAAACAAAGCCAAGACCTACAGTTTTTCGAGTAACCCGAACCTCTTCTGCTGAAGGAACTAAACCTCGGAATACAAAGTTATTGTTGTTGTTGTTGATTGTTTAAATTTGCTATTAGTATGGAAAGGTTGGCCGAACTAGCGGCACTGTATTTCCAGGCCGGAGTACAGAGAGAAGAAGGAGAAGAAGAATTGCAAGCATCCTACAGTGCCATTGGAAATTGAACTTGGGTTAATAGTAGGATCGATGATTGCATTACTATTGCGCCACTGTAGGGCATCGGACATACATTTTTTCGAGGGAATCGAACTTCTTAGAGCCCAGGTAATTAACCCCCGCACTAAAGTGGACACCGTGACAGTTAGCAAGCGGTCTTCTCTTTTTGGCATCGTTAGGAATCAAAAGCATAGTTTAAAGATAACTGAGTAACTTTTTGGTTATTTGATCGTGAGCTTAACAAGGCAAGGACATCAAGGGCCATCATGGACCTACAGTTTTTCCAAGAATTCTAAACTCCTAGGAAACTAACCCCGGGCTATAGTGAACAGTTACTCAGAGGTCTTCTCTTTTTGGCATCGTTAAAAATCAAAGCTTAACGATAACTTAGTAACTTTTAGTAATAATAACTTAGTAACTCTTAGTAATAATAACTTAGTAACTTAGTAACGATAACTGAGTAACTTTTTGGTTATTTGGTTGTGAGCTTTACGAGGCAAGGACATCAAGGGCCATGGATCTACAGCTTGCCGGGGAACTCGAAACTCCTAGGTAACCAACCCCCGAGCTATAACTGTGTACCGGTAACTGTTGATAAGTAATATTATTGTCAATCATCCCAATTTATTATTCAGATAAGAAACGTCATATATCAACCGAGATATCAGCAATTCAACGCAGGGGTGCAGTAATTAAAAAATTATGAGAGACTCAAGCAACTTTAATCGTATGTGATCCGACCATGTCCATCATGTCCAATAGGGGGAATTTGAGCTCCTTGAACTCCCCCGTTTCTACAGTACTGATTCAACATAACAATTATCATTGTGGTGGAAGGGCTTTTAGACCGCCTTTCTTGTCCTGGCGTTTAGGAAAAGAACAATATTCGCCACCAAGAACCCGATGGGCACAAAGCTCTTGTCGGCATGAGGCACTGGCCTTCCGGTCTAATCCAGAAATTCAAGTTGTGAGGCGCTTGTGAGCATGACCCTAGACCACGGATATGGACATCCCTCGTAGCCGAAACTACTCCATTACCTTCACAATTATGTAATAAAACATACAGTAAAACAGGGGTGCTCGTGTTTATCATTATACGAAAGTAACCGCTTCTACAAGAGCTGACCAGGGACTGACTCAGCCCTGATGGACCAAAGCAGAAATATTCAATGATACGCAAACCACGGTGCGAATCCTCCAGCAAAGGAGTTTAAGCCGTTCTCAGAAAGTAACCACCACCCTTCTGTTTTCAAAGTCTTTATTTCCCCATTTCAAGCATTTTTCTTATAGCCATCCCCCCCACGAATTCATTGCCCAGCTGAACCTTCTTGGGAGTCAGGGACCACATGATGAGAAGTGGGCGCCATGGTCATCATCATAGATCGACTGAGCGTGCCACTTAACATAATGTATTTTGAATATAATAATTGCGTTTTAGACCTCATTCTTAAAATATTCATCTTTATTTCTTGCATCGAGTGAACCCAAAGAACAAAAGAAACGAAATTTAAAAAGCTTCTGCTGGGAACACTGAAGCACTATCAAAACGCCCTAGAGATCAAAGTTTCCAGCTAGGGATTACGACAGTAGGAAAACAATCTTCCATTTCTTTCGAAGTCGGTTGAGAGTTTGTAGGCAGCCCTTTTTATCCGTAGGTCTTTACTTAGAATAGTTTCCATTTTGCTTCAGTTATTCAGTTAGTGTACTCTCGTTATTTAACCAGTTTTGTGGTGGGCTTGACAAAACAGCAAAAGGAAGTCATTTATTGATAACAACTCCTCTGAACACTATCTTTCGAAATCTCAGTTTTTATTTTGTTGGAATTTCTTCGTGTCTCTTAAAACAATACTTTTCGATACCTTAAATTTTTAAAATTGTACGTCATTTTATATCATCAGTCACACTAGGATGGCCATGTATTTTTAACATTGCATATTGTTACGTTATCAGTCACATGACAGTTTCGTATTGATGGGATTTTTTTTTCCATGCTATATCATCAGTCAAGATACTGGGGTTAGAATTTTCAACTTCTTGTCGTCCATTACAGAAGTACCTCAAATGTATTGGTTCATTGCACAATGCAGGGTGTCTCAGCAACAGGGTTACGGTTCGGTCTCAGCTCTGGTGGCGTGCGGATGTCTGTCCGGGCAGGCGGGTGTTGGTTCCGGCTCGCTTAAGACGGAGTGTTTGGGACATTCACTTTGGCCGCCGGGCGGCGGTGGATCGATGCCTGCTTCTGCTATTCTGGGACCGGACTCCGCCCTCCCTCGTAATTCGGACTTCGTCGCTAGGGCCGTGCTTGGCCTTCTGTCCATGACGGGCGTTCGCCATTGTCTTCGTCCGCTGCGATCGCTTGGGGGCCAGCTTTCGCATACAGCGGATGATAATTTGGTATGTAATGCCTGTCCGGATTGTTCTGGTCTCGTGCGCCCTGGTTGCGGGGAATGATTTTCTCCTGTTCGCTGCCGCTCGCGGCACCACACCCACTCAACGGTGTCCGGTGGTCTCCTGTAGGAGTACTGGCTGGCCCGGGGTGTTCTTCCGCGCCATCCATCTATTTCGGCCACTCCTCGGGGCGGACTGATCGTGGATCGTCGCGTGAAGAGCGCCAGATACTACTCAGGTCAGCTGATCAAGTGTATAGTTGATTAGGATATCGCATGTTGCACTTCTCATGCACTGGTTGTAAATATTTGTGCATGCTGGACGATTTTAGAACTGGCGCTGTGGGTGGTTTGCGACTTTAGATTCTATGACATATTATCGTTCACCTTGATGAGTACTATGACCCCTTGAAGTTTGTAACCCTGCTGTTGGGACACCTTGTATAGATTGAGAAAGTGGTTGGTCGGTAATTCACTTCTTCACTTCGTATCTTTAGACATTCATCCGTTTATCCGTTTGTGTGTTGTAGTACAGGATTCCTTATACTGCGAATCAATACCGAATACGACAAGTTTACGATACCATTTGGACCCAAACTCAAATTTAATGCGCGGATGACAACCGCGTATACATGTACAGTTCGTTCACGAAAAGTTGTCCGATGGTGCCGTTAGAAAATAAGGGGAGCTGACGTCACAAAGGGCATAGCCGATTCCAGCAGAGGGAAGGGTGTCATTTCAGAACTGTTTTTTAGTGAACGTTTGTCTGCGCCAAAAACCAGTTCTGAAATGACGTCCTCCCCTCTGCTGTAATCGGCTAGAAAACCCGCTAAAAAAAGGAACGCTTACGGACTAACTGCCCACCGTGTCCCGGGGGTTGGCTCCCTAGCTCGTAAAAGGTTCAGATTCCTCGGAAAACCGTAAATCCTAGCACAGCATGACTCTAGCTGTCCTTGCGCCGTAAACCTCAAACAATTACAAACAATATGCATTCATAACTAGTAAAATTTTTGCCACTGGTCAAACGTATAAGAAAATATTCTGCAACATTTCGAGAACCGCTGTTCTCTTTATCAAACAAGTTAAAGGGAACGAAGTACGCGACACTCTATGGAATCTGTCCTTACACGCTGAATCAGTTGCAAAATTTTACTGGTAAGCCCTGGTCGTTGCATTCTTTTGTTAATACGCATTCATCCGTCCGTCCATCCGTTTGTGCATTATGGCGCAAAAACAACTCAAGTTATGAAACGCCAAATTCTCCTAGATTACGAATCAGTACATACCCGTATCCAGAGGGGGGTCTTAGGGGCCGTTCCCCCCAGAAACTAAATTTTTAATGGGACTTGGCTACGGCCTTGCATGCTGTGATTGTATCGATACATGCTGTAAAAATTTTTGAACCCTCCCCCCCAAAATTAAAACCTGACAACGCCCTTAGATCAGCATCAAATACGGCGAGCAGTCGGATTTAAAACACAATGTAATGCGTGGTAGACAAAGAAACACGCATGCCAGCACACACATATACGCATGCATGAGTATACATATGTACATACATACAGACAGACGGACGGGCAGACAGGCAGGCAAACGGACGTACTGACAGACAGACGGACACAGAGATGGACACACATACAGACGGACACACAGACGAACGGACACACAGACACACACAGACGGACCGACCGACCGACCGACAGACAGACACACATACAGACACATACATACATGCATGCACACGCACGCAGGAAGGGAGAAACACACAGAGACAGATACAAACAAACAAAAAACAAAGCTTATTGGTTAGTATAACTAAAATATTGATATGATTTCTCAAACACATCACGACTGGCACTTTGAACTCAGGTTTAACTTCGTAACGTCAAAGCTTTTCCCATTTTCTCCACTAATAATGAAAAGTAAAGTGCTTATTCATGTTTCAGCGAAAAAGCAAATCGCGGGAGTTGTGGAAATGATTGAGATTGGTCTCACTCTCATCAACTTTTTCTTTGAGAGAAGTTATTAGAAATGGTTTTCCGCAGATGGCGGGCAAACAAGTAAGATAGAGACACTTAATCATGCTCGGATCTTTGTTTAGGAGCCGAAACTCTTCTTCTTCTTCAGCTATTGATGCAACTGCCTAAGCATATCTCTCCCCACCCTTTCCATACACACATTAAGCAATATTATTGTTCGTGTTCCAGTGCTTTTAGGAAATAAGAAATGGAGGAAATATGAGCAAAAGTGTTCAGGATCATTTTCAAATATTGCACTTTGTGTTGTAAATAGCAGAAAGTGGAAAACATTACCAACTTTTGTTCATTTTTTAACATCAGGTCAGCAGAAAATAAAATCTGATCTGATAACGCATGAATATCAGAGAATATGAAGTATGTTCTTACTTCTTAATATTATTGCAATATTAAAATCGAATACAAAGGAAAATTTTGAAAAAAAAAGTGTAAATTGCAGCTTCATGAGACTTTTCCGTTTGTAAAAATTCCAGAATTATTTCAAAAGAAGAATTGGCAACGATGAATATATCTACAGACAGTGGAAATACTGGAACAAGCAAGTGAAAGAAAATCGCCTAAGGTCAATATTTAAATTTAGCGAGTTTCAATTAACATTAATTCGCAACTCTAATCCGCAATTCTTTAATTCGCAACTGTCTAATCCGCAACTCTCTAATTCTCAAGTAACTCGGTAGGTTTCCAACGTTAACAATAGCCATCATTATTGCATTTACGGAAGACTTTAAATGCAGTAATGATGGCTATTATTATTGCATATACCGGAGACCTTTACCTAACCCTTTTTATTGCGTACAGGCAGGCAGGAAAACCAAAAGCAAGAGAGGGTTCAATATCTATTGAAATCCTTTAAAAAGCCCATACTTCTCTCGGGTATTTCCACTTACCGGACAGGTCACGTAAATTTACGTTTTTCCAGTCTGACTTCCTAGGACGGGCTACGTAGAATTACGTTTTTGCTTGAATTTTTATTACGCAAAACGAACTTGAAAAAATACGTAAATGAATAACGTAAATAAATAACTTTGTGAAATTTTATTAAAAATAGTGTCGATTTAATAAAACTGGAACGCTTTAAAACCATACACATGCATGTTTATTTAATTCTCTTAAAAAAATGTCCGGAAACCGAGGAAGACAGAGAAAAAACAACCAGTCTGTTAAGTTTTAAGAGCCCTAAAATGCCGTCGTGTTATCGCGTTCCTGAGTCGTGCCGTTAACACGGGGTCCATTTCAACGGTATTGTAGAACACGCGTCGTTTTCCTGACACGGTATTCCGGGGTTTGATTCCGTGAGTAACAGGATTTCGTATTACTTGAAAAATTGAAAGCTCCTGCGTATTCAGTTAAACCTTAGCTGCCCTTGTGACGTAAAACACGGACCAACGATTATCTTAACACTTTACCTACAGGAAGCCTATTAGTGGGCTATATATGTATGCATATAGTTGCAAACAGTAGATAAAATGTTAAGTCCCTGAAAAGAATCTGGTAACACTAGCGAGCGAAGTACAAAAAAAAAGTGTGAAAACGCAAAATTTTTAAGCTTTATTTTTTGAAAATATTTATAAGATCTTACTAATTTTTATTTATATTGTGATTCTAAATTAAAAGCAATGAATATAGTAATTTACTAATATCTGATAATATACAGAGTAATTTTAAATTATTGTACTCATTTACGCGGCGTGTAATGTCCAAGCCTAAAGCAGCAAAATGGAACATCTTACAGAATATGGCAGCATAACTCATGAAGTTTGTTTGGTAATGCTGAACTTGTCGTTTAATATGCATTTTCCTGGGCTCTGTCTGGGTGTGGTCGACCGATTCTGTGACCTCCGTAGTCAGTCGATATTCACCAGATTGATCTCCTTCTGCGGGGTATACCTGGAACACATTGTTTACAAGATGCCAGAGACCTCAATCGATAAATTGAGGGCTAGCATTATGGACAAAATAAAAACAGTCACTCCGCAAATTATTGAGAATAATTAGAAGGAAATAGATTACCATTCAGCAATCGTAAGAAAGGCTCGCATCTTGAAGTTGTTCAGTACTCTGTGACACTGATTCTACAGACAATACTTACTTCTTGGCTACATTCTCATATTCTACAAACAGTTCCATTTTACAGTTTCTGATTTGAAAATTATCGGTCGCGAAAGGCCAGCCAGTAGTTTAAAATCAGCCTATGATCATATCGTATTGTAGTATATTGTTTTGATTGGTTGGTTGTATTTTTATGGCGCAAGGACAATAAGAGTCATTCTGAGCCAAACGAGATGTATATTGTTTTAAATCGTCACAATACCGAGAATTACGAGCCGGAGTTCTTCTCGCTTTTACGATTGAGAAGAAGTGAAAGAATAAACACGCTAATTGAAAATAAATGTTACTTTGAAGGAAACCATGAAAACATCGATCTAAATGGAAAACATATTGAAAATAAAAAGACACTGAGTTTAGTTACACAATACGAATATTTCTTACGAAACCGTGTTTACTATTAAAGAGATCCCTACGGACTCGTTCACAGGCGGCACCGGTCTTCTCTGGCTGTTTACTTTTTGACCAGAATCATTTATTTCCCGTGAAGCTACAAAAACATTTGTTTTAGTCATTATTCTAGGCTATAATTATCCTTAAATTATTGTTTCACAGGCATGTAGCCGGAGCAGCAGGGGCAGGGCCCCAGTTGCCCCATCGAGCTATTTGTATATACAAGATGTTCCGAATATAGCCTTGATCATTGTGCAAAATGGACCATAATGGCCCTTTACATGGGGGGGTCGAAATGAATATCCACGGAGTTATGCATACTTTTATTTTTGAGAGGTGGGGTCTCTAATAACCAATGGCGCCTTCAAACCAAAAATGAGCCTTCCTTTAAATTTCAAATCCGGCGCCAAATTGGTTGTCAGGTGTGTTGGCATTTTTTGTGAGTGCCGGAATTGGCGATTTGGTCTGATAATTGGCGTATTTCATAGATAAAGATTTCAAGGTTCCTACGTAGGGCTGCAACAGCTACGGTGGAGCTCTATGAACACCGGGATGCCCCCTAGGTCCGTGGAAACTCTCTTGGTTCAAAATAAGAAGTTTAGTTTGAAAAATCAAATTTTCAAACCTCGCAACACCGATTAAGGAAGTTTGCCTAAGGAGTGTTCCAATTTTTGCTACGAAGGGCAGGGTAGGCGATATGGAAAGGGAAAGTGAATTACACAGGGGCCCCATGCGGCCAAGGGGGGCCCGGTACTAAAAGGTACAAACCCTCCGACTTTATTTAGACTTTGAGTCGTGCTTTGGTCAACAAATGGCGTTATCTTCGCCTAAATTTTCGTATTTGCATAGAGTTCACTAACTGATTTTGCAAGCGCTCCCTTTGTTATCGTTTAACCTCAAATGGACCATCATGTCCCAGGTTCGATTTCCCCGTGTACACACAAGCCACTTTTTTTTTCAAGTTTAATCCGTCATCCAAGCCGTAAATTTCATTAAATAGATTGTATTTTTCTGAATGTATATTTTTTTACATAAAATATAATGGAAGAAGATTTCATTTCTAAATCCATTTTGAGAGTATATGAAATTCATGACTTTTGTCCTTGTTATAATTTAAAGAAAAAAGCTCACTCTCATCTGCCAATGTTAAAAAGTATTTATTTTCAAACTTTATGAATATTAATCTTGAATTTTAAGTAGAAAGACAACTATCCTAAACCTTGAACAAGGGCCTTTCTTAATAACGTTTCAAATCCATTTTTCTGTCATATGATATTCTACGTCAAATCTTTTATGTCATCTGCTATGCATAAATTAAATAACATTTTTCTACAGCCTACGTTCTAAAAACCATCTCCCTTAAGCTAATACTTCATTTCTCATTCGTTTTTTTGAACAAATATGGAGCATCGCAACAAAATCTAACACCTTTCGGATCACAAAGGCCCAGATTTGAATCCCTTTATATGAACAATTCACTTTTATTTTTCATATTTCACTCATTTTTCAACCTGTAAATTGCATTAAATCGGCTTTACGTCGCACAGTAGGTGAAATACTCATTCTAGGGAGAAAAAAGTCTAAATTTTGATAGTCTTATATTTTAAAATTTTTAGCGTATTTCCGTTACCAAATATCCACAGACAGCCTACAAGTAATATCAAAGGATATGATGCAATAAATTAGCAGTGGCGTCATCGACGCTTGGGGTGTGCTCAACTCTGTGGTTTATTACATTGCTAAAAGATTTTTGCAGCGTCTCTGTAAAAGTATCACTCTGAATCTTCTAATTTGCCAATTGTTTGAAATTTCGTACGATGTTTATTTGAAGGTTTGTACATATTTTGGCATAATTTATTCAAGTTGAAGACGTTAACCAGTTTTAATAGAACGTTTTAAATTTATGTAATCTTCATCACCGTTATCTTATGTCAATTTCTAAATTTAAACGTCCAGGAACACACAGGTTCGCACGGGTTCGCTTTGATTTATTTTTTTTACATAAGTAGTTCATATAGTTTAAAATTATGTCGAATTTAGCTGCAGCCATCTGCAGCCGCACCGCCACTAAAATTATTTGCACTATTTCACACACATTATGTCATTGGCTCGACAATAAACAAATAATTATATTTAGAATAAAAATAAACAAATTTTATTTTTAAATCATTCTCTTTTTAAGTGAACTGCAGTTTCTTATTGCCTGTTATTTTTTATTAACAGAAGAAGGAAAAAAAATATTTTATACATCAATTGCTGTTTTCTTCCATTTCATTTCCGGCAAGTTTCGTAACTTCTTTTATAGGGACTCCAGTTTTAATTAGCTTTTAAACATTAGAAGCGTACTTTCCGTTATTCTTTTTAAATATTAATAACTCACGGACCTCAATAAGTGTTTTGTTTTTAGCATAACCATGTTCGTGCATTGCGGTTCACAACCGAAAGGAGAGAGGGGGAAATCCTTCCCAAAACAAAAAAAAAAGATGAGTAAAATGGAAATTTTTTAATTATATTTAAGATAAAACTTTGTGTCTCGAATAATTAATTTTTGCACTAAGAAGTTTGATCCAGAACCATATTTATCACCCCTGCAGAGTCGACATCGTGGGTAGGGGGAGGGCAACAATCTATGTTCAAGATTAACTTTGTCCATATTGTTTTACCATAATATTGGGATGACTCCGTTTTAGATCTCACCTTCTATCCCTTGCTTATCTTGAAATATAGTTCCTGCATAGGACTGCGAAATCGTTTCACACTTCGTAAATGTATATTATTGTTTACGATCGTTGCCATCTGTACTTTGAAGGCAATGTGATATTGTGCCATCAACACATGGCTGATTTTAATCACCCTACCCTTTTTAAGTTAGAAGGATGGGTTCAAATTCAAACTGAAACTAAAGTATCCAGCTGTAGTTCGCATTTTTTGTTTTGCTTCCTCTCGCGTCCCCAATCAATTTAAGCACTGATGATAGATCTTCTTTTAAACATATAGACATGTCGTTGCTGAAGAAAGAGCTGTTCGAAGTTTGGCGACAAGAACCGTTGGCCAAAAATAGAAATGCTGTTGTTCTTACGTATGTTTTGGACAAGTTGAAAATAAAAAATGCGAAGAAGATAAATATATTTGTTCCAAAAAATTAGTTAAGCAATTTACCAGCAAACTTACTTCAAAGTGGAGAGCAAGCAGTCTGTCGTTAAAAACGTTTGAGCTGAGAAATCATCAGTGGCTGGATGAAAATATTGTTTTGTTTTTTTTTGTTTTTTTTTATACAAGAATCTTCCATACCACAAACAGGGAAAAGGGCAGACCGTCAAAAGACTTTTCTAAAGTAGGTTCCAAACCCAAAAGGTTGCGCCTTTATTAGAAACGTATTCTAAAGAAGTGCTATAATTTGCAGCAAGTGGTAGCTTACATACATCTGACATGAGAGACGCTGCTCACGTTGTAAAAACCGTAACTGAAAATTATCTCAGAAGAGCAACCAAAATAAGAAGAATTATAAATTCTCCACCACACCCATTCTTTGTTCTTTTCCTCAGATCCTATTATTTTATTGTTATCGAAATCATCTTCAAACACTCATTCAAATAAGTGGCCCCTTGAAAAAACCGTAATCAATTTATTGTCTGACCCATCACTACCAAAATCATTAAAGTTTGTTGAAGCTGATGATGAGTACAACGATGACTCGTCTGCAGTTCATTCCCATATTTACTAACCTCGAAACGTTCGCACCAAGAAAAAAAAAGATTATTTCATGCCTAAAAATAGTGAAAATTATGACAACAATTTTATAAAGGTATGATATTATTATTATTCGAATTATTATTTTATGAATTATTATGCTTATTAATATATTACGAATTGTAATTAATGGAAATTATTTTATTAAATCATTTATTGATTAATGGACAAGAAACGTGGATGTAATTTTGAAATTAATACGTATAAATAATGACTAAGCCGTTATTTATTATCATTTTTGCGTAGAAATAGAGTTTTAAGCATAAAGAGCGTTATTGTTTTAGTCTTGATTTTTTCCCTCTAGAATGAGCGTTTTGCCCACTGTATGTCGTATTTTTCTGAATGCGATGCATATTTTTTTTTACATTTTGAAGAAGGATATTTCATTTTAAAATCCATTTTTAAGGGTATCTGAAATTCAAGACTTAATTACATATCCTTCTTTAATAATTTAAAGAAAAAAGCTCTCTTTCATTAGCAACATTAAGAAATAAAGCACTTTTTTGAAACGTCGTGAATGTTTAACTGGAATTTTAAACAGAAGGGCAACTATCAAATCTTGGAAAAAAAAGGGACTTCCTAAATAACGTTTCAAATCCATTTTTCACTCGTAAGGAAGTTCACTTCAAACCTCTGCCTTTTATGTCATTTGCATAAATTAAAGCATAATTTTATACATTCTACGCACGAAAAACGCTCTCCCTTAAACCAATAGAACTACGCATTCATCTTTTTAAGAAATATCTAGCATTGAAGCGATCTTTAACCCCATTCGGATCACCAGGTCCCGGGTTCGTGTCCCTGTCAACTATCCTTAAATCTTGAAAAAGGGCCTTTCTTCATAACATTTGAAATCTATTTTCCCGTCTTAAGAAATTCGACGTCAACCCTCGGTCTTTTATGTCAAATTAATAAATTAAAGCACATTCTTCTACAGTCTATGCACTCAAAACAATCTCCTTTAAGCCCAGAGTTAATTTTACATCCATCCTTTTAAAAAATCTCTGGCATTGCAGAGATATTTAATCCCGGACCTTAAATCCAGACCACAAGGTCCCAGGTTCTACGCACAAGCCACTTGTTTTTTTTAAATTTCCAAGCCGTAAATTGCATTAAGTAGATCGTATTGTTCTGAATGCAATGCATATTTTTTCACATTTTTAAAAAGAATATTTCAATTTTAAATCCATTTTTAAGGGTACCCGAAATTCATTACTTCAAAGTACTTAGTCTCCCACTAATAATTTAAGGAAAAACTCGTATGCACGGTCTCAACTTGGTTGGCTCAAAATGACCCTTGCTGTCCTTGCGCCACAAAAATACAACCAACCAATCAATTAATTAATTAAGTGAAAATATATATCTCTCATTTTCATCGTCAAAAAAAGAAAGTAATATTTTATACACCTTGTAAATATTTCTCAGTGGGTAGAGCCTCCGCCCGGCAAGTGGAAGGTCGTGGGTTCAGGTCCCACCGAAGGCAGAAATATTTATTTTCTTTCGAACGTTTCACCATCTAATCACGCCATACCATCGGCGTTGGTATCACTACGCCAATAAACGTTGATTGATATTGTTGTTTGATTTAATCTGCGTAGTGTTCGATTTATATAAATATTTAACTCTATTGTTATACATGGGGACAACTATACAAAATCAAGAAGAAAATCTTTATCTCCAATAAACCAATAGTTAATTTTTCATTTATCTTTTAGGAAGCCTCTGCCATTGGACGAGGTTTAACCCCGTTCGGATTAACAAATTTCGTGTTCGAATCCCCTTGTACGCACAAGACACTTTTTTTTTTAACTTCATCCGCTTTCCAAACCATAAATTACATTAAATAGGTCTTATTTTTTCTGAAAACGTTGCATATTTTTTAACAGTTTTTTAAAAAAATATTTTATTTTTAAATCCATTTTTAAAAGTAACAAATTTACGACTTAATTCCTTATTCTCCCCTAATAATTTAAAGAAAAAGCACACCCTCTTCAGCATTTTTTCTTCAAACCTTGTGAATATTTAACTCGAATTTTAGCCAGAACGACAACTCTCCTAAATTAAACACAAAACTGGTATTTGCATTTTTAGGAAATTTTGGCGGGACAACTAAAGCTTTAGCACTAACGCGTCTTATATTCATCCGCAATAAAAAAATGAAACTGTTGGAAATTTTCTGGAGGGTCAGTCAGACTTCTGGGGTTTTCCGGCCCTCCCGGCTACCAGTTAAATGGGGACCCTCACTTTTCCATAACTTCTAAAACGTATAAATGAATATTTAACTGAAAGACAATTTTAGTCAAAGGAAACAGCATTTTTAATTTTTTTATGCGTCTATTCTTGCATTAGCTTTCACTTATACAACTTGTTACACCAACATTTCTCATATATTGGCCTTCGCGTATACAGAAGGTTAAATGATGTATATCTCTAATAAGATTAGATACTTGTAGATCTATATCTCTAATAAGATTAGATACTTGTAGATCTATATCTCTAATAATATTAGATACTTGTAGACCCATATCTCTGATAAGATTAGATACTTATAGATCTATATCTCTAATAAGATTAGATACTTGTAGATCTATATCTCTAATAATATTAGATACTTGTAGACCCATATCTCTGATAAGATTAGATACTTATAGATCTATATCTCTAATAAGATTAGATACTTGTAGACCTATATCTCTAATAAGATTAGATACTTGTAGATCTATATCTCTAATAAGATTAGATACTTGTAGATCTATATCTCTAATAAGATTAGATACTTGTAGATCTATATCTCTAATAAGATTAGATACTTGTAGATCCATATCTCTAATAAGATTTAATATATACTGATATATTTTATTATAGGGCAAATACAGGAAAGATGAATGTTTTATTCCATAGCAGGGGAAAAAATGTGATACAAATGCCGATCTCTATCAGTTGTTACATAATGATACTCCTGTTTGCATTATCTGGCGCATTGGAGCTAGTGTCTCAGTAAGTCAGTCTGGCTTCTGGCTCACTAAGTCAAGATCATTTATCTTCTTCAATGCGTTAGAAGCAGACGTCGATCCACAAGGGAAGATTTATTTCTTTTCGAGACGCTAACATCGTGAGCAATGGAGTGCTGATACTGCGGACGGGATTTATACCGTAGATCAAATTCCTGATATACAATGGCGGGCAATTAGAATACTTTAGTTCCTTGCATGATGGTAGTACTTGACATGCGTGTCTTCAGGGAACAGGAAAATAGATACCTTTGCGACCTTCATCAACGTCATTATCATCCATTACAAGCTCATGACCATGTACGTCGACATGGATTTGTACAATAAATGACAGTTTGATATATCCAAGGGTTCTCAAGAAAGGAGAATTTCCCCAACGGGGGAATTTCAATATTTTAAGCGGAGATTGCAGAGTCAATTTGCTAAACTTAATACTGATGCAATACCCTAGCAATACTGATGCTGCTAAACAAAAATCCTTAAGGGGGAACCTAAGGCGGGGAGGAACATCGAAAAAAGGATGCAACGGCAAAAGGGGTTAAGAAACGTTGATCAAATATGAAAATATGTTTCAGCACATCCTCAATGAATTCTTTGTTTAAACATTTATTTAATTTATGTTAAATATGTTTTTATTTAAAATAAAATGCATAACTTATTTGCATGTATCGTCACCATCATCTTCCATTTTCAAGCCACTGGTGGAGGTCTCTCTATTATCACGCATGCGCGTAGTATGGTGAAAGAAATATGGTGAAATCAGCCTTAAAAGCTCATCACGCTAGCTGGGTGTGTTGGCAAGCTGAACCTACAGCTTAACGAAGGCTTCGAACCTCGGCCACTGCAGCCGAAATCCTGAGCTTATGGGGAGCTTCATTGTGTCACCCTCCCACGGAGTGATCGCTGTCCAAGTTGCTTCAAATTAGGAGCTCTGTCGGGAGCCGGTATTCATGACAGAGGTGGGGAGGATTGTGGAACATTTATATACATATATGTTCATATATACGTTTGCATAATACGACTATTGTAATAAGAAATACAATAGTCATATAATAATGAAATTCTTTGGAAAAACTTGGGGTTTTTTGATAATTTAGAAGCGGTTATTAAACTATTATTCGTTTGCAAACAAAATTCAATATTACACACATTATAAGCATGATTATAATTAATATTTGTCAAAGCATTTTTTCAATAACATTTAAAACTATAATCATGCAATAATTTTATATTACGAATCTCTCTCTCTCTCTCTCTGGAATGTCCATATATTACCAATTCCAATTCCTAAAATGAATTACATATCTATTTTTAATATATATAGGAAAATTTTAAAAGAAATTTACATAGAGATTATATTATTACACATTGATATACACGTATAACCTGAATAAACATGAGTAACATCAATTTGGTTGCAGCTTTTCTATTGCCGGAAACATTTCATTTATTTATGGCAAAACCGACGACGTGTTCGCGGCAGCTTCTATGTAATTAACGTAACACAGATCCATAAACGTAACAAGGGAGACTTCAATATTAAATATTAATATTTAATTATACTTAATTATGGGAGTCAAAAATGACGTAACACGCTTTTAGGAACTTAGATCTTCGATTGGTTAGTTGCGTTTTTAAGCGTCACTTCGCTCCAGAACTTCGATGTGATGATATATAAATTATGAGTTTTTATGCAGTCTCGGTAATCCGGCACATTTTGCGCAAAGAATTGCCGAATGAGCGAGAATCTACTGAATTATCAAAGCACAAAGACACAGCATTAGGTTTAAAAACTAAATTTGAAGGATGCGCTTGAACTTGTGCTGGAACTTTGGAGGTTCAGTCTGAATTTTCGTTAGTTGTAGTACGAAATTTCTTGGGCCAGTATATGTCACAGTGAAATTGGATAGTCTAGGTTTGCATACAATCCCTAGTGATTATAGACAATCCCTGAGCATCTTAATAAAAATAAATAACGATCCTGAAAGGAGAGGCAGAATCCGGGCCGACGAGAGGGAGGGGCAGCAGAGTCTGCAACCCGGGGGGCCCGCGCTGGTAAGGACCTATGCCTTGGGGCAGACCCTGCCCGCTCCCAAAATATTTTTGATACGATATTCGTGCTTCCTTATTTAAAAATGCAAAAAATAATAATGTGCCCACCCTAGAATTTTCCCGGCTGCTGTCTTACGTGCCGAAATATATATATATATATATATATATGGCCTGCAAAAGGGTTGCTGGTATCTAACTGGAAGGAGACCCACACGCTGAACGTATGTGACGATGTGTGGAACCGGCCAGGCCAGTAACCTAGTGTCCTACCCCGCCTTCAAGTGGTGCAGGCTGAGCTTTCTATTTATGTGGCAAATTAATATTTGCTACACGGATAGAAAGGCGGAAGGGGAGGGCTAATTCACCAACCCGTCTAGCCAGCGTGGTGAAATTATGGCTAATTCCTCCATTATGTTGACACACCAGAAACCATGGCCCCTAGTCTCCAGGTGCTGGAGTGCTCCTGATCAAGGCAGCGGTCAGTGTGGCATGAAAGCAGGGGGTGCTAAGAATCACTGGAATGGCCCAGGCTGCCGTTTGTTATTGACCTTGGCTACGTTTAATGGACGATCCCTTGCTTCTGAAGCAAAACTTCAGGAATTGGAAGAAGAACTTGACAAGATCAAATGGGACATTGTAGGACTCAGTGAAGTTAGAAGAAAAGGTGAAGAGTTGGTGGAACTTAAAAGTGGACATTTGTTTTATTATAGAGGAACGGAAACTGGAAGAACAAGTGGTGTTGGCTTCTTAATCAACAAAAGAATTAAAGACTACCTTCTTGAAGTCGAAAGCACGTCAGATCGAGCAGCGAGGCTCGTTGTTCAACTAACCCAGCGATACCAACTTCAAATAGTACAGGTATATGCACCAACATCAAGCCATACCGACGAAGAGGTTGAAGAATTTTATGAAGAAATCAAAGAGTTACACACCAAAGGGAAACAACATATCAAGCTCATCATGGGGGATTTCAATGCAAGAATTGGACAACAGGAACAAGGAGAGACATCGGTTGGTAAATACGGATATGGGGAAAGGAATGAACGTGGCGATCAACTCATCGAATTTGCAGAAGCTGAAAATCTTAGCATCATGAATTCATTTTTTAAGAAGAAACCGCAAAGAAAATGGACATGGAAACACCCAAATGGGGGAACTAGTGAAATTGACTATATCCTGGCAAACAAGAAATCAATTATTGAAGATTGCAGTGTACTGAACAGATTTAATACTGGAAGTGATCATCGAATGGTGAGATGTAAAGTGCACTTAAATACTAAATTAGAACGACAGAAGCTCATTAGGAAACAAGTAAGTAAGAGGGTGGATTTAAAGAAATTAAAAGAAAATACCGAGGCATTCAAGTTGGAATTAAAAAATCGCTTTTCTGCACTGGAAGGACTTATTGATGAAAGTGATATCTCAGAAGCAAATGAAAACATTGTTAAGACAATAGTTGAAACTGCTGGGGAAATTGGTGGTGTAACCTGTAAAAAGCACAATAGCAAATTATCTGAGAAGACGAAACAGCTCATGAAAAGGCGAAGAGATATGAAGGTGGACAATCAAAATACCAGTTCCAGGATTGAGTACATAGAACTTTGTAAAACTCTGCGCAAAAGCATGAAAGAAGACATAAGAAAATTCAACTGTGAGCTAGTAAGGAAAGCCATTGAAAATAACAAGAGCCTTAGGGTTGTTAAAGGAAGT
>QLNU02014802.1:57668208-57715117 GCA_006491805.2 Dysdera silvatica
GTCATTATTTTATATAAGCACGATATATTTATATGCTATGCGAGAATAAATGGAACATCTGAACAAAAGACCTTTTCGATGCACTACAAAATGGTTATTTTAAAGTATGCCTCACCCTCTTTTAAAGGTAGCCAAAGGTCAAATGAGGTCATAAAACCTCTATAAAACTCTCAGAGTTTAATGAAATCTCAAAACTAAAGCATGCTTCTCGACAAAATTGGTAAATCAATAAGAAATCAAATGAACATAAATAGAGCAACTGAATTGTGAAATGTGATTTGTGTAATGCATTATCCACCTAGGAGGAAGAGCCTTCTAATAAGTTGTTGCTTTCTGTCCTCCTTTATTTCTAACCTAACCTCAGACCGGAAGTTTTCTGACCTCAGATACATCAGCATAACAACCTAAATATATTACATATCAAATATTTCATCATAAATTTTGCCTATATAATAAGAATTTGAATATTTTCTCTCTCTCTGAATTCTGATCTATTAGTAGACGGATTTCAGCAGCAAATCGAATGTTAAATCATTTTTTATAAATTTAGTTTGCAATTGTTATTGTTTTATAAATACGTATGGATATTAATGCCAGGTTGAATAATTATCAGTGTGATATTAATAATAATTATCCGTATAATATATATATATGTGTAATTATCAACCATTTTCAATCCACTGAAGGATAGAGAGATCGCTCTGTTGTCATACATATGCGCAATATAATGAAAGAGATACAGAGAAATCGTCTTTAAATTCACCACGCTTGCCGGACGTGTTGGTAAACTGGACCTACAGTTTAACAAGGGCTGCGAACCTCATTATATAAATTTGTTTTAAAAAATCGCTTAAATTCACACAAGTGTATTATTTAATAGAATAATTTGTTTTATTTTAAGTTATAATAATAATTTAAAATAAAACTGTATATCTAATATAATAATAATTAATTAAAATTTATCGTTTAGAAGGGAATTGGATTTCTTTTTACATTTTGCATTTGTTTCAGTATCTACCGAGCAGTTACTACTACTACAGTTACACCCAGACGTATGCTATGAATAATATGTTTTATAACTATGGGAGACTTAGTCGCCCATTTTAGCGATCTTTATTTGAATTAAAGGCGATCTTTATCGAATTAATAAAACCTCAGCTTAATTATCTGTTGTCTTTTCTTTCTCTAGTAATGAGGTTTAAATTTAAATACTTAAATACTTAATTTTAAAAAATTTAAATACTTAAATGAGGTTTATCTAGTAATGAGGTTACGTTTATAAGATATACCGAGGGCTAGTGTAGTGTTTTAGATTAGAGAGAGAGAGATCTTTTGGACATAGACGTTATGTGTATAACGTTTATGATTATTCCTCTATGATTATTTAACGTCGATGATTATTCCTGCAAGGTTTACAGTGGGAGAACGCATAAGCATATACCTTAAAATTTATTAATTTTGTAGTTACAGAATTTTCAAATTAGAGAACCTTAAATTTCGATGATTTTAAAACCTGATTCCTTATTGTTTTAAATGTCGATAAATTCGTTAATATACTGTGCTGTTTTGAAAAAAAAAAAAAGAAGAAGTACCCCTAAAAAATTATCCGATCATCTCAAAATTTCGCATGCGAATTCTTTTAGACCAAGTATGCAAATGATTAAATTTTCAAAGCCAATGAGTGTTAACTTCGATCATAGCGCGCATTTCTACTGCGCAACTATCATCGTATAAAAGAGGTAAAATTTGCGAACGGTTTATTTTTCTCGTTGTCGGCGTTGCAGTCCTCTGGAGACGCAACCAATAATGCCGTTACGACGTTGACGAGGACCTTATAACCAATTGGATGACTTCGAACGTGGTCGAATAGTCGGGATGCTTGAAGCTGGCTGGTCCTACCGAGCAATAGGCTGCCACCTGCACCGTACGGACACTGCTGTTCAAGGGTGTTGGCAGCAATGGTTTCTGCGAGGAACTCATCGGCTGAACAAAGGCTCTGGA
Source organism: Dysdera silvatica (assembly GCA_006491805.2). Taxonomy (NCBI): domain Eukaryota; kingdom Metazoa; phylum Arthropoda; class Arachnida; order Araneae; family Dysderidae; genus Dysdera; species Dysdera silvatica. The sequence continues at coordinate 57,670,210 of QLNU02014802.1, forward strand.
AGGCCAAGGTGCACGAATTCGAGGCAAGGTCGGTTGGTTGTGCGAGAGGTTCGAGCTGACCCAACGGCATCATTGTCCGCCATCCAACGTGCTACAGTCTATTCCATACCACCCGTAGCACCTTCTACCATCACACTACGCTTGGCTGAGGTGGGGTTACGCTCACAACTGCCTTTAAGATATCTGCTTTTAACCCCACACCATCGACAGAGTCGTCTGGAGTGGTGTCGTAGCCGATCATCGTGGCTGCCAGCAGATTAGCATCGCATAGTGTTCAACGATGAATCCCGCTTCAGTCTTGGAGCAGATGACCATCGGATAAATGTGTGGAGGTGACAGGGTCAGCGGTCCCAACCACCCTTTGTTTTACAAAGGAACACAGCCATTACCCCTAGTGTGATGATGTGGGACGCTATCTCATACTATAACAAGACGCTCCTAGTCATCCTGCATACAAATTTAACAGCTCAAAGGTATGTTGATGACATCCTGTGGCCGTTTACGTTACCCTTCATGACACGACAGTTTGGAGTCATTTTCCAACAAGATAATGCCAGGCCCCATACGGTTCGCATATCTGTGAGCTACCCCAGTGCTGTTGATACTCTTCCTTGGCCAGAAAGGTCACCAGACTTTTCGCCAATCGAACATGTATGGGACATGGTAGGCCGTAAGATTCGGGCACCGAAAAATGTCGCAGATATATAGCAACAAGTCAGGAATGCCTGGCAGAATATGTCGCGGGATAATATTAGGAAGCGTTATCACTCCTTAGGTAGATGTATAGAAAAGCATGTATCGCCGCCAGGGGGTTTCCACTAACTATTGATTTGAACATTCAATGTGCAATTCCTAGCCATTGATGGGTCCCACGGCCTTGAATTGTTTTTCATTTCCTTACCTGTGTATGTGCTGGATGTATATTTAATTTCAATAAAAACAAATATTTTTTTTTTTGGCCAAAGAGTGCATATAACATGGTATTTATTTTAAGACACTCTAATTTCATAAAAATGTTTCTGAAATTATTATGAAATGACTTTACGTTCGCTTACTGCGGTCTTTTGATTTGCGTACATAAGTTTTGCAAATTATGCTTAGATAGATAGTACCTAATTTGCAGTCTATAAAGTAAATATCCCATATAAAAATATATCACTAGAGAAAATGATAATAATTCTATCTATCTTTATTTACATATAAATTCTACAGCTCCTTTACTATATTGTAACAAATTTTTTATCATGGTAAATAAAATATCGAAAGTCTGCATATATATATCTCAATGAGAACATTTCTTTGCATCATCTTTAACCTCTAAACATATAAATATGGGTCAGATGCATTTTTTTGTCAAGTTAGGCTTCGCGAAGGAAAAATAAGTCTATCCAAGGGCGTCGTATAGCAAAAAGCTTACAGAAGAACTGAAGTAATTATTGGAAGATGCTTCCGGCAGAATTGTATTTTGTTCTCATCTTTTTGCCCGCGTTTCCTTCTCTCCCTTTCTATCCTTTCCAATCCATATCTTCCTTCTTTCTATGTAGGAAAATAAATAGACTGTCTTCGGTTTCGGACTGACAATGATAAGCAAGAAACGAGTTAAGCCTTCGACGTTACCTAAGACTTAAAGGTGACCAAATTAATAGTATCGCTTGCAAACACACAATTTCCTCAAATTTTAACTCAAGCGTTAGCGTAGTGTGTCGAACACAGCTTATGTATTACATGTTTCCTTCCTTTGGATGCTGAATTAGGAACAGAAATTATTAAAATGAACTAAGACATTATAAAATTTTGAAACTTAATATAACAATAATCACTACCTTCAATTAACGTAATTTAAATTTGAATTAATTCAGTCCATTAGTACGACCTCAAAATCAATATGAGAACTTTGCCAAAATTTAGTAAATTTTACAAATTTATAAAATGTGAAGAGCTTTTTTTACTCAACTTGTATTTCACTATTCAAGTAAATATTCCACCTAAGTTCAACTGTCCAGATTTAAATTACTCCTACGTTTTATTGTGCATGCTGAAACTGCCATACATCCGAAAAAAAAAAGCATACGACGACTGACCAGGGCTTAACCTAACTAGTAAAATTTTGTCATTGGCCCAATGTATAAAAAAATGTTCCTGAATGTTTCGAAAATTACTCTTCCCTTCATCAAGTGAGGTGTAGTTTCTTATACTTTGGACGAGTGACAAAATTTAACTGGTTATATACCTACATCTGTAATATTTTTTTATTCAGCTAGGATGATTCTAATACAATATTTAATAAAAAAAATCAATCTTTCTTTAGAAATTTTTTTAATAAATATTGAAAAACCAAAATTATCATGACTGACATATAAAATATATTAACTGTGCCATATAATAAACTTTATTAATATAATAAATACTGTTAATATAATAATAACGGTTAAAATACAGAAAAAGAATGGATATAACAAAATCGGCCATATCAACCTTGATTATAGCAACATTCAAAAGATCGCCAAAATTTCGCCAAGTGGTTCTATAACCTGTGTATAATTATATGCCAATAATCCGCGAAGTGCATTTAAAATTTTTACGTAATAGCCGGATTATCGCTAAAAATGCGCTTGCTAAAATCGAGTTCGGCTGTATATACAAAATAAAAAACATATATTCAAAATTATATATTAGGTGCAATTCTAAAACACCTGGAGCTTCGTCTTAACGTACTCAAAATAGACAAAATGTTCTGCCCCCCCAAATTCCAAAAGTTTCACTAATGAGATTAAGCCTAGTCATACGAAGATATCTCAAATTATCTAAAGCGCTTGAAAATTAATCGATATCGATAGTTAAATGAAAAACTCAAACGTATACGACACATTCTGGACTCACATCGCAGGAAGTTAAATATCTGCAACGTGGGGAAAATTATAAAATATCTTTATATACAGTCTGCGTCAAAAGTTCGTAAAAATTTTAAAGCATCATAAAAAAAAAGGAACAATAATGAGAAAGAAGTGCAGTTTTCGCGAAAGGATTTCTAGAAAAATTGGATTTTTTTTTTCGGTTGCAGAAAATTTTAGTTTAAAAGTCACCTACAGACGGCGCTGATACGTAAGTTATTCAGCAGAAGTATGCGATGAAGGCTCGCAATAAAAGACCTGGATGAACATGGCTGTTCATTTGAATACAACGGTATTGCATAATTGGATGATTGAAAACGTTATTCTTGCCAGATCAAGCGTTGCTTATGAAGTTCTTCTACCTGAATGTTGAATTAGAAGCCACTGCGTTGCGAAAATTTCGTACAGTGAAACAACTGAAGACGAGAAATAGACACATGTCTTGTGTTGTTCTCCTTAGTTCCGTCCTACAATGTGGTCGTATTCAACAACTAATACAATAATAAACCGCTAGAACGCATGTTGTCTATTGTCTTTTGGAGTTGTCAGTGCCATTTGTAGGTGATTTTTTGAACTTTTTTGCTACTAAATAAATTCGATTTTCGTAGAAAATTTTCCGTGAAAACCGCACTTCTTTATAATTATTTGTTCTTTTTTTATAAATTTGTAAAGTTTTATGAATTTTGACGCATCCTGTATATACGTATACAAATAGAAATATCGTCATAATGAAGTTCGTGTGTTGAATAAATTCAGTAATATTCTTTGTAACAAACAACACAATCGCGAAATTCGCTTGAGTTGGTTGTTTTGAAAAGTTTTTGGAGCGGATGTTAAACCTTTATCTGAAATTGTATCATTCTTGCGTGGTCTCAGAATCGTGTTAGTTAATAGAAGCACGTCCCGACGTGACAAATATCGTCAATTTGTACGCGCAGTGGCAAAGTTCAGGAAGCATTCGTATGAAGGTATTTTATATGACGTATAATATATATGTGTGTGTGTGTGTAATTATAAGAAACTTGTATAATTATAAGCATAAATTAAGTAATAAAGAAATGTAAAAAAAATGTGAATAATAAATAAAGAAGTTACAGTACTCGTTTCTGGATAGAGAAAACTATTACACAACGTTGAAAATCTCCATATACATCTGAGATCTTACTTATTTCTGAAATTATTATAAAAACTTGAGGAAATTTTACAAAAAAATTTTAAAAAATTGTTCCTAACATGCATTTTGTTAATTCATTTGAGCTATCTTTTAACAAATTCAACTTACAGCGTAGAACTTCATAAAAAATAGAGAAATATTCAGTGGGGAAAATCAAATTAAAAACGGATTAATGTTTTAATTGCAAGTGGACGACAATAGGCACCCCTGATATGTCGACGTTTTTCTTTGCTTTACGTTTGAACTTTTCGTGCAGGTTTTATTCAGGGAAGAGAGTCCAAGTGCCTATTGAAACAACAAATTTTATATGCAATTACGAAACACTTATATATGTCCAGGTTAACTTAATTGGCAAGCCTTTGAAACCAGAGACTGTGTGATACAATTAATACACTAATAAATACAATCGATACAATTATATCAATTTAATGTAGCTTTATTTTTCAACAGCTCTCCGCTATCTTCCAGAGGAGCGTTTCATAAACGCAAGCGTGGAAGCTGGTACAAAGGGTAAGGTTATGAGTGTTGTCTGTAGAGAACCAACTCACGTATGCCACCACAACCTTATCTTGTTACATCAGCTTCCACGTGACTCTTTTCTCAAATATAAAGGCTCTATTTGAGCTACTTAAACGTGTGTAAACCTTATTGTATAATAAATTCCCCCACGAAAAACTCACAAAAATCTCGCCCCGGAGGCTTTTCTGTGTTGACCATATTTGGCAATTGTGTTATCCCTGCGGAGGGTAATAATATCTTACACCTTTACATACGGAGAAAAATGCGTTATTACCTGTCCTCATTCGTCTAGCGGTCCAAGACACCGCGGGCTAAACGGAGGGACCCTGGTTCGAATCCAGGATGGGGAAAGCGTCTCTTTTTCTCCAAAATTACACAAGCTCTAGTTTGAGCTGTAATTGAAACGTGGGTGGCAAAAATTATTGTACGTATTAAATTGTTACAACTGTGTTTGTTAGTGTATTATTTTTTAAGTGAAACGTACTTTTTTGTTATGATGCTTATAAAGGAGGAAATGTAGTTTAAAATTCGATATTGCCATAATGAGACCGAATGTTAGATTTCTTTACGCAGACTATGGTTTTGAAAGGAAAAGTTATTCCTTGTAAATCCAATAAACAGTAATCAGATAGTGAGTTAAAAAGATTTCTTTGAGTCTTCCCTATGATACAAATATCGCCAATGCAGTCATTTTAGGTTTATTTGAAAAAGTTCTTTGAAGATAATGAGACAAAAGTGGATAACTGATTACAAATGACTCCGAAAATTTGATATTAATTCATTTTTAAATTTAGAAATTTTTGAATCTTCGTTGGTTTTTGCTTTGTAATTATGCTTAGCATTCGCGTAATTTTTTTTATCGTTTTATGTTTACATCTAAAAGATTGGTTTCCTCTCTTTCCCTATTTCTTTTTCTTTCTTTCTCTATCGATGCAATTTTAGTAAAGAAAACGAATCTACGGAAATCAATAGATCTTCCTGGTATGTCGTTTTTTATCACCAACATCCATCCATTAGATACAAATCAATGTGATCGATCGTTGTTCTTGTAATTTTTGGAGAGCGCTTGCATTTCTTTAGAAAACTAGTAATGGTAATCGCAAAGGATGAAGATGGAAAATTTGTAATTCATCAGTTTTAAAAAAATAAATTTTAAACCTTAACCAATTTATGACTAATTTTCCTAAACACAAAAGCTATTTTTGCTTAATATATTAATTACTTATCAAAAATTATCGTGTTATAAAGAAATCTCTTCAATTCAAAAAAACGTAATAATAGTGATGGTTGACTTCATGGGCGGATTTACCATTTTGCCGCCCCATGTCTACCTTTCGTCACCCCTTCCTACCCGTCCGCCCCCGTCCTAATCATTAACAGGAGTATAAAAATCGTTACATTCAATTTACACCAAAAACTTTCATATTTAAAAAAAAATATGTTGAAAAACAAACTCATAAATTGAAACATAAACATTAAACAATATTAACTTATATTGAAGCATTATTCCTTTTTGGTGTATAATAAATCAAATTCAATTTTATTGAAATAAATTTTAATTTTCGCAAAAAGATACAAGCCTATTGAACACTGGTATTTAAATGGAAAGCATGACGTCTAGCTTTCTTCTCGCAAAATATCCGATATTATCTGATATTGATTTTGTTATATCACACTCAATACACAAAATTCTGCTGCCACTTATCAGGAATGTGCGTGGTCCAAAATTAAAGTCCTTAGTTTTGGACCATTTGCATTCCTGCCGAGTGATGTCCAACGTCCGTCCCAAACGTGCGTCGATCAAAATCGTTTGTTATTAAATTTCTACCACACCTGAAACGTTGTACTTCCTCCCCTCATCTTCTACGACGTTTGTGCTGTTGATTGAAGGGCGGCTAAGGTCATGGTACGCCGGAACATAGATTTCCAAGAAATATGAACCTCTAATTCCTAGAGAACTAAACTCCGGACCACGGTGGGCAGAAAAGACGGCACACGTCTCAACCGTATTATTGAAACGGAATTCGGATTACCGACACAATAGCGAACGCATTATGCCTACCACAACCCGTAGAGCTCCTTCACTTTGAAGCAAGGGCGGATTCAGGGTGTTATTGCGGGGTGGGCGGTTTCGGGGGCCCCCACCTGGAAAATTTTTAGTTTCGGACTGTGTTAAACAGTTTAGGTAAATGTTGTTATATTACTAGCCTTCCTTTATGCTCACCAAAATATTTAATTTACGATAATGAATTAGAGTTGGGCTTTCCTTTAATTAAACTATATGGCTTAGGGTAGATTATAGTTAAGTACGACAGAAGGATAAGCTAGTAAAGAGGAATACAATAACAAAAATGATAATTTACAATGTAATTAATAGAACAAGTTAAAATTTAAACTGCAAAAGCGTTGAAATTATTTTACTTTTTTTTTTTTATAACAAGTAACTCAAAAAAAAAAATTTTTTTTGTTCAATCTTGGTTTCTTTGAAAATTTGTCAATCACTTTATTTACATCAATATGAATGTCTCTGTGGGTGTGTATTAAAAGTCTCTTCTGTCATCCGCGTTCGAAGCCAAGTTTGAAGGCGCTTCAACGATAAAAACTACGTTCCGTTGAAGCAACACCAACTGAAAATGTAGTTTGAAGGGCGAATAGCTTGTAGATTCGTGGAAAAACGTCTAGATCGCATTTCTCCAAGGCTTGGAGACTTTGGTGTAAGATTTTAGTTTATTACGGTAGTAACAAACAACATATAAAATATTCTTCATCGTCTTTAATTTTTTTTCTTTTTTTATTTAACCCTGACAGGAGGGGCAACCGCCCCCCTTCCACTGCTCGCTGGATCTGCCCTTGCTTTGAATCCTTATATTAGAATTGCGGGCTTATGATCTTCTGTGGTTAGAAGCAATTTCCCATTCACTCATTTGAGCGCGGTCGCCTTTCGAGAGGGTGACCACTTGTGAAACTGACTGCGCGGTATAGACCTAGGTGGCATTCATTCAATCTGATTCCTCCAAATGAACGACTGAAAAGTTCGCCTTATCTGACAGTTTGACTATTTGAACAGACAAAGGGCCAAATTCTAAGCATTGAGGAAAAATTAACCTGCCTACCTGAATGAATGAATGGTTAGAGAAAGAAAGAAAAAAATGTCGTCTATTTGCTTATTATTTATTATTAAAAAAATGTTGGTTTTAGCTAGAAAGTAAGCGAGGTTCGTTAATTAGTGAACAATACATTACTATTCCCGTTTTACATAATATTCCAATCACAACCTACGTTGTAAAAGATGGTTAATCACCTGGTACTGTTGTCAGTCTTCACTGGTTAATTAACTAGGCAAAAAATTAATGAATCGGTCGAAGATATTAACCGGCGACTGCTGTTATGTTTCTATTCGATAAATCTAGAACAGTACACATATTAATTAACTCACTCCAAAAAGCAATTACGGTAACCATGAAATGGAAAATTTTTAGGAGGGAATTTGCAAGGAGCGTAAAGGACGAATTTTCTTTCACAATCTTCACATACCCAAAGTAAATACGTTCCAGATGAAATGAATGAATTTTTCTAAAAAAATATTGGTTCTGTCTTCCGAATATATCGATTTCAATGGTCCTATTATCCTTTTCCTGGTTTTCGGGTTGAATGAACTCATCAATTTCGTTTGAAAAACTATTATTTGTTTTCATTCGTTTTTAGAACGTATGTCAATTGCCGTTGAGTATCTTTCTCGAAAAAAAAAACAATCAAGAACACCGGGCTCTAGAATAAACATCCGAGAAGAACGGGCATATTACCTTTATCATGACCGTTAAAGATCATTTCTCTGGCTAATCACGTTTCCAATGGACATACAAATAATGAGTCAAAATGGAGAATGTACGAAAGATCGCTTCGTTGATAGTAGCTTTTATAATTGTTGATAATTTTTACGTTCTCCAGATTTCATGAGGTTTTACATGCGATGGGACCGCAGTCTTATCGGGATCCGCGCATCAAAATATGTTTGGAAACAATTATGATCAAACAATACAACTTAAACTACTGTGGCTCTGCCATGGTGAAGCCTTCATATAGTATACCGTAAACCTGGGTGCGATCCTAGCGACGGAAGAAAACAGTAGAATCCTTACCGATGAACTGATTGATCACTGTAGTCGAGGAATTCTAGTCCTTACTTGGGACGCTAGTCCAGGAGTTCCCTAGTCCTTAAGAGGTTCGAGTTCCTCAGAAAAATCTAGGCCCATCGCCCTACAATGCCCATAGTCCTAAATCATTCGTCTGTATCATGCCATTTACTCAGGTTCAATTACAAATGGTATCGCAGTATGCCTGCCGTTTATCTGCCCATTGTAGCCATGAGGTGTGATTCCCTGAACTCCAGAGATTTTGTATTCTTCGAAAATTGAGTCATTGCGCCCTAAAAATACAAATAAACATTAAGCCATTGTTTGCATGTGTTTTCCGGCGCAAGGCCAGAAATTGTCAGGCTGCGCCGGGATCTACAATTTCTCAAAGACTGCAAACTTCTTAAGGCTTTGGGGACCAACTCCCAGAATATTTGGTTGGTTGGATTTTAATGACGCAATGACGACATAGGTCATATTGAAGCAAACTAGATGTATCTGTAAATACGGTTTCCCCCTGAAATAGGGTGAGCAGTTAGACAGTTCAGCTCTGTCTTATTCCTGTACTTGTAGTGCTGATGGGGTATACCACTATTAAGGCGGGGGTAGTGCAAAGCAAATTTTATTTATGGCTCATTCTAAATTTAATTGGTTTTAGCCTAGTCTATAACCCAGACCCTCCCACTTCAACCACGGGAATCCAACCTGGAACCACGCTGCGCTAATATGGTGGCTTAACATTATGTTCCGTAGCGTCTCATTACAGTAAATACAATACCCATTCGCATTACACTCCATTTTTATGCTTCTCGGATGCTACATAAAGCCTTCGTGGGCAAAAAAAAATCAAATTTCTTATCTGGGGGACATTTTTAAAAAAAAAAAAAAATCTTTTCAATACACGGATGCAGAGCATCTTAACGTCATTTATGAGGAAGTCGACTACCAAAGGCAACTTCAGCAAATGGTGGATTTTTAAAAAAGTTTGCGAACTTCTTTGGGGGAAAAAAAGAAGAAATTTTGCTTCTATGTAATCGATTTTATTTTTTTTCAGGTGTCCTAAACTTTCCCAAACTAAAATTGCCATAAACTATGGCAAGATCCTCTGTTTTTTCTCAACTCCCGCATGAAGCTTCGTAATAGCAGGTTCGGTATAACTTTTTCTGTATCGATTTCTGTTTTCAGTTTTTATCCTTTTTTCCTTAGTTTCCCAGAATCACGTTCGTTTGCTTTTCAGATGACTGAGTTCTGCACAAATATTATTGGTAGTAGTAAAGTTCCCAAATATTGACGATAATTATTTCCTTGGCTCAAGTGCATGGTTTATCATCTAGTTTTCTTTCCCGAGAATTTCATTAGATCGGCTTGTGATGTCATGTTTAGGCTTATCCTTTGCGTTTATAACGCTGATAGCATTCAACATTTCTAAGATTCATGCATAACACGACTGCGGTCCGAACGGGCAGTGAGATGAAGTGGATGGTCTCTCCCCACTACCCATTTACTGATACATAAACTTCACTGATTCAAGAAAATTACATGGCCCAAAGAACACCAAAAACAACAAAGCGGCAGGTCGGCTGCTGTTGCCAGCTGATTTTGGAAACACTTAAAAAATTTCAATGGGTGACAGACTATGCACTTTTACCATTTCCTTTTATATAAGACTCTTTCGCATTATTAGTATCTATTATTTTAGTAGGAGATTAAGGTTTTTATAGGCTGTAGGCTGGAAGGGCAGAATGGGCCTTTTAAAATGCATAACCCTTACGATATTTGGTAAATAAATCATAAGTTTCCTTTGGTATTCGCTACCTTCAATATGCAAATTTATCAAGAATGGAAATTTCTCGGACATTTGTAAACAAATGAGATTAAACATTTAAACTTAAATGAAACCAGGCTCCTTCATAGTCCCGTAGGGTCTCGGAATCGAGGCTCCCTTTGGCCTGGTCTACTTGGCCTATACGTAAATCAGCCATATTATTATTATCCATCACATGTATTCTCGCACTTGAAGGTAAGTTTGATAGAGCTAAACAAGCCACGCATGCGCAAGTATTCCTTCTCTGTTTATGGATTATTCAGATGCTATGTCTGAGAACTTCCTGACTGCCGGGCCTATCTTTAATGATGAGGCCTTCTGTAGCTCTGTTATTATTATTTGCATGCTTTTAAATTTTGAGACACTAGGCTCTTGCTGATTTGTTCTATTGATCCATAGTCCCGGGTTTAATTCTTTACACGACAGAGATTCAAATTCTATGGAAAGCTCTAGATCGTGATATATGTAGTATATGCTAACTCCAAAAAAACGCAAACAAATTAAAAAAATAATATAACGAAAAGGGTTCGCTAACGACCAATATCTACAAAAAGTAATGTTCTCATGAAAATGAAATTATCAACGTCTTTAATTAAATAGTACTGTAGAATAAATATAAAACTAAAAATATAGTGAATTCAGCATTCCGTAAAGACAGTTTCTAAGTAAAAATATTGATACGTGATCAGTTAATTATTTTAATTTAATCAATGGATTTAGGTTCTCTATCAAAATATGACCCAATATAGAAAAGCTGTCCAACAGATTCGTAACTTGAGGCTTATTATTGAGGGGGGCTCTGAAAGTTACAGGGGGGGCTCAGATACCTATAAGGGGCTTAAAATTCATTGGTGTTTTGATGTATTTTTTAATATATTTAATAATACCAAATATATAAGCAGACTAATATATTTTACAATAATAAATATATATTTTTAACTAAAATTTTGTATTGAAGACTTAAAGATATAATAAAGTTTATAATTTCCCTTATCCTTATTATGTAGTAGATCAAGACTCAAATCTCTTTTAAAAACATGATGTACACAAGTTCTACCATAGAAATCTATTTAACTATATTTTTAAGGTCAAAAAATGATTTTCGTCGTCACGTCCAAATTTTTACAAAACCAAAAATTTTAAATTAATTTTCACAATAATTTGTTTTGAAAAACTGTTTTCCAAGGGGCCCTATCACCACCGTGGCTAAGGTTCTGTGTCCAGATCGATTCTTACCAAAAAAGGATGGAAAAGCCGACGGAATTTGATTATTACAAGTACAAACGTATTTAAACTTTGCTTTTCTACAAAAACTTCAGGGATTGAGTTTTTAAAAGATCGAAGACATTCCTTCAAGTAATTCTTTTGAATATCTGTGAATTATAAAGAGAAATTCTGTCGTCAATTTCATGTTTCAATTGAGCGAACAGCAATTGATAATACTGCAATTAAAATGCTTAACGCAATTTGATGGAATATGGAAGGATTTAACACGATTTTAATTGCCTTATTGCAATTAAATATTACTTTTTCATAAATACAAATGGCATTAATTATACACAATAATTGTAAATTATAGTCACATACTGGCTTAACGTAAGGCCATGTGGTTAATTATTTTAGAACCATTAGAAGCTGATGGAGCTTTGGGGTAAAACGTGTTGAAAGAAATTGTACATTTCTATCAGAAATTGAAAATAGAAATGAAATTAGTGTAACCGATAAAAGCCATTTGAATCAGAATATTTGAAAATAGTTCAAAGAATTTACGGAAAAGTATGGAGAACAAATATTTTAGAATGCAAATAAAAAAACAAAAACATCCCTTTCAACTGAAAATCGACATCAAAAAACGTTAAAATATGTTAAATGATTCCCCGTTTTGGTTTACTTTCACTACCTTTGCGTTTTAATTTCTTGTATTTATTTTTTAAAATTCGTTAAAATTTTATCACAAATATTTTATAGCAATTAAATTTTACAGAAATCTTGGAAATAATAATCGCTAAATTCTGTGTTTTTCTAGCTAATTAAAATCGTTTTATTAAAATAAACTAGCTGATGTTTTTCGAATGCAAATTACATCTATTTTGGTGTTGATAATTCAACTTATTTTCGTATTTATCATAACGAAGTTAAATCTAATAAATACTATGCTTAAAACTCACAAACAATTACATATATTATGAATTACTTTATAAGTAATATTATTTCTCAATCGATAAAATATTTAGGGGATTCACGCCTAACGACCCTGGTTTCTAAAAATCCCCCATAGTGAAAATGACAAAAAAGGAGCCATATTTTGTGGCAAGCCAAACGTAAAGCCTCCTGGATTCTTTTACACTTTTACCAACGACCAAACTGTATATTAAGCAAAAATGATAATAGTAATTGATACTTCGATGGTTGGTTTAAATCGCCTAATGCGATTGCTGGAATTTTCTATAAAGGTCACATACTAAGTATCTTCAAAGTTCAAACTTTGGCTTTGTTTAAATGGCATTGTGCTCGAAGCGAGTCATTTCCACGTTCCCAAACGGGAGCAGGGCAAGAAATAAATGGGCCATTTAGGCTTGAACCTTTGAGCAGAATAAAAAACTCAAATGTTACGAAGAAAGGTGAGGGATTGGTGTAACGTTACGGGACAGGCAGAAAGGGTGCAAGCGAGGAGGAGGAGGAGGATGGAAGAGGTTCCGCCCTTCAAGCCTCATTCCAAGGACTATTGATCGAGAAGCGAAAAGTTCAGTCTCAGGACGCCCGCCTACTCCGCACAGAACAAATCGATTTGTTTTCGCGCCTTGTGAAGCATTCACGGCCACCAATTCCAACCCGACTGAAACCTGCCCTTCAGCCTATTTTGTTTTTCTTTGGAGTTTTTCAGCATACCAAAAAGGGAAGAAGGCATCTATCTTTTCTAGAATTTGAACAGCAAATCTTCTGAACCCAAACAAACTAGGCAAAAAGTTGGAAAGGACAACATCTCCATCTTTTACACTCGGTCTTCTTCTTTCTTAAATTCACTAATACTATTCGAAGGTCCTCACAAAACGCTTAATGCTTCAACTGATGGCATGCTTTACATAACAAATGCGTTCACTTTTCAATGATAGAACGTTGTTTCTTTTATTGTATTTTGTTAAGTTTAGATTCACTCTTTTATACATTACATATAGGAAGCAGTTTTCGTCCCTGCGGTAAACGTTGTTAAGCCACTTTACAGTGATTTTAAATGACTTAAGAGTTAAGCGAATTTACAGTGACTGAATGCAAGACTGTAGACGGGATTTAACTTCGTGGGTTCAAAATTTTTTACACAGCATGTATCGATACAATCACAGCATACAAAGTCGTAGACAAGTCCCATTAAAATTTGGTTTCGGGGGAGGATCGGTCCTTAAGATTTCCCCTCTGGATACAAGCATGACCTACAAGTTAAGTGACTTTACAGTGACTAAATTTTTTACTAGTAAAGTGACTTTACAGGTATTTTACATGGAAACTTCCGCATCCTAGATGTTCTTTCCTTTAATGTGTTAAGTATCAAATATTTTATGAAAATTTATTGAAATTAGTTCAATTTAATTAAAATTTGTTAAACTAAATGGAGATGCTCCTCAAGTTGCATGTTATACACAAACTCACAATTTTTCTTTACAAAATGTTAAGGCGAAAAATGTTTTCTTAACGTTTATTAAAATTATCGAAATTTTCTCAACTATTATTATTATTATTCATCTTTATTCATATCAATGTACAACATATTACAATACGTGATTCATGAAACTTTGAATTTGATTAACGTATTACATTTAACTTAATACAAAATTATCTAAAAATAAAAATTAGGAAGCAATTGTACAAAGATATTGGAGACACCGGAAAAAGACCAGTTTAACTGATCTGACTAGTCCAGTGCCCCCCCATAAACATAAAATACCTGTTAACATCAGCACCATGCTATTTATTAATTAAGTAAATGTGTAATTTCAATAAATAAAAAACAGCAAAAAGAGAAATGGCTGAACATCGGTAAGGGGCAGAAAAATTCGAGGAAAAAATAATTTCTCGAACCATGCGCTTAAATTCTGAAAGGGAATGAATGTAAGGGAGGTTATGACCGATATAATTCCAAATTTTTGGACCAATATAGTTCAAAGAGGTTCCACCAATATTGGTACGAGTGTGTGGTATTCTAAACATAGGTATTGATCCAAGATCATATTGTGGAGTAAATGGAACAAAATATATCGAGTCCCCAAGAAAATTAAAAATAATTCGTTTGAACATTAAGATCTGCATTAAATAGCAATATAGTGAAGTTACTGGAATGATATTAAAAGATGAGTAAAATGTCAAAGGATCAGATCGATTAAATCGATTTGGAAAGAAAATTGTAAAAAATCTATTTTGAAGTCGTGATAATCTAACTGTGTTTGTACTCGTAGAAAGACCAAAGATCAAAAACCCAAAATTGAATAATGAGGCCACTAACGAATGATAGAGCGTCAGAACAATCCTAGGTGGAAGAGAAGTCCTAAATCGCGTCATCATTCCAATGGTCCTTGAGACCCACGCTCCTAAGTAGAGCTTAAATGTTCTAAAAGTGTATGAAATCATTCATTCATTTTTGCTTTCATTAGTATTTTTTCTTCCATATCTCTGACTATCTATGAATCCCTTAGTCAACGTTCCCGCATAATACGTTATTTATATGGGTGCCCCCAGAATTATATGCAATGGGGTACATCCAGGAAAAATTCCAATTGAATAATGTTGTAGGTCTATGGTTTCTTGTAGATTCAGTCTTTTTCCCCTCTTTTTTCATAAGCCAAAGGATGCAAGTGCACCCTCTTGCACCCCCTCGGGGCGCCAAATGGTATTCCCGCTTTAAACGACTTTTTTTCCAAATAGGAAATATTGATTGACTAGAATGACATTCCCGCTTCGTGAGTTTCTACGCACTGTATGTCTTTTTTTTTTTTTTTAACGGCCCTAGAAAACGCAATGCTAGAATTTTACTATATTTTGGTCTTAGACGCAATAGTGGTTGAAAAATAAACAAAGGTGGTTAATAATAACAATATCCAACTTAAATTGTTGCATGACCAATAAGAAAACCTGTCATTGAATTGTAGAATACGTAATTTATGACCATTCTATAGAGAGTAATTTTTTATATTCTAATAAAGTTTTACTAAATTTATAAACATTCGACGAAGCTTCCATGATCACTTCATTTTGCTTTTTTTTAGTCACGTACTTTTTCTTTTACTTGTTTTAATTTCCCATGGTTTTTTTTTTTATTTATTTATTTTTTCTAAACTTCTTCACACATGGTTACCTTGGCTTAACGAATAAGATTCCATCGATAATTTTTAACGAACTTTTTTGCTTCTCCTTAAAACTTAAGCAAGCAGAAAATTGTGAAACATCGTTTAAAATTCGAAGCCAGATAATATTTCGATCTTCTGAAAAATACGAAAAGTTCCGACTAACTTTTATATAATTGAGAAGTATATTTTCAATCCCGTTGATTAGTTTTAAATTCACGCAATTTGCCACAATATATACTCTTAGGATTTCTTCTAAAAATGAACAAAACTTGTTTTATAAAATTCTCATATACTCTCTCTCTCCCTCTCCATCTCCCGTAATTGTAAATATGGCTGTAAGAGTAGACAGCAAAAGGATAATAACAAGGTAATGTGCTTACATTTTGGCATTAAGTTGGATAAAATGTCTTTAAATTAAAGACCATTATATAATACCCAGTTATTAATATATTAAGAAAAGATGTAGTATAGCGTTTTATACAAAGATGTTGCTCTTCTAATAAAACAATAAAATTAATAACAACCTTAAAGAAAGGCACAGATGTTGAGACCGTAAGGAGATAAATATTAACGCAACACAAAGCTGTTCTGCCAGTAATATCTTGAAGTTAAGAACAATGTAAGAAAACGTAGTTATCAAGATGTTAAGGAGTGACTCATCATAGCATTTCGCACAGGCACAGCTACTTTTCAAATAGTATCTTAAAATTAATAACAGTGTTATAAAGCCTAGTTATTAAGATATTAAAGAGGGGCGTATGATAAAGCAATGCTTTAAAATTAACGGCGTTAATAAAACGTATTTATTAAGACGTTAAAGTGAGACCTACCTTCGCATTTAGAACAGGGAAAGCTGTTTTTCTAAAAATACTTTAAAATTAATATAAGCGTGAGAAAGTGTAATTATCAAGATATTAAGGAAAGACGTGTTATGACGTTCTTTGCAGATAAAACTGTTTTTATGATAATATATTTAAATTAATAACAACGTTAGAAGGCGTAGTTATTAAGATATCAAGGAGGGGAATGTCATTACGCTTCACACAGGCGAGGCTTCCGATAATAGCTTAAAATTAATAACAATAGCATAGTTATCAAAATATTAAGAGTAGATACATCGAGGCGTTTGACACAGGCAAAGTGGATTTTCCCAACACTTTAAATTAACGACAATGTTAAATGGCATATTTAAATTATTAAGGTATTTAGAGAACACATATCATCGAATTCCACACAAGGAAAACTTTCAAATAATATCTTAATATTCAAAATAACTTTAGAAATCATAACCATTAAGTTGCTAAGAAGAGCCGCATCATGACGCTTGATATATATTCAAATCTACTACAGTAGAAAATTAAATGCAGGATTGCAAGAACTTAGACTGTGTCCTAGAGTTCGCAAATGCGCAATTTTTTCGTAACACTTTAAGCATTAAAAAGTATTGTAGTAGTGAGAGCCAATGCCTTTAGCTTTTTCATATTTTATGACCCAAGAAAAGTTAGGGTTATGCTATTCTAAGACCCACAATTTCTCAATGGAGCCGAACTACTATCACCTAGGATATCAAACCCATAAATACGGATCTATAGAAAGGCGTTAAGCCCTCGATACCATCTGGACTTAAACGCGGATTTTCTTCACGGTAGACAAACGCGTTACCTCTATTCCACACATGCACTGACATACGCAAGGTGGTGTTGATGGGGCTTATAAACCCCCATTGCAATTAAATTTTGTATATTTAACATAAGAATACATGGAGTTGTACCTCTGTACCCCCCCATCATTGAGTCTATAACCTCCCATCATTGTATCTATAACTCCATCATTGGGTCTATAACCCCCATCATTGAGTCTATAACCCACATTATTGAGTCACTATTAACCCTAATCATTGAGTCTTATGAACTTTCTGCTACGCCTATGCACACATGGTAGAAAAAAAAAACCTAAAAATAAAAAGTAACATGTATAATTAAGTGCAATGTTGACGCAGCAGTTAATAGTTAACTGTTGTGCATAGACAGCACTCAATATGCGCATAAACTAACTATACCAGACTATGTTTTGCCACATTAAATTCCACACCCTGGAGATCCAATGGTTACGTCAGATGCCTTCGCATGCGCTAGGCTTGCGTTTGATTTCCAAGTAATCTTAATTAGTTGTAAAAGTATCGCGGGGTGTTATTACTATTATTTTTATTAAATTTATTTTTAAACAGGATATACATACACCAGGGTGTCTACCCAAATTCTATTTCAAACTTCCCTGACTTTTCCACAGACCAAATCTTAATCGATTTCCTGTCGCTAATTACAGTAAACAACACACAATGCACTAAAATTTGCCCAATCAAAGCAAGTTTCAAGGCCATGAAATCAATTAACGCAAACCCCAACGCCATTTATAACTCAATTATAGTGAATTTACAAATTCAAAAGCTGTATTAAAAAGTGTATTTCTTTACACTAAAAACTTGCACTAATTAAATATTTACAGCAACATTTCCATTTGGCCCTTTTTGAGTTCATTATAAAAGAGTTTAACTATATAATCGCAAAGCTGATGCTTCATCTTCTATTCCATTTAAAATGTGTATGACTATATATAAGGCAAAGGAGATTGGTATGATCAAAATCCCTTACAAATTAAATAATTTAGCTAAAAACACTTTTTGTTTTTCAAGTTTTAGTTATATATTTGGCAAACATTTTCTCCTGAGAAATATATAGGCTTAATAATTTTATATAAATTATATTAGTTTTGGTGAAAAATGGTAACTTTTGGAAGAAGTTTAGTCAAAAGTACAAGTTTTTCAAATTTTTCAGTAGGTAATGTGGTATGAAAAGCACAGTTCAGGAAAATTATTTTAATAAGTTATTTATTATAACAATGAATTTCAAATTTCCCTGACTTTGGCCTTTGTATTTCAAATTTCCCTGACTTTTCCAGGTATTCCAGGTTTTTCAGATGAGTAGATACCCTGATACACATGTCCTGCGGAAGGAGACAGCGAGAAAAGGCTTAATAAAAGGTCTGACGAGCCCGCTGCCTTCCAAATGAACAAATTCCGCAAACGAGCATGTTCAAAATAAAGACAAGAAATAAAATGACAGTAAATTCCATATAAATTATCATGGCTACAAAAAAGTTATCAAAATTACACACAAAATACAACAAATATTAGGACAACAATATCACAAAAAAAGGAGAAAAAAAGGAACGAAAACAGGATGCTGTAATATCAATGCCCAAAACGTACCCCGATGAAAACTTAATCAACACATTGGTTATTCAAAAGAAATAACCCAAACATTTTTTTAAAACTCTTGAAGCATAATAAAATTTAATTTCCGATGGAAGAGCGTTCCATAACTTTGGGTTAGTTGAGTTAATGTTGTTATTACACGTCAAATGTGTTCGAGAGCGACAAGGCAAAAAAGACTAGTGTTGCGAATATTATAGCCGTGGGAAAAATTTATTAGAATAACAATATTTGAATACTAACCTTCATTTAGTCCACGAAACATTAATTGGCCCAAGATAAAATCGTATATATTGGGAACAAGTAAAATAGAATTTTCAGTGAGTAATCGTAAAGAAGAGGTGTTAGTGTTAGGAGATAAGAGTCGCCAAAAACGCTTCTGCAATGAAAATAATCATCTAATATTATTTTGCGTTGTACGTCCCCAAATAATATGAGAATAATTAAAATGAGAATAAATATTAGAGTAATATAAAATCAATATAATTTTACGAGGAAGAACATACTTAAAACGACAGAGCATGCCCATAAAAGCTCTAATTTTTGAGGTAATCAAGTCTATATGCATATTCCATTTAAGGGAAGATTGGAAAATGACACCTAGTAATTTGAAATCCTTAACAAGAGGGATGACAATATTATTAATAACTATCGATGGCAAAACCGGGAGAATTTGTGTAAAAGCGTAAAAGGCATTTCTTTTATTTTGCTCAAATTAAGAGTAAGTCCAGAACTATTAAACCAATTACAAAATTTCTTGAGTTCAATATTAGCAATTTCGAATAATTTGTCGATTTTATGATGAACAAAAAAGATATTTATATCGTCAGCATAAGCAGTAACTAAAGCACTACTATTGACTAAAAATATGTCATTTAAATACAAATTAAACAAAAGTGGACCCAAAATTGAGCCTTGGGGTACTCCATAATTAGTAGTCAATATTTCGGAACAGGACCTATTTAATCTGACACATTCCTTATGATTTGTGATCAAATTCTTGATAAGAACATGTGGGATTCCTCTAAAATAAAGATTAAATAATTTATTACGTAAAATTCCATTGTCAAGGGTATCAAATGCCTTAAAAAGATCACAAAATATTCCCAGAACAGATGCGCACCTATCCAAATTGTTATACAAAATGTTAAGTATTGTCAATAAAACACTATCTGTAGATCTCACTTTCTGTCATCAGTCGCCTATTATGATACCCTCTTATTCAAATGACTGATAATTTATCTGTCCCCAGCTGACAGTTCGAAAAAGCAAATAACCGTCACGACATTTATTATAAAAAAATTGTGCGTATTTGCTCAAATTATTTTAGAATCCATATGGTATTGGATATTCTGCATGGTATCACGCCAATACTAATTCAGTACAGGCATAACTCGTTTTACGAGATCTCGTTTTACACATTTTCGCAATAACGCGATTTAAAAAAAAATTAAAAAGTTAAAGTTTCCATTTCGGTGGCCATTACCGCATTTTCGCAATAACGCGATTTAAAAGATTTAAAAATGCTAAAATCTGTACCATTTTTTCCAATTAAAATTTTCAAAAAATGCTAAAAAAATTAAAAAATTCTAAAATTTTAATTTCGGCAGAGATGGAGGCGAAGAGCCCGGTGTTAATGAGCCCGTCAAGAAACTTTCAACAAGACAATTGCTGGAATTCTTTAACCCTTTGACTACGGATTTTAAATTTTTAAAAGAAATTTTAATTCCCAATTTTTTATTTTTTTTATTTTTTATTTTTAAATTCCCCCAGTAGGAATATATATTTCTTCCATAAATTTTTCTTCCCAGTAGGAATTTTAAAAATCTTAGTGGGACATATATGTCCCGTAAGGAGTTAAAGGGTTAAACACACTGACAGCTCAATTGACCTCATTGAAGAAAAGTATTCTAACGGAGATAGAAGCGCCAAAGTTGCCAGAGAGATTCATAGTTCTTTAACTTGCTACAAAGAATTTTACAGAGAGAAAAAAATACTACCCATCAACTTACTCTTGACGATTTCTTAAAGAAAACCACCAATCCGTGACCTTCAGGAAAGCAAGATAAATAATACAGTGCGCATTTTTTAAATGTACTGTACAATACTGTACTTAAACATATTAATTAATACATAAAATTTAATAACAAAATTATATATAAAAATTAATAAGAATTGTTTTTTACCAGTTTTAGGTACTTTTTTTGCCCTGGAGCTAATCCGTATCTCACAAATATTAAAATGAACTTATTTGACGCGTATTCGCGTTATCCGATTATTTTTCGGAACCAATTAATTACGTTAGTCGAGGGATACCACATGTCTGAATGGAGAATCCTTTCCTAATTGCTGACGTTTTTATATTCATGATCGTATCATGTGTGTTCGTACACAGTCGGCACAAATTAAACCAATATTGGAATTCCAGGAAATATTATTTGAATAATTGGGGTATTTAATTATTCGTAGATCAAATATACAGCCACATATGTGCTTAAATGTGCTGGCATACTATTGTTAACTACACACAGAATTTAAATGGCATAATATTGAAAAGAATGACACTATGCACAAAAAACAATAAATAGTATATGCACTTATATATATTTTTTTTTATAAAAGAAATTGTAAACACTGGCATGTACGCGCTGCATTTATTAGGCCGAAGCAATCTGTCAAAGCCTTTGTATTAAACTTCACAACTGGGAGTCTTCAAGATTCCTTAAACAGGAGGAGAAAACAGGAGGATTTGTAAAGAAAAAAATTTTCCGCATACTTTCTCTTTGTTTGAGCACCAATTTTCATGCTAAAATTGCCCAACCTTTTATTCGATTATCCGGGAATAGTCTGTGAAAGTATTCCCTGAAACCGGAAAATTTAACATTGGTCCTACGTAAAAAAGTTTGATCCTAATAGGTTTTACTTTTCTAAAGAAGGTGTATTCAATTATCTACGACAGGTGGGGTTGACTTTATCTCTACAACAGCGTTTGTTCATTTATATATTGGGTGAAATCGGATGATGGCAGAGAAGATATCCGCAATGTCCATAATTGGAATTTAGGAACCAATAGTACCCATTTATTGTCAAACCTTCCAATCGGGACTAAGCTCTTTGTTTTCGATAATTTGATTGGTGCAGAATATTTACTGTTACACTGATTGGTTCATTTGTTATACCGTGAGGTGGATGCAACATCAAATTGAAACGGTTGGAAGAAATAGTGACCATCCATTTCACTTCCTTTTTCCGAGAATCGAACCAGAAAGACATTTCATGCATTTTGTAGCAGTCATTGATAAACCTCGTTACTGTGACGTAAAAATGCACTGAAATGGCTTTTAAGAAAGACGGCTAACGAGCTGAAGTAAACGAAGTCAGATTTGGGAAGTGCGGCTTTTGTTATAAATTTGAATTGATTCGAACTTTTTTTTATCGAATTACGTAACGATAACTAAAA
Organism: Dysdera silvatica; assembly: GCA_006491805.2. Taxonomy (NCBI): domain Eukaryota; kingdom Metazoa; phylum Arthropoda; class Arachnida; order Araneae; family Dysderidae; genus Dysdera; species Dysdera silvatica. The sequence goes on from QLNU02014802.1 coordinate 57,692,819, forward strand.
AATGGTATAACGATGCTTTAGATCGTTAGCATGCTCTTAATATATTTTCAGAAAAGTAATAGTAATAGATAATAAAATAAGAGTAGTAAATATTAAAATCAATGCGCTAGTAATAAATAATAAAAGTAATAATAATTACGAAGTATCACTTTATGCATTTATTATATACTATTTACTAATTAATTATTGTACTTATTGTACATTAAATGTTTATTTACTGTTTATAAATTGTTGTATTTGTGAGTACTTGCTTGTTGTATATCTATTTATGATTTTGGTCATTTGCTATTCATCAATTATTTTTCATTAGTTGCTGCGTTTTCTCTTCATGAATTTTTGCATCTGCTATTCAGTATTTATTTCCGTTAGTTGTCGTTTTTTCTCTACTATTTTCTATTCATCAATAATTATTTATTTATCCTTAAGTAAATGTTCATTATTTTATATACTACTTATTAAATGCAATGTACAGGGTGTCCATAAATTATCTTTACAACTTAAGACTTTAATAAGTTTAAGACTATACTAGATAACAACAAACGGCTTTCGATATGTGACAACATGACTTATAGAGTTTTATTGCTTTCAAGGTGACTCTGATTTGACGAAAAATGTGGACGTCACATGAGAAAGTTCGGTGTGTAGCCTGGTTCATAGAGACAAAGTCCGATACTCAAGTGAAACGAAACTTTCGGGTGCACACATTGACGTGTATGAATGAGGAAACCAAACTTTATGAGTTATTTTGTCACATATTGAAAACCGTTTGTTATTATCTATTATAATTTTAAAGTTATTGAAATCTTAATTTCTAAAGATAATTTATGGACACTCTATATTATTTTTCATTAATTATCATAGACTCTTCCTTCATTCGTATTTATCATTCACTGTGTATTATTTGTTAATTATTACATAACTTTAATTAAGCTTTAATTGCTTGGAATATTGTTTTATAATACGAGAAAGTATATTAAATTCATGAAAGGAATTAAATTCAAGTTTTCCTCAACTTTACTCGCTTTCACATTTCTCAAGCATCATATCTAGGGCAATAGTTTTAGCACGATGCGAATTTCCACGAATATTAAAGTTTTTCCGCCGATTTGGCGAACTTTAGCATTTTCTGAACAATTTTGATAATTTTAGAGTGTTCTCTTATTGCTGCCTAATTTTTATTATAATTGCTTTGATTGATTTTCTTATTTAAATAAAAATTTTACTGCCTTCACCAAAAAAAAAGCATTTAAGAGGAATTCGGCAGAAAAATGTATTTAAACTACGTATGTCAAGATATTTTGCATTGCTCTACCTTGTAGGTTTAAGCTAAAACGCTATAATCCCGCTCATTGGACAAAAAGAACATTAGTCTCGTAATACAAGCGAAGTTTCAGTAAATGATCAATATGGCGTTATTGTTCTGCCTGAAAATTAAAGAATAACTATTTTGTTCAAACTTCTGTATGATTTTACTTCCCTTTCATAATTTAATAAATTGCAACATTACTTACTTTTCGTGACAGCACATAGCGATATAATTTTATATAACTTTCTTTGGCAGTAAATATATATTTTGTATACTGTTGTTACTTTATTTCGGTAATGGTTTATTATGCGTCATTTACCAGTTAAATTTTATCATAAGCATATGTGTAAACGAAAAATACACTATTATACCTCTACTATACGAGGTTGGACTTGAAACAATCTTACTATATAATGCATATTTAGCAACTTAATATGTATTTGTATTACCGTTTTATAGCTCTCTTTGGGGTTTTTTTATGCTAATGTTATATTTTTTTAATTTCCGTAAAATTCGAGTTTTTCTTCGCGATATCACGAATTTTTTCCAGAAAAAAATCACCGCCCTAGCCATATTCAACCACATGATGATGATATCATAATAATGCATCGCTGACTAAACCAAAATTGAGGAAACCGAAGCCGTCTTCTCGTGACACATTCCTGCGTTTTATATAATTTAGATAAAAATTCCAAGAAACGAAACATTTTCAAATAATACTCATTACTATATTATAAATCTTTGTGGGGAAAATATGAGTGCAACTGATTTTAGATTATTGTACAGTCTAAAAGAAAAATTCTTAAGAATTTTATATGGAAATTATAATAGAGATTGGGGGTAATATTGGAAAATACAGATACCATACCGATAAATAAATGAAATGATTATTGTATATTGCTTAAAGTGTATGAGAATTAAATAGTGCCAAATATAGCGATATAATAAATATAGCAATCAGATATGAGACAAATGTGGGATCTCGATTAAAGGAAAGGAGAAATTTCCGTGTGCGAAAAATTAAAACAGAAAAAACAAAAAATAACACTGAATATAGGGGCCCTAAACTCTGGAATGGACTAAATTAACGGATCAAAATAATAAAAAAAAAATGATAAATTTAAGAAGGTTTTGAAAAGAAAATTAATTGAAAAATTGGAGGAAGGAGTTGCGGGAAGATGGTCGGGCGCTTTAACATAGCTGATATTTTGTGTGTGTGTGTGTGTGTGTGTGTGTGTGTGCGTCTGTTTATGTGGGGATGTGTGTGTGCTCAGGTCCAGAACTGGTTATGTTCTGCATTTTCTCAGGACCCACACATGCAAAAATATTAATTAACATAACAGCGGTTGTTCTAGTGATTATGTAGCATGTGTAAAATAAATAAATAATAAATAAAAATGCACTCGACAAATAACAAACACACAATTTTTACGGACACTTAAATTTGGATGTGGTCCCAAAATTTTAAAGTTAAGCTACAGAAATAACTGTATCCGGATATATATATTAAAATAAACTCACATTTCCGATCCCAGAACGGATATTATCCGTCCTTTTTATCCGTAATATCCGGCAGGATTTTCCGCTTTTCGCTTCCTGAAGACTTAAACTAACATAGCTCGAAAGGAAATTTAACGCGACTTAAAACGCGTAACTCATTCTGATTCTGAAACTTCTATAAATACAAACTATATTTCAGTTTTGATCGCAAGCTTTTGTACTTTTGAAACTAGAATAAAGGCTACTTTTCAAGCCTTAGTCCTTTGAAAGGTAAGAGAACTTAAAAAAATTACAACTTATTTAGTGTGCATAAAATTTTTAATTAATAAAAATCTCGACAGCATTTCAATCCGACATAAGCTGATCTTCAACAGGAGATAAATATTGTGAACATCAATATGGTGCCTTGCCATTCCTCGGAAATGCTATTTACGAGCTGATGTCGTCTGTTGTCGAATACCTAATTCGAGAACCGGTAACGAGAGTTGTTTCTGGTAGTAGGATAGTCCAAGCGCGGCTAAAGTACAGAGTAAATATTTCATCGTTCACAATATTAAGAGAACTGATTTTAAGGCAGTGTGTCTCCTGGAAGCCTAGTTCGTACAAAGATCTAGGTTTACCTAGAACAGTAGGTTCCTGGAAATTAAACATGTTTGTTTTCCCAGCAATTGATGCTATGGAAGATTTTTGAAATTCTACTTTTTTTAACATAGTTCTGGTGCTCTTTAGTCTGTTATGTAAGTCATGCTTTATTTTTTCAATGTATGAGCGACCACATTGACAAAAAAAATGATAGATTCCCCAGAGTTGAGTGAGAAGAAAGCAATTTTTAAATTTTGAAGTTGGAATTTTTTTTATTGCAAGGAGACGTATAGATTAGCTTTCTTAAATATCTTGGCTACCGTCAATTTAAGTTTAGAATATAACTTACGTTATTTATTTACACTTATTCCTAGACGATGAGGTGAAGAAGTCCTGGACGCAAAACGCAACGGAGGCTTGAACATGCACAATGAAATCAAATAAAACTTTGTACTTGTATTTAATTTAAAAATAAATTAAATAAACATTAAAGTAAATAATGTAAAGTAAAGGAAATTTAATATGTTATTAAAGTAAATTAAGTAAAAATTTGACTTAAAATATTTACACACATAATATGTAATAATAATAATAATTGCAGGAAAATCCAATTGAATCATAATTACGCAAAACAGAAAAATATTGTAAATGATATATTATATCATTTACGTTCCGGTTTTACTTCTTTTTAATCTTACATGTTAATATATTTCGTTCAGATTAAAATGTGTTTCTACATTTAATTAATTCAATATTTCACTTAAAAATCAAAAGTCGATTTAAATAAATTAAATTTAACGTTTATAAAAGAAATTTAATTTCAAATTTGATTTGCATATATTTATTTCATATTTTTACTTATGTACAATTTATTAAATTTAAAATTTATTTAAGTCCAATAAACAAAATTTTATTTTACTTACACGGGAATTATTCATAGTGCCGCCAGCATCGAAACTCATATCGATAGAAAGATCTTTACGAGTAGTAAGTAAGTAATAATAGAAACCGTAATAACTTTTGTATAGAAATTAATTTATGAATTTTTTAAATTAATACTTAAATGTAACTTTTATACAAACACGTGAGTTATGCAGTGAAGTCGTACATAAAGGGAATCTATTACGCTCCTTTGGACGCGTTTTTCTATAGCTAGTTTACGTAGATGCATGCCGTATAAATTAACTATTTACGAGAATAAGAATAAGAAATAAATTTATTCAAACTGTATACAGTTATTGTTGATACATCTTTTTCAAAACTATTTTAAGGTTTTAGGAGAAATTCCAGTGATTCAGATATTATGGATATAATTATGTTAAAAAAAAAGGAGGAGAACAGAAAGCAAAAGCTTGTTTCGAGGTTCTCCACCAGTTAGATACGTACTACATAAAAAAATAATTTCATCGTTTTTAGGTTATCTTGACACACATTATTTTCTTAGTATTAAAGAATAGGTAAATATAAATTTTTATTATCAGCATATATATATCTAAATTTACTATAAAACAAGCATTGTTTTATGTAGATTTATGGCCCCATTTCAGAAACTTGATATAGAGCAGAATGGAGCATTAAATTGATGCATTCATTTTCACTTACAAGAAAAGAAAACCATGTATTCCCCTCCGATTTCAATAAAATTTGGTGGATTTGTAGAAGGGGCCAAAACATTAGATATTTTTTTTTATCGGCTAAACAAATTTTTTGGAGGTGGCCCCGCCCCTCGAAAATCGGCCATATTCATGTTTCTCGTCTATAGCTTCTGAACGAATCATAATAGCGTAATTTCGTAAATGTACAAAATTTCACAGCCTATCCACTGGTGTAAAAAAAATCGTTTAAGAAATATGATGAATTATAAAATTCAATTTTCATATTTTTCCACAGGGGAAGTTGCGCGTAGGGGCGACGCTTTTCTTGTATGCACAGGTGCTATGCAGGATAAGTAGAACGTAAGAGGCGACACTTCTCCTACATGTATGGCTGTATGCAGGGGAAGAAGCGTTTAGGGGCGACTCAGGTATATTTTCAGGAGAAAGTGGGGGAAACCTATTTTACAGACTAAAAACAAATGATATAATTATATATTCAAAAAATCCCCTCAGTAACTCTAGTTAACCCCTAAAATACTTAGCCGATAAAAAAAAATACGTTTCTAATGTTTTGGCCCCTTCCACAAAAAGAGGATACCAAAAATGACATATGGGCGTTCCACAACAAATCAAATGCCATTCGACGCGCCTCACTGAATAGATGAAATATGTCAATGGACACAAAGCTGTCAGATCATACAGTCATGAGTTAGAGGTCATAGAAAGTCGCCCTATGAGGAGGATCTCCAGCTGAGTCTCCAACAAGTCTGAGTATGAGATTCTCCTTATGCGATGACCTTCTATGACCTCTAACTCGTGACTGCATGATCTGACAGCTTTGTGTCTATTGACATTTTTTATCTACTCAGTGAGATGCATCGAATGGCATCTGATTTGCTGTGGAACGCTGATAGACAAAATCATAATGACATTGGAGATCCTCCTCGCAGGATGACCTTCTATGACCTATAACTCGTTACTTCATGATCTGACAGCTTTGCGCCCATTGCATTGACACATTTTATCTACTCAGTGAGACGCGTCGAATGGCGTCTGATTTGTTGTGGAATACCCCAGGGAAAATTCCACAGATTTCTGACATCGTCCTTTCATTAAAATTTGAGGGAACACATGGGTTGCTTTTCTTGCAAGAGCTACTTCCCTTGCGGAAAAAAACAACAAAAAACGAAAATTTTATTTTATAACTCATTATATTTTTTATACAATTTTTTTACACTGGTGAATAGGCTGCGAAATTTTGTACATTTACGAAATTACGCTATCATGATTTGTTCAAAAGTTATAGCCGAAAAACAAAAATATGGTCGATTTTCGAGGGGCGGGTCAACCCCCTAAAAATATTTTTTAACCGATAAAAAAATACGTATCCAATAATTTGGCTTCCTCTATAAATACACTAAACTTCATTAAAATCGAAGGGATGCGCTTGAGACAGTTTCCTTGTTAGACAGAGAGATACGCTAGAGCCTGGGTAAAGAATTTTTAGTTTAATTCTTTTGTGAAACCATATTGACGTGCTTCTTGAGTATGATTGTGCCCTTTAGATTTAGACCATGTCATCTACCCTTATGAGTAGAAAATAAATAAAGAAATAAAATATTGGGAGGATGGAGGGAGATTGCTACATCCTGCAAATATATCGCAGTTTTGTCTAGGAAAAAAACACATTTGCAGGCAGTTAAAACTTTTGTAATTGGATAGAGCTGTGCATCTGGGATTTCAAGATATATGGGGGAAAAAACTAGACAGCCATATTCACTGATAAGCTGCATTTTGTCAGATTCTTTTTTTAGTGGAGTCGTTCAATATTCCTTATTTGAAGCTCGAAAGAATAGAAAAATGTTGGAACGATTTTTGGGAGTCAATTTATAAAAAATCAGTTCTGTTTGTTTCTTCTCTTTTCCGCGAAGTCACATTTTCTTGTCCTGTCGGTGGGAGGGAGGGGGAATAAGAGACAGCTTGGTTCAATAGAGACCTTTTGGGAAGGCGGGATCCAATCTCCTGAGACAGGGGGGGGTCGAATTTTCCCCAATAAATCAAAGCACCAGGATAAGCCACTGGCGGATTCCAGCGAGGGGCGAAGTGCGCCATCGCCCCCGTCATAGTTAAATAGGAAAAAAAAATGAACGTGAGAATATTTGTTTAAGGCTGTATGTGGAACCTGCATTCTCCTTGGAGGTTTTCTATGTTGACCATTATTTGGCAATTGTGTTATCCCTGTGAAGGGTAATAATATCTTACAACTTAATATACGGAGAAAAATGCGTTTGTTCTTGTTCTCATTCGTCTAGTAGGTCAAGACACCGCGGGCTCAACGCGGGGACCCTGGTTCGAATCTGGGATGAGGACGGCGTCTCTTTTTCTCCAAAAACAATAAAGCTCTAGTTTGAGCTAAATATATGTGGGTGGCAAAAATTATTGTATAATAAATTCCCCCACGAAAAACTCACAAAAATCTCGCCCCGATGGATTTGTGTGTTGACCATTATTTGGCAATTGATCCCTGTGAAGGGTAATAATACCTTACACCCTAATATACGGCGTCTCTTTTTCTCCAAAATTACACAAGCTCTAGTTTGAGCTACATAAACGTGGGTGGCAAAGTTATTGTATAACGACTGTAATAAACAAAAAGTCTTACACCGATGTCTCCTGGTCGTGGAGAAACGCGATCTAGTCGGTTTTCCACGAATCTTCAAGCTACTCGTCTTTCAAACTACGTTTTCAGTAAGTGTTGCTTCAGCAAAACGTAGTTTTTTATCGTTGAAGCGCCGTCAAACTTGGCTTCGAACGCGGATGACAGAAGAGACTTTTAATACACACCCACAGAGACATTCATATTGATGTAAATAAAGTGATTGACAAATTTTCAAAGAAACCAAGATGGCTCGACTTTGCACTATAAACTTCAAGTTTTTTAAAAAGTTGCTTGTTATAAAAAAAGTAAAATAATTACGATGTTTTTGTAGTTTAAATTTAAACTTGTTCTATTAATTACATTGTAAATTATCGTTTTTGGTTATTGTATATGTCTCCTTTACTAGGTTATCCTTCTGTCATACTTGACTATAATCTGCCCTAAACCATATAGTTTAATTAAAGAAAAGCCCAGCTTTAATTCATTGTCGTAAATTAAATATTTTGGTGAGTATAAAGCAGGGTTGTCCAACCTTTTTGGGTAGCGGGCCACTTAAAGAATTTTCACGGATCTTATAAGCCAGCGGTTTCTTAAAAAAAAAAATTGAAAAAAAATAACTTACACTTAACAGCCTCCCTTTAGAGTTTTTTCCAGTTATTTGTTTGTGCATTTACGATATAGAAAGTGGTCACCTATGCTGTCCGCATGATTTTCACTTATTCTAGAAAAAAAATTCTTATTTTAGAAAAAAGAATCTAAAATTTTTGTTTGTGAATTTTTTTTATTTCAAACAGTTGTAGGCAGGCCGGATTATGGCCCGCTGGCCATATGCTGGACAACCCTGGTATAAAGGAAGGCTAGTAATATATCAACATTTACCTAAACTATTTAATAGTCCAAAACTAAAAATTTTCCTGGTGAGGGCCCCCGAAACCCCCCTCCCCCCAGTAATAACATCCTGGATCCGCCCTTGGAATAAGCGTGGCTTTACAACTGTTCTTGTTCACTGTACAAGCTGGTCTGAAAAAGATAGAACAGTCGACAAATAACAATGATCTGTGATTTGACACAAGAACTAGATAACAGCTTTACGACGGCATTACTAAATCACAATGAGCGAAGAAGACGATAGCAAAATATCCTTCCTTACTAACCCGGACGACACTGACACCCCGGCGGCATTACATGTGTTTTTGTTTCCTGGAAGGATAGACTAAATAATAGAAGGGAGGGTTGCGCTTTTTGTTTTTAAAGGGATAATATGAATTAGAGTTTGAGTGACGCCAAAGAAATCAATTACTCTGAGAGAGCTGGGGAGTGCAGTTTCAGCGAAAAAAAGTGCAAAAAGCAAGCTTAAGAGCATAGGATACAATAGCAAATACGCTCTAAAAGCAGAGTAAATAATTTATTTTTAAAGGGCATAAATGGAAGACTTTTTATTTCAGGACTTAATTCATTCCACTTCTTCTTGCCAAGGTAGTTTAGGCTTACAAGTTTGTAATTTGTTCTCGCGGTAGGTAGAGCTAAAAAATTTGAGAAGAATCTTGTTGGGTATGCATGTTCAGGGACTGAGAATTATCCTGAAACGTTGAATTTATTATTTACGATTTTGTGCATAAATAATGAAATTTTTAGGGCGACAAGTTGTTGAAAGGAAAGGAGATTAAAATGTCTGAAGAGTGTGGGTTGTATTTGGAAAAGGTCATTTTTCTAATAATTCTTTTCTGTGCCTTTATAATAGGCTGTAAATTTCTATTGTTTTAGGCTCCATAAGCTTCCACAGCGTAGGAAAGCTTAGAATAAAGAAGTGAGTAGTAAAGCATACGCAAAAGATGTGGAGGTATAAAATATCGTAATTTGGCAAATACGTATATGAGGGAATATAAAGATTTTGATAGTTATGACATATGATGGAACCATGATAGGTGTGCTTCAATTTGTATTCCTAGATAAGAGATATATTCTTCTTTCTTGAGAGTTTTGCCTTGAAATAATATAGGAGACAAATCAGAAAATGGTTTTTGTCTGGATCTAAAAAATGTGTATAATGATTTCGATATATTTAATTCAAGATGATTTCTCTTGAGCCAAATTTCCAAATTATAAAGGTCACTCTTTATGCCTCTTATTAAGTTTGGAATATTTTCTCTGAGTGTATAAGCGTCGCATCGTCTGCATACAGAACAATTCCACAGTGCTTAACATAATTTGGGAGATCATTAATAAATATTAAGAATAATGAACGACCCAAACAAGAACCTTTTGGGATACCTGTAGGTATTATTTTATTTCGAGAGGTTGCCCCACCCAGGGTTACAACCTGCTCTCTATTACTCAAATAACTCTCGAGGAGATTCCTCTTATTCCCAAAATTTTAATTTATTTAGAAGAATTGTATGATTTACATTCTCAAAAGCTCGCCAGAAATAGCCCATATGTGTATTTATTGTCGTCATTAGAGAGCTTGATTTCTTCAACGAGTTCTATTATGCAGATTTCCTTGAAAGTTTTTTACGGAAGCCAAATTTTTTTTGTAGGAGAGCTTATGAAATTTAAGATAATGTTCCAGTCTTTTGTAAATTGCTTTTTCAAATATTTTGCTGAAACCCTGGGAGTATGGAGATTGGCCTATAATTAACTGGAAGAGTTTCATCACCTTTTTTAAATAATGGAATAATTTTAGCTATTTTTAATTTATTAGAGAAAACTCCATGCTGAAAGAAAAGATTTATTAGAAATATAAGAGTTTTTTAAAAGAACTTCGCATTTTCTTTAATAATATTTGGGGAAATGTTGTCATAACCGGAAGATTTTTTTTGTACCTAGTTGTTTAATAAAATTGCTAATTTCTGTGACATTTACTGGAAGGAGATAGAAGGAGTTTAAGTTTCTTACACCGTTATTCACGTTTCCGTTTTTAATTCGTCAGTGTGATCTTGGGAGATACGTTATTCGCAACTGAAACAAAGAAATCGTTTAATGCATTTGCCATATCTTTATTTGTGTTATGTTTCATAGTTTTATTGTTCTTGCAAGTGATCAGTTTCTTTGGAGAGATTGCTATTTTTTCTGTTTATTTAGTGCGATATTAATAGTATTCCATATTTCCTGAGTATTTCCATTAGCTTGTAGGAACTGCTTTTCGAAGTAAATCTTTTTTGACACTCTGATCACTTTCGTTAAAACTTTTCTATAGTTTTCGAATTTCTTCTTAAAATTAGAATTGTCAGGATTTTTCTTTGTTTTCTGAAAAAGTTTATTTCTGTTTTGAATTGACTTTAGAAGTGAATTCAAAATCCAAAGATGAATTGAATGAATGCATTTTTTTATTCCTGTTTATTTTTATCTCAGATGATTTCATAATTGACGAAATTTTAGTTAAGAAAAAGTCGTAAGCATTGTTAGGGTCATTTGTATTATGAAGTTGATCAAGCCACGGAGGGTCTGTTAAAAATGCCTTGATTTTTTTCGTTATTATGTTTTATGTTTTTTGTGAGAATTGAATGTTTTGAAACCAATTCCATGATTTTCAGTATTCATTTCAAAAATTCATAAGGTTCAGGAATTCATTTACCCACAAAAATTTTTTCGTTTCCCATTACTACTAGCAAAAACATCTTTATTGGCATAGGTTCTGATTTAAGATGCGAGAAGCAGTTAAGATCGTCCCCTTGTTAAATAAAATTTTAAAGAAATTTGCAAACTTAAATAAACTTTCCATACCCTGAAGCTTATTTTCTCATTCTTTTAGAAAGTGATGATAATAAATTCACAAGTTAATAACTGTACCCTAGATAGGACGTTAAATTACACTTTAAAAATACAGGACTTATATTTCTTTTATAAACGTGAATAAAAATGTGTCCAGCAACTTTTGTAAATTGAAAATCGAGATTATTTTAAAATTCAAATTTTTCAAAAGAATTTGTAACTCAAAGTTAGTACGCTCCATTCCTGTTTGGATCAGCTGTTCAGAACTCAAATCATTTGTTCTGATTCCATTTCTTTTCTTGGGAAATGCATTATTGAGCTGACAGCTCTCTTTAAGAAAGCTTAGCAGCTTATGAGAGTTGAAGCCCTAGACAATAGAGGCTTAAGGAGCTTAGGAAGCGAAGAAATTCTCACATGTTAATGCAATTTGCTGTACTAAGTCCCATTGCATTAGTTATAAATTTCTTCTTTTAACGTAACACGAAAAAGTAGTTTCTTGTATCATAAAAATTTGGGATTAAAACATTAATGAATGGAGGGATGTTGCACAGTACATTATTCACGAATTCTCATAAACTATCTAATCGAACTGCAATCATTTTCTGAATTTAAGAAATCGTAAAATCTTAGAAAAGTTTTTCCAATTTTTCAACTTTGTTGCCTTAACGCGTAAGGAACGAGCAGATTATAATATCAATTAGATTTCTAAAAATGTATTTTCTTTCTCTATATGCAAGTTGTAAATTCTTTTAACTTATTTTTATTTTCTTGAAACCTTCTTTTCAGCGCCTTTTTACATATACAGTATAAAATATGCATATATATAATATAACGAATGTACATAAATAATACGAAGAATTCATATACGAGAAGAGTATATAAATATTCTGTGCAATTTAAAACATGATTTGTGTTGCACTTAGCATCACTTTATCATATTTAGAGCGGCATTAAAACCAAAATTATACCCAACCATTTCTACAGCAGTCAAATTCTGATATAACGAGGGGATAGAAAATTTATTTATTTACATTTAAAATATGCAGGACGAAAATTGCTTATTGCCAGAGAGACCTGTGATTGCGAAAAGAGTCTAATAAACGTTTACTTTAATTTTCGTAAACCGAGTCAAAAAATGTATTTTAAAAAAAAAAAGAAAAAAAAAATAAGTTTTATTTTTTTCTGAAGCTATAATATCCGAGATTCTTACTTCTGAAAGTATTGCCACTGAAGTAAAAGTTGCAAACAATATGAAGTCGGAAAATGATAGACAAAATACTTTAACCAGTTACCCATCACCAACTTATATAATGGCATTATAGTGCGCCAAAAAAATTTAAAATTCTGATATTTAAATATAGGATATATAAAGTATATAAATGATGATATTCGTTTTCGCTTTTCTGCTAGTTTTTCAATGGTAACCTAGTTTTAGCAAAAACCCGGATAAAACGAACATAAGTTGTGGTCTTTCCATGCTCGTTAAAAAGAATTCTACTTTATTTCTACGAGCATCCGTCCCCTTCACACAAAGCACAAGCAGAATGAGATAAAACGGAGACAAAATTAATGGAAACAGCACAAAATACGCACAAGACAGCACACGAACAAAAGATTTTTATCTTCGTAAAACTCAATAGAGTAAAATCAAATCAAAGTAAAATTTAAAGACGGCAAAATTCTAATAAAACTAAATGCGAGAAGAAATATTCAAAGGTAAAATTCGAACAAAATAAAAAAAATCATTAAACTGCAAATTTGAAATTAAAACTCTTCTATAATACATCACCAAACGGCTATAGAATTTTGAAACACCCTGTGCATATTCATTACAGAAGTTTCAGGTTGCCAATGATGTACTATACAACAAGGAAATTCAGAAACAGTCTAAGTCCATGCAGTATCAATTTGAAAGGGTATCCCAGTATGTTTTTATCCTTTGCATAGTACAGAATTGTAAAACACAGAATGCCACCAGGGGCAGCAGTGTTTAAAATGTTGTGGAAAATCAAATTCTATGAAAAGGATTCTGCTTTTTTCTTTTTAAGACCTAGCAACGTAGCAATTCAACACTTATCCGGGGTTCAAGTAGCTTTATAGAAAATAACGTGACTCAATCTAAGAAAAAATAGTGTGTTTCGATATACAAAGGGGGGCATGGACCCCTGAAACCCTCCCTTCCTTTCCTATGTCACTGTTAAGACCTACTAAGCTTTGCGAGGATTGGTTATATGCAGTTCTAAGTTAAGCTAGAAGAGGTGTGTTCGAAAAGCTTCCACGAACTCTTAGCAGTTTCAAAGAGATGGTGGATCATTATAGATTTAATTAAAGCATGGATAGTTATTTCTTGATAAAAGAGGAATGGCAGAAATCGCACTCATTGCCAGTAACTGCTCGCTGATATTCATTATTTAAAATATTACTCCCCGTTTTCCCACTTTTTCACTTTTAAGATTAGAAAAATGAATTCCCAACGTTATAATTAATGGAAAACCTTTACACGACTCTTCGAGCCTCAAGAACGCCACGTTTTAAAAGAAACGCACCGTTTTTCGCCAAAAATTTGCAAATAAATCTTCCGAAACGATAATGAGATCATTTTTTTATATTAGTCTCATGAATATTCCCCAGTGGACTTTTTTGCAGAGATTTTTTTTTCAGCGATAGCCTTTCGGAATATTTTAATTATGCAACCAATCAGATATTTACTTCGCAGTTATTTAACATTGAACAAAAAATGTCTCATCTGAGTATGAAGTAATTCTTTTGTTTTCACGTAAAGTATTAAACTTCTCCCTTTATTTTATTTCTTTGCTTTTCTTTTTAAAGATACTGAAATCTGTAATGGCGATCTCTGTTATGACGAGAATCGAGTTATTATATCAAAATTCTGATGATGGCTACCATATTTATATATAATTTTTTATCCTCAATAGCTTCAAAATTTTAGTGGTCCCTTGAATATCATTTAGCGATGTGTGAAATCGTTCACGACCGGATCACTGAACGGGTCTTTTTGTGGATGCTAGATGGGCACAATCATTCATCGATTCGTTCTTTGAATGATTCGACATAGCTGCAATATCGCCGTAGCCTAGTTCGGCTGTGTTCACATCTGCTAGCGCCTGCGATCACTGAAAAACAATAGAGGGAGCCATAGTAGTATTCCCGACACGTGAAGGCTGTGTAGCCAGTTTTCCGCCATGTTATGTAGTGTTTCATTCAAAGAGAAATAGAAGGGCGCAATGCCCTGCCGAACCTATTAAGCGCCCTGCCCTTCAACTTGTTCACCCTTGTGCCCATATGTCCCATCTAGCCCTCAGAAAATAACACACCATCCGTCCCCGATGATAATTCAAATTCCCACGTTAGAATCCAAAACGCGTGACGAAATTTGTTGATTTATAAAAATTTTGTACTCCAGCATTTCATTTTCGTAATAACACTGATGGTTTTGGCAAAACGAGATTGCAGACGAATATTTGTAAACAAAGCACTGTTGCCAGGTTTGCAGACTTTCAACCACGGACTACTGCGATAAACGTTAGCGGTTCCACGTATTTTTGAGATCAAATTTTTGTTAAAATCAATTTGTTTGTCTTTAAGCACTAAATTAAGCATGTTTTACATCCCGGGGCGGACTGGGCCGCCGGTCAACGTGCCCCTGGGCCGGTGCGCCCTCATGGGCGATAGGAGTTACGCCTTCATGGGCTATAGGACTCACGCCTTCTTGGGCTATAGAACTCACGCCTTCTTGGCTTATAAGACCTACGCCTTAATGGGCTATAGGACCCACGCCTTCATGGGCCATAGGACCCACGCCTTTATGGGCTATAGGACTCATTCCTTCCGATAATCCAATGTATGCGCTTTTTGAGAGAACCCTGTCCGCCCCTGTTCAAATCCCTATTATATGAAGCTTACTTGTCATAGTATAGGACAGGGGTTCTTTAACTTATCTGGACCGTGGACCCCCTTCAGAGATCACTCACCCTCGCAGACCCCCAAGAATTAACTCTTTAATTAAGTTTAAAGCCCAGAATTTGCATCATACATATTTATTTCTAGTGTTTCATCACTAATTTTCACCATTTAAGGAAGGAATTTTTCGTTCCCTCATAATTTATTCTTAGCATTAAAGAGTAAATGTTCATGTCTTAGTATTTTTCAAACCATTGTGGAACACTGGGAGGATGTCTCAGATCCCGGGGGTCCGCGGACAACAGATAAAGAGCCGCTGGTATAGGATATTTGAATAAATGAAATATTATAGGATATTGTTTAACTAAATTATAGTTATATTAATTTAATTATTATTTTGTATGAAGTTGAGATTTTTTAATCTTGCCATCTGGCAACATTGACATTAGATTGCAATAATCACGCACACCTTCCGCTCGCCTTTCGCATATACTTAACTCGGAACTAAAAAAAAAAAAAAAATCCAAAAAATGGTTACCTTCAAACGAAAACTAAGCAATTTAAAGAAAGCAACTATAGGAACTAAACAAATTAAGACGTTGTTTAAAGGAATTGGTAGCAGTATAGCTGACGTAACCGCGAATATTCATCATAAGTATCTGTGTATTTAGAGCGCCAAAAAAATGCCCTTTTGCCAGGCCATGCGCCCTGCCCTAATTTTTTTTCTAGATGAAACACTAGTTATGGATCCCCTGAGGCCATGTAAACGAATGCTAACACGAATACAAGAAACACCTTTCTGTTTGCGGCTTTCGTTTACATGGACTCAGGGGATTACCAAAATGGTGGAAAACTAGCTACACTTTTTGAGGCTTGCGCTCCCTCTATTCTTTTTCCGTGCTCGTTGGTTAGCGCATGCAATTATCGATATAAAGGCCATTGTTATTTTAATAGGGGTAAAGTCATTCGTTGGCATAGTGCATCATGACTTGCGTTTTACAAGGGGTCGAAACTTTCATCGACAAGAGGGCAGCGGTTCTAAATCTGCGGCCCGCGAATGCTTGAAAACATTTTTGCCTGGTTTCCTTCACCTGCAAAAATAAATGCAGAAACCCGTCGACCGACGCGGTACAGATATTTATGAATTAATAAACAATTTTTCTCACCTGTAATAAACGAGCGGACCCCTGCAGTTATTCAATAATTGAATCATTTGGCAAAACAGCACAACGTAGAGACGGAGCTCAAAACTAGACTTTCGAATATTAAGCCAGGTATTACAAAGCTTATAAACAAGTTTTTATATATTTTAGCATTCTAAAAAAATGTTCTTATTTTTAACTTGTGTCCTTCAAATCGCAGTGTTCATCAAAAATACTAAGGTAAGAATTTTTAAAGATTATTTATAAAAATTCATTTAAATAAGACTTCAATATAATATTCCTTTAGTCAGACGCGAATGCACATCTTCTTTGAAAGTTTTTTCGAAGAGTAGGATTGTACTTTCTGCCTCCAGGAGGTGGCCATTTCTGTTCGATTTCGATAGAAAAGTGCAAATTTAATATTAATCTAAATTCCAACGAACTTTAAACAAAAGTGATCTTTGGAAAAACAAAAGAGGAAGTTATTACTGTACTTTAAAGAAAAAATTCTTAGGAACTTTAAAACGCAATTTCCATAAACTTATCTTACTGGGAAATAGCCTTTGATTTCGAAGAATACTTAATCTACCCTCATTTCTTTGGGTCTCCATAACTTTTTGAAGAACTCTATTTTTCCCGAGGCTTAGCTCGATTGAATTGAGAATAGTTTTCGAACTATCATTTAAATGCAACGGAGATTGCAAGTACTTAACAGTAAATTTAATTTTAATGGAAATAAAACCATATTTTATTTCAAATGCAATTAGTCGCAAGTGAGAAATTATAATTACATTTCGACTTGGTGACATTTCCCTCGGCAGAATGGAGTTAAAAAGCAGAGATTCGACATAAATGTCATTTTTCAAAGAGAAAGATGTCATTTTCAGGACTTGATAAAGCTGCTATCATTGTCAAGTCACCAACATATCCGAAGAATGGATAGAAAATTATATGCATGGTAAAATAATATATTCCATCTGTCTCTTTACTCTGCTTGTCAGAATCAATTTTGAAGTGTCTATTTTTAGCTGAAAATCCACTTCTCACCACAGTCTTCAAAAGTGCTAAACGCATAATATTTTTCTACTGCAGGTCTTGCTTATTTAAATGATAATTATGTCATTCTGAAGTAATTAACTTAGAAGTTTTGATTAGGATACCTCCGTTTTACCACTTTTTTTTACAAATCTCTAATCCTCCAGGTTCCATTTCCTCTCATAGCTGATTAAAAGGGAGCCTGCCGCATAACTTAATTATTTAGCGGCAAATAACTTTAATAACCAATGTTAATGGCAAATAATAATATAGTCTAATATATGTACTTGGAATATATTAGTGGTATATATCAGCAGTATCTTTGAAAAGAGTATAACGGGTGATACTTCTATATTCCAAACGCAATGGTTATGGCAAAGCGTGTAACCACTGTGTGCTTGTCACACAGTGGTTATATTATGGCAAAGTGTGTAACCACTGTGTGCTTGTCACACAGTGGTTATATTATGGCAAAGTGTGTAACCACCACAAGCTTTCAGACGCCAAATAGTATGATAGGGGCCGCCCAGGTGCCACAAGTTGAGGCGTGTTCCAAGGAGATGCCGTAATTCCCAAGGTTTTTCCTAAAATTCGATGCCCTAATCAGTGATATTAAGTATCATTTATTCTTTAGGCATATTTTCAAGCAGCTCAATATCAATCTGGACAAAACGTCGCATCTATCGTATATATATATATATATGTCATTAAATTGCATGAAGTAATTATTTCCTAACTGCCGCATGATTTTAATGTCAGGTGTTCTCTTAATATTGAAGTTAAATTGGAGTTTGATGAATATAAAATACAAAATTGGATAAATAACTGTAGATTTGAGCTGAAGAATATAGTATATGAATATAAAATATATATATAATGCACAAGTACGCCTGAATTTAAAAGAGTGTGGATGCAATATACATACGAAATAAGATAACAAAATAGAGTACTACAATATAACAAAACAAACTATTACATTAATGAAATATATATTAAACTCTCTATATTGCAACGAATGTTTCCCAAGAGGATTTCCCGAGAAAGTGAAAAGATAAAATTTCTTAAGTACTTCGTTACTTTCACTTTTTGCAAATATAAGATTTCGAATAGATACTGTGGATGGTCGTTAGCGCAGATAACGACGAAGATAGAGTTTAAACCTTAGGCAACAGTTACAACTTTAACATAAAAAGAGAAACTAGATACAAAGTGCATCATTTCGCTTCTAAATTGGGAAACAAATACGTTCTAGATAACGACACTTCAAATAATAATACTGCATTTTCGAAGAAGACAGTGAAAGAAAACGGCATTTTTGGATATAACCTAAAAAGACTTTGCGCGCAATTGCGCATAATGTGTGTTGTATCTGGCATTTGAAAAATTTCAATTTTAGAAAGATAATAGTTTTTCTTTTAATGCATTAAAAATATATCTCTGCACGCCAACAAACCTTTGAATGTACAATTAAGCAAACACGTAAATAATCTAATTTTATAATCTCATACTCTTTAAATTGGATATATAAGTAATTAATGTATGTGCTTTTATTCCTTTATTACTAAAGAGAGCTCTAACCAAAAAGTTTTGAACACGTCCAGACCATAAAGAACTGCTATCAATGTAATACTAAAAATAAAATTAGCATATCATGTATATAAACCGAGGTGAAAAATTCAAACCACTCCAATCAGGGAACATCATTGCAAAGAGACCAAAAAGCAGAAGATATGAATGAATGAATGATCTAAAAACTTGCACAGGACTAAACACAGGAATAATCATTCATGAAAACCAAGACATGGAACCGTAACCCATGTTAATTGTTGATCTCCGAATTGGAGAAAGCACTTGAAGAAGCAACTTCGTTGATTTAACGGTTTTTATTTGCTATCTGGTTGATGCTTATGTGACTCATCAAAAAATTTAAAAGCTTTTAGATCTTTGCCGTCTTCTTGTTGTGCCATATCCACTTAACGAACATTGGCAGCCATGCTGGCGATCACTCCATTGGCCCTTGCATATTGTTGGTAAACCGGAAAATTCCCTGATCCAGTAAAGTAGCAGCCATGTTTTTTACAGTAGAACCTGTCTAAAGTGACCACTTTTGGGACTGGACTGCAATAGTCACCATAGACAGGTGGTCACTATATACGACAGATTTTGGTATAGATGTAACTAAATCCCTATCAGTACTTGTTTGTAAAAGTGGCCACCTTATCCAAGTGGTAATTTTACCAGCTTCCACTGTATTTTCAGAATTTCAAATAAAGTTTTCATCGACCAGATTATGTCGCATATTGACATAGAGTGTGTTTTGCATAACCTCCTCCGCCCTTGCGGTCCCACCCCCCCTCTGCAGGAATACAGCACCTTCACCAGCAGCCAAACTTTCCAATGCCATTCTGCACAATAGACGTTCAAACCCAACTGTATTCACTAGTAACACTACTAATAATGAACGTTACTATTGTCTATTGGCAGACTGTGTATTATTCATCTAATTTCATATTTGCACTGTGTCATATCAATACGCAAGGGCTCGCCAATATTCCTGAAGTTAACAAGTAAGGAATCTCCTTTTCTATACTATGCTCCAGGGGCGGACTGGGCAGCATGCCAACCGGCCATCGGGACGGTACGCCCTCATGGGCTATAGGACTCGCGCCCTCCGATAATCCAAGGTATGCGCCCTTTGAGAGGACCCAGTCCGCCCCTGCTATGTTCCACAATTTTCTTTTTGATTCAGGTGGATATCGGTCTTATATGGTGAATAGGATTCACCGCGATTTGTTGATCCCTGTATCTGAAGCAGAGTGTCGTAACCCTTCATGTGGTAACATGTTATTGGCCAAAGACATGAAATTGGACACGGCATATAAAGTGCTTTTGTCAAACTAAATACAGGGAGGGATCTTGGCGAGAATACCCCACTTTCACCGCTCCGTCAAGTTGGTAACCCGGCAACGGGCTTTGAAATACATTGAAGAACATTGAAGTATATTAAAGTATATTGAACATTGACACATCACCCCAAGGAAAGGTAGTAGAATCACCCCAAAAAAAGAGGCTCTCACATTGAAAATACCTTAGGACACACTTGCCTTCCGTTGTGACAAAAGGTCACCCATCCTTAAGGGATTTTGTTCTGTCGAGCTATGTATAAGCTAAAAGTTTTTTCTCATAATTAAAAGGGTTGAAAATTAAATGAAATATGTAAAATGACCGGTGCTTACAAGTGGCCGCCATACTGGTGGAAAATGATAAAAAGAAAAGCCAAAAAATTGATCGCAAAAAATAATATTTAAGAGAGAAAAGAGGGAGAAAGGGGGAATCTCATTTAGGAGTGAAAGCTGACGGTTGGATTGAAAAGGGGCGGTCAAAGTAGAGATGAATCCCCCGGATTCTAATTTAGAGCCATACTGCCGATCTTGCCTGCTATACAACATGAGTAGAAACTGTACAATTTATAAATGTTACCTTCGTTTAATAAATAACTAAAATACATTATTCTGTTTTGATTGAGGATGTGTGACATTCGGATCTAAGGTTAAAACCTCGCATGCTTAGCGCTCATACCGTACATTACTTCACTATACTTTACTATATTTTCTTGCCACACCAATTAATTTATTAATATTTATTGCGGTTAATGCCTACCCCCATATAGCTCTTTACATCTGTATAATATGCATGTATGCGCTACAATGTCTCATATAATATGTATATGAATTTGCGATCCTGTATAATTCTTTCTTATAACCTTTCTGAGAACTCCAGTCACTGTAGTTTCGTTATTTGAAAGTACACAAACAATGGGAAAGTTTTAATAGATCCCAGGGAATTTAACAAGCATCGGCTACTCTTCTAAATTCTCTTTAATGTCATTGACAATAGAATTTAACGAGAAACGTTCGAAGTTGAAAGGTTCAGCTTTTTTATAAAAAGAAACCTAAATTCTAGATTGGTTCACTCATCAATGGAGACTGCTTTGTTCCAACTAAACCTTTAGTTTTGCTTCCGCACTTGCAACTAATGAAAGTTTCATTACAGTTAGGTACAGTAACCAGCTTTTCATAATGGTTTTCTTAGCAAACTAGAAGAATTTCTCGTTTCTGTTCATGGGATTTATTTCTCTCTGAATGGAACATCCAATGAAGACCATTCGACTAATGATTATTATTCTACATTAGCTGCTTTGTTATTGGGAAGAATATTTGCGAGATTAAAACATACTTTTTTAAACCGATCCCTTAACAAAAGGACATCGTTTCTCGTACTTTTCAAAAGAAATCTCATCCCTTTCTAATCCGTCCGCAATTTACTCTGCACTATATATATATATATATATCATATTCAACCATTATCTATCCACTGCTGGATGAAGGTCTCTCCAAATGCTTTCCACACAAGTCTATCCTGAGCAATTCGCTTCCAAGTCACCCCAACCTGTTTTCTTATTTCATCCACCCATCTAGTTTGAGGACGTTTTCTAGGTCTTCGGTGGTCTCTTGGAATCCAGTTCAGAATTTCTGTTGTCCATCGTTGATCAGTTCTTCTTGCAATATGCCCAGCCCATCGCCATTTCAGCCTTTCTACTTTAACAATTATGTCCTCTACTCTAGTTTGCTCTCTCACCCAAGTGTTTTTTTTCTATCTCTCCCAGTTATTCCAAGCATGCACCTCTCCATGCTCCTTTGCGTTGTCTGTAACTTTCGTATTGCTCCAACTGTTAGACTCCATGTCTCTGATCCATAAGAGGACTGGCAATACACACTGGTTGAAGACCTTTCTTTTTAGACACAAAGGCAATTTCCCTTCAGGATAAAACTGTTTCTTCCAAATGCA